>CM073774.1:84069343-84496224 GCA_037158775.1 Hetaerina titia | reverse complement strand
ACTACTTTCGCCTTCTTCTGAGTCTTCTGTCCTGCTGAAGTTATTCCTTCCCCGCAAGGGTTTCGTGGGATGGGAGAGAATTGTGACTCCATTAATATTGAGGCCCTCCTTGCCCCTTCCTGCCCAATTATAGCGTCTGTCACGCTTAGGAAATTCTTAGGTTCGTCTCCAATACCTCATTTCCGATGCCAAACCCTCTCTGATAAATCTATTCCGAAAATGTATTTGAAAGCAAATAGTCTCAAAATCGAGTCTAAAATTAAACCTACAACAAGTATTTTTTTGCAATGTTGCATCACAACCGCAGTAATAAACCATAAAGTTTGGCTTGGATGGTGAAGATAAACTGATACTTACCCCAACGGCGTGTGAGATTCAAATATCATCAGGAAAATAATGAATGACAATTACTTCCTCTGTACCAGGAATATCTGTTACCCGAAAAATTGTAGAGTTTGTGTCAAGTTGAGATTGCCAAGAGGTGTCACCCGGAATCGAACCCGGGCCCTCAGGTAATATTAGCCGAGCTATCTATCGTGTGGTGTATTTCTGCGAGATGGAGATCGATATTATTCATACTTTTTTCCACCACGATGATGTTATAATTAACGCAAGATATAATGTAAGGTTTACTGCACCATGAGTTTGAAACTAACGCTAAATATATATTATTAATCGAAAAATAACATAATCCTATTTTTGAACTGTTTTTATGAGTCGCATTCATAAATTGATTGAAATCGATGAGAAGATAGTGCAAGTTAATAAGAGAGTCAGCAAGTCGTGAGAAGATAGTCAGCAAGAACAGTGAATCTAACTTCTTTTCAATTACCGTCAATATTCTCTGAAAGTCAGTTCATCTTCATCAGAGTGGGGGCAGACGTCCCTGAGCGTCATCTCCAGGACAGGCATCATTATCTCCTGCCCGCGATTGCTCGAGACCTTCCGCCTCGTTAGATAGTCTCGTCTTCCCACGATGAACATTAGATGGACTCACGAGACGTCACTCGACGGAAATCTCAAAACAAAAGCCTAAAATATTTACAGAGAAATAAAAATATTTGGATGAAACCTTAAACTCAATCGAAGTGTTCTGTTTCTCGAGGTTATGGGATGGATTTCAATCAACTAAAATATTAAGAAAAACTTTGCAGACAGAATATATTATAAAATATTTCACAGAAAAATTGATTAAATTGATTCTGCGATCATCTGCGATCTTATAAAGCGCCAAAGAGCTCCGATAGATGTTGCCCGAGAGATGGCGTTATGGAGCTGTTTCACCCACCAAAGGAGAAATAGACGGGACACAAGATCGCAGATCTCAATGCAAAATCAGGTTTCCTTATTAGCTCAACTGGTAGAGCATCCGCCCGGAAGGTCCGTGGTTCAAATCCCGGATAAGGAAATATTTTTACTTTCGTGATCTGCTCAAAAACCGCCTTCCCACATGTCCTGTGTTCGCCTTTTATGTGTTTTCCTATCCCCTTTCCTTATACCTATTTCTATGTTTGAATGAATATTTGTATGGCGGGATTTTCAAGTTTGAAAATATATATATATATATATATATATATACATATACATATATATATATATATATATATATATATATATACATATATATATATATTTTTTTTTTTCAAACTTGAAAAGTAAACAAAGTAAACAAGAAAAAACTTGAAACGGGATTTTCAAGTTTGAAAATATATATATATATATATATATATATATATATATATATATATATATATATATATATATATATAAATATATTATATATATATATTATATATATATATATATATAAATATATATATATATATATATAAATAAAAAATATATATATATATATATATATATATATATTTTTTTTTTTTCAAACTTGAAAATCCCGCCATACGGCGCACAAATATTCATTCAAACAGAAATAGGTATAAGGAAAGGGGATAGGAAAACACATAATAGGCGAAGACAGGACATGTGGGGAAGGCGGTTTTTGAGCAGATCACGAAAGTAAAAATATTTCCCTATCCGGGATTTGAACCACGGACCTTCCACTTTCCGGGCGGATGCTCTACCAGGTGAGCTAATAGGGAAACCTGATTTACCTTGAGATCTGCGATCTTATAAAGCGCCAAAGTGCTCCGATACATATTGCCCGAGAGATGGCGTTATGGAGCTGTTTCACCCACCAAATGGACGGGACACAAGAAGGGGAAAGGATAGTAGAAAAGCATTCATACGATATTATAAAGGATAGGAACGGTGCGTTTCATGGCACGCATAGCCAGAAGAAGAGACGAGCCACATTGGCCAAACACATATTCAAACTTGAAAATCCCGCCATATATATATATATAAGTCTGTTCTATTTATCTATACTGGATGTTATACATTTGGCGCCACCATGTATTTATACCTTTACGGATATCCGAATCGTATAGTCGCGAACTAACTTCCTTCATCGTGGAATACGTATCAGAAAATTCGAATTCATCTACCTTCCGACAATTCTTCAGGCCTCCCCCCCGCCTACGCATGTCTTGTTTTGTCATTTTTCATCTAATACTCAGCGCCCAGAGTTAGAGCGTGCCTGGGAGCGAATGGTATGAAAATGTCTTCGATCGAAAAAGAGAAGAAAAAGATCTCCTGAAGATATTCGCTCGGTGTTTATGTATTTTTTTCTTTGTCGGGTGATCTCTTTCCCGTGGGAGGAAATGCAAAAATTTAAACCTTTGTTAACCTGCCTTCTGGAAACCTCTCCGTGGGGTTTGCCCCCTCACTTAGCGTGATCCATAACGGGCACGTTGAGTGAAGGTTCAAAGTGTGGAGCAGTGCTCGAGTGTGATGGGATGCTCATAAAATTGAGGGACGAGAGAAAACAGGAAGAGTCTGTACCTTCAGTCACATCTATCATCATTCATCTCCACGGAATGGCACGGACCTCGCGCTGACATTTTTGCTGTGCATAATTCGCAAATTTCGTATTCTTGAAAAATATGAAATTGGTTTGACAGCCGAAACTTTTGATCGAAAGACTGTTGTCAAACTAGTGTTATTTTCATGAGTAATTTTCATGTGAGTCCGTTAATTTTCGTTTTTCTTCCTCAGCTTCAGAACCTGTTTATATTTACGAATTCGCATCAAAATCTCATGTAAATAGAGACCTCTGAGGTTTTAAGGTTGATTCTTCTTCCGAAACGTGCTTGGTGGATGGCGTTCGTAAAAATTCTCATACTAGTTTTTTCAGGCCCAAACGACGATTGATTACACCTGATGATGGCGCCTAAGCGTTGAAACTAGTGGTACCAAAGTAAAGAAGAGTGAAAAAGTTCATTGTGTTCTTCATTTAATGAACATAAACTTCCATAAAGTTGAGTCAGAAACCATTGAATACCAAATGACAATACCTGTCCGTCTAAGATGAAAACAAAGTAAATATGTGTGGATTTGATTCCGTGGAGAAGTTTATTAACCAATATCTGAACTATTGTAATATACTTTACCATACTGCACCATACTAAAAGTACACCGAGCTGCTCCATACCAAACGATACCAGAAGAGACACCATAATACTCAATACTAAACCATACTAATACATGGTACACCATACGATACCATATTATTCTGCATTGTATACTGCGCTATACTACGCCACTAAACCACGCTACGCTACACTATACTACCGGTGTACTGCAAGCCTCCACTAGGGTATGTGGCACGGGGCATCGATTGAATGTTGTTATCAGGTCTAATAACCATAGATCTATTTTTTAAGTGAAAAACGATAGTATTCTTTATATTTTTATTATTAAATGATGAAGAATAAGATTCTATGTAGTTTGGACATCTAAAGGACATTTTTAAGCTATGAGGAACTGTCCTGCAGTCAGTTTTTACGTGTTTTATAGCCATGTACATCCATATTATAACCCATGGAATAATTTTTTTACTTAAAAAATTGAGTAAGATAATGCTTGCAAGCTAGTGAAACCCTTAAAATTTTGGTTAAATAACGACTTGTTTTATTTACGCAAGCCATCATTCTCATTGTCATATAGACGTGAAAAATGAGGTGAATAGTTTCAGGCTAAAAATGCTGTTCTTGGATCTGGAGAAAATATGTATACGAATCTTTGGAATATTTCTTTATTCTCTCTGTCTGAGGCGTCATTGAGGTATATAATTCAAGGTGATCATGCCTGTGGGATGGCGAAATCGTTTTCCTAGTATGATTGAACTTAACTTTTACCCGTCATTTGAATTCAAACTCCATGTTGTCTTCTGTATACTTAATTATTGAGATGTTTTTGTAAGAGGGGTCGTTTCGCTCACTCTTCTACCGATACATATGCATAGCCTTTTCCTCGCGATAATTGGCAATAAATACTTCAGTTAATCGGCGTCCGTTGATGTTTCCCGTTCGTACTGGCTAGTCCTTTCATCTCCTAAATGCAGTTGCATCACGAAAGCCCCTAATGTTCGTTGTCCGTAGTGACATTTCATTGGAGCATCTATTCCAACCAGGATATATATTGATATAGAGATCGGTAACGTACCTCCTTTGTTCACGAGACTTTCAATGCTATACCAAGACACAGAGGATAATTATTCAATTTGGATTCAATTGAATCGTGCGTATGTGAAAGGTCGCATCGACTATGTGTGGCACACTGTTCTTTTATCAATACGAGAGAAATAAAATGTTTAAGATATCAGTCTTCTGGCAATATTCTGATTTCACTTTTGATCATTGTTTAAATAGAAAAAAGTAAGGACGTGTATATTTTTTTAAAATTTTGCACCAATCCGAAAGAGACAATTTTTAGGATTGTACATTGGATTGTAAACATTGCAAATAGCAAGAAACATGATCACAAACAAACCTTAGAACTGAGTGACGGAAGATTCACGTAGACGAGAATCAAACACACTATTTAGCTATTTCGGCTAAATTCGAGCGTGAGGGCATTTATCATGCAAACATATCCTTAAAAACCAATTTATTCGCATCCGTTCGTCATCTTTCCCAGACTTTCGTCAGTGAAGTTCCTTCAATCATAGAGATATGAAGTATCCTTTTTTTTTGGCATTCGGAGACGGAGGGGCGTTTGGAATCGCGCTGTGGGTCAGCAGATGGATGGATAGACCAGCAGATGGATGGATTGACATCGCAACTGTGATCAGAAGATGGAAGGACGAGGATTCGTTGCTTTTCGCCAATATGGAGGCTGCAATTTGCACTCTAATCCATTAATTGGCCTAAATATACATCCAGCGATGCGTCCCGAGAGTTTACCGGACGGATTTTTAGCAGGCGACGTCGAATAATTAGGTCGACCGTGGGGCATCACGTTAGATTGATCGAGCACCTAACTTCCGGGATGGGAATATTTCGCGCTGGTGGGTGCGAAACTCCATTGATCTCGATTATTCTTCTCCGTTTGACGGGACGACCGACATGACCCTCAACGCTCCAACTCATCGGGTGCATCTACTTAGGACAGGAGTGAAGAACTGGGCCAACACGACAAGTTCAAAATGTCTCAGCAAAGGAAAAATACCTTTATAAAATTAAATTTTCCATCCAAGATCATCAGCGTAATTAATAACTATGAAGAAAACGCTGAAATTTCTCTTCATGACCAGTTCAGTGCAGATTTACACTCACAGATACATTTATCCTTGGGTCTTTTTAGATTGACATTACTTCAGCATTATTGGCTCTTCCTTTCTCAGACAGTTGCATAATATCTCTTTGTATACTCGAAATCGATTTGTTTCCTACAGCATTCTTCTCCAAAGTAAAACCTAATTGGGCATATAGTGTACAGGGAGTGCACATTACATGATTTTAAAGTGATAGTTCGTGATTAATTTCGCGTTATGATGTCATACACCTATTATGACTGATATTATTGGTAATTATTTTCATAGCAATCCGTTAAACCGCATTTATAACTAATTAAAACGTAGAAAATATTAACTTTAGATTCGCTCCATCAAACTCAATTACATTTATTAGTAAGCACTTAATATATAAAATAATTCCGACGTTTGTCTAAACAATTCCTGGCATTTTATCTCTTTAAATTTTCCCTAAAATGTTTTAGGGATGCACACGTTCAACGTTAGACGTTTTGTTGATGCATGAATACGTTTTGAATGATTTTAATCGTTTAAATGAATGATAGATACTTTTTAAGTTGAAAATAATAGACAACGTAATAAATTCGTACAATTTCGTTTGTTCCACTGACTATTATGAGTATGTAGTCCGGTCTATTGACTAGTATGATGTCGCGATTGAAGATAAAAGTACAACATTTTAATTCAATGACTGGTATTTTTGTTTATTGATGTAAAAGATGCTAAGTGGAGTTTACGTTATCGAGTTTTTCCGAAAAACCGATTTTTTAACCTTTTTTTTTCACTAGACTTTAAGTATGTACGTTTTGACCTCAGCTATATTGATTTTGGGAGTATGCAACCTAAATCTGAAAGATATATAAAGTTGCCACAACAAATACAAAGTTATGGCAATTTATTATTCATGATCATTTAAACGTGTTTAAATCTCACGTATATATTTTTTAATATGGGAATAGAAATTGCAACATCGGTTCTATGCAAACAGGCTCCAAACTAAGTATGTCTGCATGGAAAAAAGTTTCCCAGCAACATAATATACGTATGATAATTAATTGATTGATAAAAAACGTGCGTAGCATTTTAAAAAATAGATATTTCCAACCTAGGACAAAATTAAATCATTCAAAAGTCACCCCTTTAGTCCTCATGACAATTGCTCTCGGACGTGCTTCAGTAGTCAGTTACGAAGCTCACGATTTCTGCTTCGTTCAATAAAATGACCGTGAATTCCGAATCTGTAAAGAATAACAAGAGATTAGAGATCAGTCTAATGAAAATTTAATCGGAATTGAAGATTGGCATTTAATTTGTCCATTTAAATAGTTTTTTTTTAAGATTTTCAAGATTTTTGGGAATAAAATGGAAGAGGAAAAATATTCATGATATTTTAAGAATATAGTGTACAAATCACAATTTTAAAAATTGATAGAGGAAAATAGTCGCTGGAAGAAATAGGAAGAAAATATTTCAAAGTACGGACATGAGGTGATCAAGAGTAATAATGCCTTATAGCATCTACAAACAATCTCATAATAGCTCGTTTACGATAAAAACGACCATGAACAACTTAATAGTGTCGAAAGAACTTGGTTCTACAGAAATTAAAACTGTCAGTTAAACCTTGAGGCGTACCAAAAATGGTTTTCAGACACACTTTATTAAGAGTGGAAAAAGTAATAAAATACCATATTACATTATCGTATCAAGAAAGCAATCCCATTACACATTAATTTTCCAAGTCTTCATGGTTTCGAATGATTCAAAGTTTGCTTCATCTTCAGTCACATAATACCCCACCACCGCTTAGCGTCCTCTAAAAGGGTAGTCCTTGTTCGTTTGCCTACAGCCCATGGTAAAATTAATCAGGAATAATATAGTGAAAATTCAGAATTAAGGCTATATTTTCACATACGACTCTTCTAGTCTGTGTTCTGGCTTTCAGGCTGTTCAGAATAAAAATTCGTTAATTGGATCAATTCAGCAATCGCGATGAAGAAGTTTCCTCTTTCCTTACTTAATCGTGACCTGGACTTTAGTTTAGTGACCTGGACAGTAGTAGCAAATAGAGGAAGCAGTCACTAGCACATAAACCACAAACCTGTCTCATCGCCTGTAAGTCACACTGAAGTTTTCGCTACGATCCAATATCCTTGAGGACTGGTGGATGCTGTTTCCCTCATGCTCATGTTTTAATGACGACGTTACGCATTATTTATTTTACATTAGTCCGAAAATAACATTTCGACCTTTACATTGAACTTTAAACAATGATATAGCAATATTACAATTACATACAACCATACACTAGGTGGAGAAAAAACAACTTAGGTGGGAATCGAACCCGCGACCTCTTGTTTGGCAGTCTAGGACGTAACATCGCCACCACCATGTTGATTTAAATAGGAAAACCATATTATGTGAAATTTGGCGCGTCAGTTACTAAATTTTCTCAATGGTAAAGGTTTTCATCGTAGTCTTTTAAGACCTCGTATATCATTTTCGTTAGCGATCGAGCACGAGTAATCTCTCAAGAGGTATTCCCACGTCTACCTAAGAGATTAATGCTGTGTATTTGCTGAATACAAAATATGAAGTAATTTAATATCTGGAAACATATAAACAGCGATCTCTGTCACAAAATAATCTCATCTAAATCAGATTCTCCATCAATCAAAAATCCAAACTAAGCTGCTACGTACAAGTATAATGAAATGTAATACTAAGTAAATATTAGTTCACACAGTTCGCTATTGCACCAAACAAAATCACGTCACGTCCAACATCACGCAACGTACAAAATCACGCACTGTCCAACATCACGCACTGTCAAAAATGAACGAAGGGAGATACGTAGAAAGTATGCGAACTCAAAGAACAGTTTTATATAGTGTAGCTTGTTATGCCCTTCCTTGTTAGAAGAGGTAAGGAAGTGTGTGCGTGTTCTGTCAGTTCCTATCCAAAACATGTTACAAACGGTTAACTACTAAACAATAATAGTAATGAGCATGAGTTCTGGGTGAGCATTTTCCTCATCTCTGAAATCCAACTTAAGGATTGATTACTCTGATGACCATATTTATTACATACTTACTGTCGACATAAAAAATGAATTATGGTAATATGTAGTTTTTGCTTTAGGAATATTTTACGTCATCTTTGTCAGAAATCACAAGTGCAGTAATGCCAAGTCTCTAGTAGATCAAAATAGTGCCAATGTCCATAGAGAACTCACTCTAACCTATTTAAACAGTAGCGAGGGAGATTGGGATGGTTCGAAGGCTAACGTACTGGATTTCCACCTAGAGGGCCCAGGTTCGAATATCAATGGTATCCCGTCCCTAATTGAGGTGCTTTATGGTGGGTATTTTACGAGGGTGACCCCAGAAGTACCCAGTCTGACCTAGAAATGGCCATAGTTGTTTGAAAATATCAATCTATGACAAAATACGCGATCTACAAAGCATATTTTTCAAGTTTGAAGACGCGACGTTGTTTAGTATGTGTTTGGCAGCCATTAATATTGAACGTTTTCAGTGAATTTGTGAAAATGGAGAAAATTGATAATCGTTATGTGATACAATACTTTTATTTGAAAGACTTTAGTCCTACCAATACAAAAGCTGAACTGGTTTCTACTCTGGGTTAGTCTGCTCCTTCGTTTACAACATGTTTTAATAAATATAAAATATTGGGTAGCAGAGTTTAAACGAAGGCTATACGAGCTGTCAAGACGAGCATCGCATTGGTCGACCAAATGAGGTGACGACTCCAGAAACGGTGAAGGAAATTCACAAAGTGATACTGGATGATCGTCAACTGAATCTGCGCGAGCTAGCAGACATAGTAGGCATTCCAAAAAGTGCAGTACATCGCATATTAATTGAAAATTTGGGTACGAGAACTCTTGTGTGCAAGATGGGTGCTCACACTCGAGCAAAATCAGTGTCGTGAAGATGTAAAAAAATTGGAAAAATCTACATTTTCCTTTAAACATTTCACATCAGATCTGCGAAGATCAAAGTGGTAATTACAAAGGGATACATTAAATTAATTGAAAATTTTCTAAGTAAAAATAAATTGCAAGGGAAAGGAAGGTAAATTTTGGACTTATTCATTTTTCTGCGGATAGATATTTTACTCTTCTGTTTTTCTACATCTACTAAAAAATAGGGAAACAATTCTACTTTAAAATCCCTAAGAGATCGTCCAAGGTGTTGCACGCATTTAGACAAATAAGTAAGAAAACTAAGTTTTAAGGAGATGTTAATTGCTGTTTTATTTGCTATGAATGAAATAATGGACATTAGAAAACTGGTATAAAATGTGATTATTCTGTGCATTCAAGACATGTGTGAATGATGTCACTTCGAGACGTACTCGTATTAATTAATTCTTAGTGACTGTAAATATTAGGTAATCTACCGGTTAAGGTAGGTTTTTGGATGGACACAACTATCAAATAAACATTTTGTGACTCCCCACTTAACAAACTAATCTACATCAGGTCCCTATTCATCTTTGTGTACTTTTTTCCTCCCTGCATCCCGTCCAAGATCCCTATCCTGTTCCTACCCTTACCTAGCTTGCCCAACATTCTCCCCTCTATTACCCTCTTCAACATTCCACTACCACTCAATACGCCTTTCATCCATTTTTCCTGCCTCCATAGGATTTCTCTCAACAAACCCCTCTCCTCACCCACCATCTCTAGTACTTCCTCGTTTGTTTTCCTTTCGGTCCATTTAACCTTCTCCATTCTTCTCCACACCCACATTTCAAAAGCCTCCAATCTACGTCTATCCTCCTGCTTCAGCGACCACGTTTCCGCGCCGTACATAGCTACGCTCCATATCAGAGTTTTTACGAGTCTTGTCTTAACATCCCTACTCAACGTCCCCGTCATCAACTCCCCCCTCCTTGAGAAAGCCTCCTTGCCTAGCGCAATTCTTCTCCTTACGTCGCTACCACTTTGACCGTATTGGTCCAAAACACTTCCGAGATATGTAAACTGTTCTACCTGCTCTATTTTTCCCCGCCTATTTTAATATTTAGCTTAGCCTTTGTCTTTCTGGAAAATCGCATAACCTTTGTTTTATTAATATTGATTCTCATCCCATATTTATCGCACTGAACCTCCAGTTCACTCAGCAATGCTTGCAACCCCTTGGCTGACTGAGCAACTAATGCTTGGTCATCAGCAAACCTAACCGATTTTACGAATTCCCCTCCGACCTTCATTTCTACCTCCAGTTCTTTAATCATTTCCTCCACATATACGTTGAACAGCACCGGTGACAATGGGAAACCCTGCCTTACACCTCTTCCTAACACTGCCCATCCGGACTCTCCGTTCCCCACTCGCACCTGAGCAGTCTGAGACATGTACAGGTTGCGGATCAGTCTCCTGTCCCTCCAATCTATTCCTATTTTCTGCAATATACTCATTAGTTTTTCCCAATTCACTCTATCAAACGCTTTTTCGAAATCTAAAAAACAGGTAAAAACGTCCTGATTGTATTCTATATTCCTCTCGATTAGTGATCTCATTACTGCAATGGCGTCAGGCGTACCTCTTCCTTTCCTAAACTGATCCTCCCCTAAGTAATCACTTGCCTTACTCTCTATCCTTTTGTTGATGATCCTGAGAATCACTTTAGCTGCGTGGGATATCAAACTTATTGTTCTGTAATCCTTACATGATGAAGCCTTTGTTTTTTTGGAATAGGAACTAACACCGATCTCACAAAATCTTCCGGCCAGATTCCTTCGTCATAAATACTACGAATCAGTCCATATATGGCCTTCTTCCCACCTTTACCTAACCATTTCAACATTTCTACAGGAATATTGTCCACCCCCACAGCCTTATTTGCTTTCATCTCCTTTAAAACCCTTTCTATTTCATCGTCGAGTATGCCTGGACCTAAGCTATCTTCTTCCGCGTCATGTTCCTTTTCTATGTCTAACCTTGTCGGCCTAAGTTCCTTACTATACAGTGTCTCTATACATTCCTTCCATCTTTCTTGGATTTTTCCTGGAATTCAACTATTATCTTAGTCCTAGTGACTGTGATATACTTCTTGAAAACACAGAAGGGTTTTTTTTAACACAAATGGTTATGTTATGTTCAACCAGATTCTTGTCATTGTTGTTTCTTAATCACTCCTAAACTTGCACTTTCGAGGAATACGTGGATGAATATGGTTTATTTTTTGACAGCCGCGGTTGCTGACACCTGATTCGTAATCCGTTCTTCAAAGTCCATAGACGCATCTTTTCATTTCATCACACCAGCATCCATGTTTGAATTTAAGCTATAACTTGCCAGTTGTTTAATCATGATTGAAATCATCGTTCAATGGGATAAATGCGCAAAAAAATCACAAAGAAGTTTTTTGAAGAAGCTTTTATGAACTATTTCGTTACGAAGTGAGATAATATTTCATTAATTGTATTTCGTAGGCCTAGGCTCTCTAGAAAGTGCACGAATCACTAACTTTTGGATACATTTCTGAGTCCCCTGGCATTTTCCATGTATACCTACGTCTTTTGTGGTGTCTAAACTAACTGTTGATGATGGCTAACTCCTGTCTCATGCAGAGCTCAATTGCTTTCTCCCGGCGGACATTCCTCGTGCCTTAACCATACCTCGCCCACCTCAACCCCATCTCTTATTTCGCCTAACGTCGCATTCCAATGACACATCACTATCATTTATTTCCCGGTAGAAAAACACGCGATTATGTCCCCTAACAGATCGTGTATCCTGTGGATCATTTCCTCCTCATGACTAATTATCTGAAACTGTTCACCCAGATCTTCTCTTTTTACCTCCCGATAGTGTTTTATCCTTCTTGTTCAGCTCACCTATTTCACCCTTCCTCTGCACCACTTTCCATATCCTCGCATTGTATATTCCACCATGTTTCTCTTGCTTTATTAGTTGCACGTCTCAATTCATCACGTAACTCATTGTACATCCTCCATCCCGGTGGCTTGCAGGGTACTAAAACATCTAACATCTGGCTGAAAAATCGTACTTCTCCTCGTATTGTGTCAACATACAAGCCAGATACAACTTCTTCATGCTGAGTTCAAATTCGAGATCCTGCAATTGAGTAGCGCTCGCTTCCTTAAAGTTCCTCATGCACCTTATTGCCTCATGCGTTTCCATCACTCCATTCTCAATGAATTTCATGAGAAACAAATTTCTCCGCTCCAGTTCATCCAACTTACTCAAAAGCCCATCCACATTTCTCAACAACGCTCTCTCCTTCTCATCAATTGCCTGGTCACGTGCCCACATTGCCAATTTATAAGACCAACGTTCGCCACGGCTTAGCTCTCGTTTGGTCGCATTCATGTCCTCGTCCTCTTCTGCTGCTTCGATAATTACTGGGAGACGTCGCCTTCCCCCGACGAATCCGTGAGCACCCGGCCGTTGGGAGAGAGCCCTGGTGGCAACCTTGAGTCGCCCAGCTTTGAAGGTGTGTGTCAGTTGGGGGTCCTTTGGATGGTCTGAAGGCGATGGCCCCCCTCCTTCGATGAATCTCTTCAGCCATTCTGGCATCCGGAGGGCGCAGTCCTCTGCGGATTGACTTTCTCCAACCGCCAGGTTCTCATAGTTGATGCATGCATCGGTCGGCGGTGGGGGGATAGGCTGGTGCACACTTGGGGGATCACTGAGGTATAATTTCCTCAGAGTCCCAAGACACATATCTAGAAGTAAGCTGAGGACGTGTACGTTTCGAATCTTCATCTCCGGGACGCTGAGGGCTTTTCTTTTGGTCAAAAACCTGATCCATGCCATCCCTTGTTTGCGCAAGTTGTTGGGTAGCTTCTTGAGACACGGTAGGGCGTGCGACAAACAATAGAAGTAATCTTGCAGCACTTTTGTCTCTTCAAGACACTGTTTTTCGTAGATAGCCGTAGTTCTGTTTCTTGACGCCATTCCACTTTTCTGGTACTAAATATTATATCAAGTATAATCGATAAAGAGAACAGAAAAGTTAATAGCTCATCACAATTTCACCACGGATTGCTTTTTGAAATCGGTTACTACACTTGTGTGTTCTCTGCTGCATTGTTGCGATAGCTCCATGGTTCACATTGATATATTTACCGCAAAAATAAATAAATGGAAGCGTTAATATAAATAAAATATATATTATTTATTTTAATGCCAATCATTAAAATCCCGCACACGATATTGGAGATGTAATTATACCCCCCCTATTTGCATTGGCAGGGCCGACAATTGCCATAAAATTAGAGAGATTGTCGAACTGGCAGATTCAAGGATTCGTTTGTCCCGCGCACTATTCGCGGCAGCTATAAAATGGGGGGGGGGGAGCACACAAAGAGAGTAATATGCTCGCGCTGTCGAAAATATGGGTATAGAATATAAAATTACCACTAAAATACACTCTCCAAGTTTGGCGTCCCCCATCATTCAGTCAGATGGCGTGTTGGCGAATGTATGCAAGTGTCGTATTTGTGGATTGTCCCTCCGGAATGGGTAGAATACTAACCGGTAATAAGTGTCTGCATATCGTGGGTTCCTGCCGTCTATTAATCATTTCTTTCTTGTCCTTGTGTCTTGTCTTTGTGTAGGCATAGGAATAGCTATTAACAATAATAATAATTTGTCACGCTGGATTCTGGCAATTAATTGGTCCAATTTCAATTTTTCGGGTGCCTTATGTCTGAATACCCAAAAAAATGTCGTTATTTTTTTCACAAAAGAAAAAATATGAGTCCCATGCCCTTCCTTTCCGTCGCTCTCCCCGTTCTTACTTATCTCATTTGATAAATCTGTCTTATATGATTTCCTAATCGGTTCCCCGTGTGGATATTTCCCAATATGTTGGACGTTTTGTAAATATCCATGGATAGCTTACAGTTCGCGTCTTTTCTCGGCATTAATTGGGCGATAAAGGACTCTTGTGTATCGCCGAGTCTTCCGCCATCTGCATCCACACCTCCCCTCCTTTAATTCCCAATTTTCTTGAGGTATGATCTAAACTCCCCGTGTCCTCATAAAATTTGGTTTAATTCTTTGCAAGTTTTAAAGTTGATCTTCATCCTTTCCTTCATGCTAGAAAGGAAATGTCTGGTTGTGTTCCCTTTTCTAATGTTTCCCACTAGCGTTCTCATTCATCCAGGAAATACGCTCTTATAACCTTTCTGTTCCTGCTCCATTTCTCAGTTGGGAGACAAAGTTACATCTCCTGGAGTAACCTGTTCCATCTCCATCATCCGTGACTTGACTCTTCTTTCCTCTATTGAGAATGTCATCGGCTATATCCCAGTTATTATTTATAGAGCTTCATTACAGGCCGTATTGTAACTCCTGGATATTGCAATTAGGCAAGATCTTTGAGCCTCCTCCAGTTTCTTCCGGATTCTGCTGTAATTTAATCTTTCTTTTAATGCTCTGAAGATAGATTTTTGTAGTTGGGTTTCGTGACAACTTATTTCGAACACGACGTACTTTGTCTTATTAGCAGAGGTTATTAATTTCACTTTCTATGACTCCACTATACGGCAACATACCTTTGGGATGTTTTCTATTTCTCTCCTGGAATTAGCAGGCATTGTGATCACAACACCATCAGCGTAGGCTGTCCTTCTACAGTTTTCAGGAAGAGGTTGATTCAGCAAATCGTTCATGGCGATGTTCCAAAGAAAAGGACCGAGTATGGATCCATGTGGTGATTTTTGGTGATGCCCTTTTCAACTTCCTGATTATTTGGTTGTATTTTGGTTGTTCTATTCAAGAAATAAGTTTTAAGTTCTACTAATGGAACCTGGATTTTATAAATTCTGAGCTAGTTTATGCAATGGGGCCACGATAAGGAATCTAATGCTAATGGCCTGATTCGGTCGCCCTCTTTCCATGCGGTTTTTGGTGAATCGCAGGGTTTCAGGTACATGAGGAAATATAGTGAATGAATGTAGAATGGCTGGTGACCTACCACCCCTTGCCACACGCCCTAACTGCGGCTTGCTGGGTATTGTGTAGATGTAGATGAAGCGTGACTAAACGCGCAGTAGTATTTACTTTTATGCAAAGGGTGTTCATCAACATGGAAGATTTCCTATTTTTCAACGTAATTAGGGACAACATGGTTTGCAAAACCTTCCCATGCCACCTGATTAGTAGAGAGGATGACCTGCAAAGAGTTGACAGACGATATTTCCAACAGCGAAAAACGTGTAAAAGTATACTTATAAATGTATCAAATATACTCTCTCAAACCAATTCGTGACGAGATGCGTATTTACATATGTAGATGTAGAATTGTAAATTCTCTAGCCTCCATCTTATGTAATGTAGAGCGCTAAAATAATGGACAGATTCCGTACAATTATTAATTTTTTCGGGTTTTACATTAACCGTACATTGAATTTTCCCCAGAGATCATCTACATCACTGCAGTTTACCGACCGATATAACGCAGCGCAATCTATTACGTGATGACTAACATGATACTTTGGGTACTATAAGGTAAAGGTACTATAATTGCATTTTATTGTAATTAATTTGAGTCACGGGACCAATGAGTTATTAAATTATTACATTACACTGAGCCTTCAATTTTTCGATAGCAACATCGAAAATGTGCGACCGCTTTGATAACATTATGTAATTTAGGTGCGTTAATCGAAGCCAGGTTAATACCGTTAACATTAGGGTTAAAATCATAAACGACCAAGTTTTAATTATTACGAAATTAATGATTAAATTGATCAATTATTCTTAATGGCGTCATTATTTAGTGATGGGATTCTTTTTAAAATTTCAATAATTCATGTCATGATTCATTAACGTGCGAAGGACATTAAATTTCAAGTAGTCCATAATTAATGTCAATAATTAACAATGAATGATAATGTCAACAGTCGATGCATAGGATCAGGTTAATCGTTAACAATTCCCGTTGTTTTCCCTTTGGGGCGACATTGGCATAAAAGGGACATAAAAGCAAGGGAAATCGTGCATGGAATAGTAATAGCATTATACGTAATTCCCTTTAATACGTTCCCCGTAATATGTTTCCCTTTTTCCAATTTTTCCACAGAAAAATTTTCCGTCTCTGCCAACGGTACTCCTCGGACAACTCCCGGAGATATCTATCGTCCGTTTTCGAGACGAGCGTGGATATTTTGCAGTTTAAAAGACTTTTCTTTTCCACTACCCTTTATTTACTCCCGCATTTACATCCTCACCCCCTCTGCCGCTTTCCCTTTGACTGGTACACACCCCTCCCCTCCTCTTTATCGCCCTCACTTTCCCTCTCCTTTCCTCCGATGGCCCCACGGACCATTTTCAGCCGGGCATTATCGCCTGGCCGGAAGTTGATTCGATATCGACACACTTTCAGGCGATTAGGAGATTGGTTGGGGTGGAGGGCAGGTGGCAAGCTCGTCGGACAGAAAGGGTTCCAAGTCTTTCAGTGGTCGTTGGAGTGGATGGAAATACTTGTATTTATCTCCCTTTTATTCTCCAGCCTAGGCATCCTTTCCCCTCCACCCCCCCTCCCCGTCCATAAGATGAAATGACGGGGCGTGGTTTGGCGGATCGGTTTAGAATTTAATGTCCATGCTCACGTGGAAGGAAACGAGGTCTTTGTTAGAGCCCTTTAGTCGAGGTCGACCCTCTTTAAGGGCCCTCCCCTGCCGCTACGGATACGATCATCTGGCGCGTTCGATATCTGGTCCCGTTTTTTACCAAGGTTGTATAAAAATAGGGCGAGATCCCACGGACGTTACATATCTCCTTTTCTCCAGATTCCCATGTGACCTACTCTAAACCCATGCCCTAACCCTTTTGCGATTATATTACCTCTGGATTAGTGATGTATTAGAGTTTTTCTTCGCATTTGTAAGTGACCTACTTATCCTAGGTGTACGTTTTGCATGTTTAATCTGAGGTAGTATCGCGAAATGGAAGTTTCCGTTTATGAGTTTCCGCTGTTTTGGTCAGTACTTGGTGTGTGACCTGAAATTCGAGAGCCTTGGATCAAAGAAATCATTAAGTGGCATTCCCTTCGTACTTTTATCTACCATATAATCTATCAATAAAGAATCCAGTTCATCTGGCAGCTGAGCACTCCGATGACATTTGGTTTAATATACAACAGGTGGTGAACGATTTGGATGACTCGAGATATTCTATTCATCAGACGTCAGAAGTAAAAATTTTATTTATTTATTAATATTTTTTTCTATTTACTAAATGGTCCACTGCAAAGTACCGCTAGAATTGCAATGCAACAATTTCAGAGCGTAAAAATAATTCGCCTTGACCGGGATTCGAACTGGGATCCCTCGATGTCCGGCCGAGTGCTTTAGCCAGTTAAGCTGTCAAGGTGTCCTCTTAAACCCTGAAATTTTGGGAAAAAACTCAAAATTTCAGAGTTTAAGAGGACGCCTCGGCAGCTCAACTGGCTAAAGCACTCGGCCGGACATCTAGGATCCGGGTTCGAATCCCGGTCAAGGCAAATGATTTTTACGCTCTGAAATTGTTCCATTGTAATGCACACGTTAAAATTTACCGTGGCGGTATCTACCGGAGTTTCTTGAAATTTAATCACAAGGGTGTTAGGCAGAGGATGATTCAAAACCAGACATTGACCGTCAAAAATAAATTTTTAATTTTTCAGTTACAATAAATAAGTAAAATAATTCAAATAATCTAGATAATGTTTGGTACGAGTACGTACATGAACTGTATCGTGAAAGTCATTCTTCTCCACGCTTACGAAATCAGCTGTTAGTAACAAGAATGACCATAAACTACGGTTGGATGACATAATGTAAACGTATTAGGATAAATAGAATGAAAAAGAAAAAAACAACATTTTATTTCCTTCCATATCGCTGTCACTCACAGCTATCCCTTATCATTAATTGCGAAAAATCAAAACTTAAATCTTTTTGCAACGGGGCTAAAAATACATTTTCATTATCGCCAACGTTGTTTTCAACATTGTCTCAAAATGTAAGGTCTCGCCGTTGCATTAAAGTAATTCAGACATTTCCTTAGCATATTTATCATTATATACTATAGGTTGTTGCTACGAAACATATGGCTAACCAATACCAACACTACTTTCCACTACTCTAATTGGTACCTTTGGTCATACGAGGTCGTATATTTCACCCAAATTAAAGTGTTATCAAAATGTATGAAAGCTGTTACCTTAAAATTATCATCGCATATAAAATAACTATTGATTATTAATCCGTCGTGCAAATATTATTTTAAAATTTAAGATAACCGCGTTTTAAAAATTTAAGATAGCGCGCTTTTAACCCCCACCGTCACTATCTGAAGGTTCCTCTATGAAAGGTATTGGTAGCTGTTGTCCGACAAATGCTGATCAACGCGGCCGAAATCCGAAAGTATATACGTTGATGCTTTGAAACTCAGCGAAAGGCTACGCAATTAAGTTGACGAGAAATAAGTTCAGCGTCGTTGAATTTGAATTTTAACCGAATTCTAATTGTTTTGCTCTTGCGCTCTGGTTGTTACGAAGGAAAACCGCAGAATTTAAGCAATCAAAACTACACGCTCACCCAGTCATTTTTATGGGTCGGACTGAAAAGCTTGGCGGACCGATTACTGCTCGCTCGTTCGCCGTGAGTTCAGCACCGCTCCCTAATAGAGATGCCCTCGTACACCAGCATAGGTTTTTTGCAATGGAAAACTGTTGCTCAGAAGTAGGAGAAAATGTTTATGAAAAATCGTATAACTATTCAATGACCTTCATAATTTCCTAGTAATGGTACTCAAACATATGCTATCTTCTCTGTAGATCTAACATATATTTTGAAATATTTCGGAACATCAACTGTTCTACGTGTGGTGGTTAATGTTCAGGAGTTTTTTCATTAAGTAAATGGTTGTTATACTGTAAAACATAGTGTTAAAACAATCAACTTGCAAATTTACTTTCATCTAAACGTATTTTCCTCAAATATTTTGAAATTCTTTTGGGCATTAACTATTCTGCATCCGAATATTGGCGCTCAGGAATTTTTGCATTTCTACACTTACATCTACGTATTTTTGTTCGTAAATATTTTACCATTGAAACAAAGCGAGTTGCAAATTTACGTTACTCTGCACAGATAAGGAAGAAATGGTCACTAATACTCTTCCAATAATTTGCATGATGGTAAATGAGTTTCTTCATCTGAACCTCCTCACCTTTACATACTTTGCTAACGTAACTGATAAAAAAATTGAAAAATTAATTGATAAATATTGCCCCAGCATACATATTTGAACATTGAAAATTGGTTTGCGGCCGTTGAAGTCGCGTGCCATTCGAAAGGGAACAGGTGGGGAACACAATTAGGAGTTCAGATAATATATTACGTTGTTCCTGCTCGTTTAGCCTAAGATGGCTGAATAAATTGCGCCACACACGTGGTTACATTACAAATCGGGCTTAATACAGGAAACCGACTCACTAGGTTTAGTCTAATCTCCATACTCCTATGCGTAGGCATGCAAGATTTATCCTCGTGGAAGGTTATGTGGTCGTTGAATGGCTTTCTTTTGATGTTGCCTCCACGTTGTCAGATGTGCTGGAGAGTAACCCAAGAATGCGAATGAGCCAAGAACGACCTGCAGTTTTATCCTTGGGTGAACTGTTGAAAGCAAGAGTTAAATACTCGATTGTCAAGCGTACGCCACACTGGAAAACAAACGATATCCTCGAGAGAAGGAAATTTTATTTAAATGTCCTTCCCAACAGTCGTTACGGTACATTCATTTCTTTTACTGGTAGTTGTTTTAAGTGTATCTTGAGATTTTTCCTTTAACTGACACTCTAATCAAGCGTTTGCTTTGCATTTATATATCAACGTCTTGTATTATTGAATTTTTTTCTAGATTTCCACAAGTTTTTAACTACTCATTATCGAACGTTTTTTTGGAATCTCTCAGATGCTTTTTTCCCTGATTAATTGAAAATTGGCAATTTTCCACAAAATAAAATGTTAAAACGACCGGTTTCGATGTAACTACATAATCTTCTGGTACCAGAAGATGATATAGTTACATGGAAACCGGTCGTATTAAAATTTTATTTTGTAGAAAATTTCCAATTTTAATTGATCATGATATTCCACCATATCACGCCTGAAACGTCTCTTTTTATTCTTCCCTAATGTTTTGTGACCTACGCTATGCATATTATCAGAAAAATTTTGCCTTTTTCTATATGGGGGTAACAATAACTATAATTACCCACGAATTCATTGGCTTTATTATTTATCTTCCATTCAATTTAGCTGATATTCATTTACACTCGCACACGCAAGGACTGTGCCGGTTGTTTTGAAAGGTGAAAGATAGGCTGGGATAGGTGTATGAGGTTCAAATGGGATTACTTCGATGAGAACTAAGGCCTTATTGTTCTAGGCAGACCATTTTTCTCAAAGTTTTTCATGGCTGGACACTTTACGGACAAACCTTGTGTGTGTGTGTATGTTATATACGTTTGTTGTCTCAGGCGTAACTTTATGGAATTTGTATTACATATTGAAATGAAATACGTTTATTGTACTGTATTTATCTTCCAGAGTTTTCGCAGGTTTTTTTACACCCTCCTTCTTTGTGGATGTTTTCTTGAGAAGGTTTTTACTAGTCTTAATATCTGAACTCCCTAGGTTTTTCCCACAGAATCGCGACTTGTGCTTATTTATTATATTGTGTGTATATATATATATATATATATATATATATATATATATATATATATATATATATGCATGCATGTATATGAATTTGCCATAATTTTATTTTTCATTTACATTACTTTATATGTCCTCTTATTATTATTATTATTGTTTTTATATACTTGACGAACGGTTAGGTGAAAGAGCGGTCCTTATGGTCCCATTTTTTCCCGAATTTTATCGATCTACTCGTATATGTGTGTGTGTATGTATGTATATATATATATATATATATATATATATATATATATATATATATATATATATATATATATATATATATTGCAGAGTTTCCTTTCCGAGTTCATTCTTACCCGCAATTCCTTCTCCTTTAATGATAATTTCTACCTACAAATCAAGGGTTGTGCCATGGGTAGCAGGTTCAGCCCGTCCTATGCAAACCTCTTTCTTGGTCTCGCGGAGAATAAATTCCTGTCACAACAACCCCTGAAACCGCTATTGTGGCTCAGATATATTGACGATATTTTCCTTCTCTGGCCACATGGTCCTGATTCCCTGAAAACTTTCATTTCCAACCTTAATGCTTCGTCCTCTATCTCCTTCACGTCTACAGTTTCCTCCTCCCAAATCACCTTCCTAGATGTAAACATATCATTTATAGACCATAAATTTCACACATCCGTACATATAAAACCCACAAATAAACAACAGTACATACATTTTAGCAGCTGTCACCCATACCACACCAAACGTTCCATTCCTTATTCCCTTTCCATAAGGGGACACAGAATTTGCAATGACCCTGACTCCCTAGACAATTTCCTGATAAATTTACACCATTCCCTCCTCAAACGAGGTTATCCTGAATCCCTCCTGAATAAGAGGATCCGTAGACATACTTACACTCCCAGACCTTCCACCACCGCGAAAAATCACCCTCTTTCAATTTGTACCACGTTTCTCCCTGGCCTAGAATCTCTGCGTTCTATCCTAAAGGACCTCTATCCTCTCCTCAAAAACCACAATTCCACCACCAACCTTTTCCCCAAATGCCCCTCTGTCACTTTCAAACGCCCCGCCAATCTATCAGATCTTCTAAAATCTACCAATCCACTTCTTAAATCCTCGCCCCGTTCCAAAATCACTCCCAGACCCTGCAATAAACCTAGATGCAAAACATGTCCTATTTTCCTCACCAGAATCCCATCCCTCTCCCACCCGCTCTTTAACTCTCTCCCACCAATTCCCTACTCCTCGTGTACCTCCAGCAATGTTGTCTACCTACTCAAGTGCCAACTTTGCCCTGCCTTTTACATTGGACAGTGTACCACACCCCTCAATATTAGAATCAATAATCATCGAGCCTCATGCAACAATTACTCCCTTATTGGTATGCTCCCAATCCCCAAACATGCCTCCGAACACAACACTGCCTTTGACCAATGTTTTAAAGTATCCGTCTTAGCATCCCTCCCACACTCAGACCCTCCACTGAAACTCAAAACATTAGAGCTAGCTTTCATCTGGCTCTTGGATTCCTGGAATCGCCCAGGTATTAATATTAGACATTAATTGCCCCCTTTATGCATATAATTTCATCCCCCTCCGCCCCCAACAACTTCCATATCATCCCCACCTTTTTTAAAATTCCCGCGCCATACACTACCCCTCCAAACTCCTCACCTCGAATGCCTTCCCCCCCTTTTTTCCCCCCTTTTCCTTTCTTTTCCCCTCTTTTCCTTTCTTTTCCCCTTTTTTCCCCTCTTTTCCCCCATTTCCCCTTCTCCTTCCTACCACTGCTTTCGGGCCCTCCTCAGCCTCAGTTCTGTTCATAATTCCTCTTGAGAAAGGTGGTTGGACCACCGAAAATTCGAGAACCAGTGAGTCCCTCTTTTGTGTGTTTTGGTTTCTGTGTTTGTTATGGCTATCAGTGAATTTACATTACACGTTTGTGGGTTTTCCAAAAAATTGTATATATATATATATATATATATATATATATATATATATATACATTCAAACACGAAATCCCGCCATATGGCGAACGAATATTCATTCACATAGAAATAGAGATAAGGAAAATGGGAAAGGAACACACATAAAGGACGAACACAAGAGAGGTGGGGAAGGCGGATTTGAGCAGATCACAAATGTTTTAAAAATATTTTTACATTTGTGATCTGCTCAAATCCACCTTCCCCACCTCTCTTGTGTTCGCCCTTAATGTGTGTTCCTTTCCCATTTTCCTTATCTCTCTTTCTATGTGAATGAATATATATATATATATATATATATATATATATATATAATATATATATATATATTTAAAACATGTATTTGGATTTATTTATTTTTATTTACTTTTGTATATTTATTTATTTCCGGAATCGTTGTTAAATACAGTTCACAACAATTAGATTATTGTCTTATCATAATCTGAAATAGTGTTAAGGAATTAGGTTACAACGATTACTAGGTTACTCGCATTAGTATTGTACCGTCTACCAGTAACTATTGCAATATTTATTTTCGGATAAGTTATTTAATTTAGATATACATGTTGTATTTACTTATGCAGTGAAATATTTATTTTCATTGCACTGAAGGTGGATATTATTGATTTGTGTTTTTCTCACATGTTTAATCATCCGGAGTGGGACTCTCCATCCAATTTTGCTTGTCATGGACGCTTTCTTGCTGTGAAAATTTTACGATGGATTCCACAGAGGGATAACATATCAATTAAAGCTGTCATTTCGGAAATAGATCGTGCTGCGATGTGTTTGTTCCTTTCATCTCGAAGGATGGGGGATGATGCATGATGCATCCACCTATTCTCACAGAAATATACAATTAAATGAAGGCCATGCTACCACCAAGGCGAATGATATTCACCGCGCATTCATCGCGTACGAATACTATGTTCCGACGTAGAATTTTTACAGACGTAATATCTGCAGTTTTATCACTTTTCCGATTCCTCTTTTAATTTTTCTATATTCTTTTAAAGGGTTAAGTTCCACGTATGTTTATTCCTCTACTTTTAACCTCGATTATTATTATTATTGGTATTGGCATTAAGACACCGTTTTTCGATGAATAGATGCTGAAAAACGATATATTCCTTAGCTTGTCTCAACTGAGTACAACCTGACATCCCACTCAACAGTAAACCTCTCCTCAATTCCGCATTCTAAATTCCACCCTTCTTTCCGTCCAACATCCTTATCATATTCCTGTCCTTCCCTCATTTGTCTAACATTTGTTCTCTCGACCGTAGTCTTCAACATTCCACTGCCGACCAATATGTTCTGCATCCATCTTTCCTGGCTCCTTACGATGTCTCCCAGTAATCCCCATCTCCTCCCTCACCATACCTACCACTTCCTCGTTTGTTTTCCTATCTGTCCACTTCACCTTCTCCATCCTTGTTCAAACTCATGTTTCAAAAGCCTTCAATCTCCGTCTATCCTCCTGCTTCGATGACCATGTTTCTGAACCATACATAACTACGTTCCATGTCCTGGTTTTGACTCTCCATTTCTTAACATTCTCACTCAACTTCCCTGTCATCAATTCCCTCCTTGTGAAAGCTTCTTTGCCTAGTGTAATTCTTCTCCTAATTTCCCTGCTACTTTAACCATTTTGGTCCAAAACACCTCCGAGATACGTTAACTGTTCCACCATATTTTACTTTGATGCGCCATGAAGAAATCTTCATAGCAAATTGTTTCCTTTTAATTTGGTTGGGAAATTTATCGTATTTAGTCT
Organism: Hetaerina titia; assembly: GCA_037158775.1. Lineage (NCBI taxonomy): Eukaryota > Metazoa > Arthropoda > Insecta > Odonata > Calopterygidae > Hetaerina > Hetaerina titia. Next base: position 84,471,080 of record CM073774.1, on the reverse strand, counting down.
GACTCCTGGACGTGTACAACGAAATTTATGTTAAAAGCGTTGTCTTAGGTCCATTGAATATATTCCCTGTATGGTTTGCAGTCACGGTTCAGATACTCCATGCATTGATTATGTTACAACTTCGATTTTGGAATAAATTAATCGTGAAATTCTCCCCAGGGACTTTTCCCAACCGTCGATATACGTATAGCCCACCATACTAGAACGGTACATGGACGCATTGCGTCCAAAGTGCCCCCTATCTCCACGTTGAATACTCCCTGAAACTACATCGGGGGCACGTGAGGGCTTAGTGCATCTTATGTCGGATGATGAAATCACGAGAGCTGAGGTGATCACGGGCTTCGTGCTTGGTATCTGTGTGCGTGAAATCGCCTGACATTTAAACGCCGATGGCGTCCAACGTCAAGGTAGTTAACCCTTCCCCACCCCCGACAACCGTCTCCACAACCCTCCCCTCTCCTTCACGCCCTAGCCGCCCTTTTCACCAACCCTATCTGTTCTATACTCCCTCATTTCCAGCGGTATGGGTCCGAATCAGCTCGCCGGTGGGGGAGGCCGTAACACACAGGGTTGACCTTCCCGCAGTTCACCCAAACCCCTTTTTTTCCTCTCTTCTGCCCTCGCCATCGCTGACCTTCATCCGCATTCCGGCGCAGGAATGGAGCACGTGACTTGCATGACGCCTGGGCAGATTCGGTGCAACCTTTTGGGAGAGGGGGTGAGCAAATCCTTCCCCCTAGGGATGCACCCGCAACGGCGAAATCAATGGCACGCCTCTTCTCCCCAGAACCCTAAGCTCGGGTTTTTTATAGCATCTTATTTTCTCTGCCAAAAAGAGACATCTCTCCTGCGACCTGCTCAGTGCAATAAATACTATCATTTCTACGAGTCTAAGTTGAAACTCTTCAAGTACCATACCAACCTATTTAGTGTTCACGATTCAACTAAGAGTATTCATAATAGTTGTTGAAAAAAACAGTGTATTACCCTATATACTCGTGTATAGGTCGACCTTTGAATGCAAAATTTCAAGGTAAAAATTTAATCGGATACATCTATGTACGAAAGAGGTATTTATTGTAAGTTCAAAAAAGTTGTTGCTCGAGATTTGGTGTTTAACTTCGAAAAGGTGACATTAAAATGTTCACTGTCAGTGCCGCCATGTTATGATAACGTCACAGTTATGATTTTTCATATCGCTAAAACTGCTTTCGCCACTCCTGCCTGTTTGTTGCGGTAAGGTGGTAAAAGCAAACGACAGAAATCATTACCATTTGGGTAGTACTCGTGTTACTGGCGGTGATTTTGGAAACGCGCTCAAAATCTAACTATTGATAGAGTGCAACAATTTCAGAGCGCACGGAAATTGTTGCATTGTAATGCACACGTAGCGGATGACTCCGTTAAAAGTTACTGTTGAGGCATCTCCCGCAGTTTCTTGAATATTGGTATAGTGTTCCAAAAGTTAATGCAGTGACCCAATCGAAATTAATATCGACGGTTTATAATTTTATCGGCAACGTTTTTTGTGCATATAAATTCATCTTATTCCCTTCATTTGAATATACCCGAGAATTTCTATAGTGGTTATAATTAACCATTCTTAAAATTTACGTTTTCCCCCAGTATCGTATTTATATATGGATTTGTACCACCGTCCAAGTCTTTTCCGGGATTTTAAGCGAATTTTTCACCCTTTTTCTTATATCTTAAGGCAAATTTCTCTCACGGAAGAAATACTTTCTCATGTGATATGGTGGGAATTATCAATCACGGAAATGAAAATAACTTTGTGAACTCCATGATGACTATATTTCCACCCCCTGCCACACATCATTTTGGTCGATCACGGGTCATTATGTGGATATACATGAATGTTGTAGAACTCTATTTGTTTTAGCACTCATCTCGAGAGAATATGCATGTAAAAAAGTTCGCAAGTTATAATTAAGATTAATTTGTTGGCATTAACTTGGAAGCATTTATTAATGAGGAAAAAACCTACGTTTAGATTATGTACGAAATGTGTAAAAAAGGAGATTATTTTTAAAAATTCGGGGGTCGAACTATAAATCAGATCGATCTATTCACGATTATATGCGTTGTTAATTGCTGAAAATTTGATTCAGTATACATGGAATCAAATTTCATTTCGTCAAATTTTGGTCATTGTTAAAGGTCGTATTTGCAGAATTATTAAGGAATAAGTATATCTTACCAGGTGTCCCTCCACAATGACTATTACCCCTTGTTCGGTTCATATGTAATGTAGTACCTTTATAGTCCACTATTTGTCCCGATGGTAACTTTCTTCGCCGTTAAATTAATTGAAATTGAGGGTTTGCAAGTAAAAACAATGAATTAATGACTAAAGAATTAACTAATTGAAAAAAATCGATTGATACAAAATTAAATATGGCTGTGTCTCTCAAATTTCAAATGATGTAACAGGGGTCACATATTAAATTTATTTATGATATATTAAAATTAATATTTTTCGTGCTTCCCTGTGTCACGGAAAGTTATGTTGTATCCAAAAAAGTGTCAAAGATAATTGGGATCATCTTGAGAAATTGGTGGAAATATGATCACAGTCAATATATAGAAGTAACAAGAGGTCACCCTGGTTATTGCTGTCGAATTATCTGGGATTTTAGTACGAAATTTGACCTCTGATGATCAATTGAAGATCTTACAGTCACAGGGACAAAAAATGGCTTCAAGGTTTTTACTGCGCATTATTTCAACGACAAAAATCTCATCAATTTCGAAAGGACGTGCAAATCAACTTCAATGAATGTAATATAAATTTGATAAAGGGAAAAACATTAAATAAAACTCGTTAATCTTCAGCTGATATCATTCAAACGCTGATGCAGATGCGATACTCTAAATATGATATGATAAAATAAAAGTATATCCAGTCCCTCCTCTGTGGGATGAAAATCGTTTGGAATTTGAAAAAAAATAATATGATAATATTCAGCGTAAATTATTTTGGCATAATTTCATATTTTTAATCACATACCTTTGAATAATGCTTGATTTAGAGAGACTTGACTTCTGCCCTATGAATAGTTTTGTCATAAAAATATTTTTGGTGCTTCATTTAATTTCTGTCAATATTTGAAAATGAAGATTTGTTTAACTAGACAGATATGCTCTTCAACAATCTTACGTATGTATCCATTTTTCTGACCGACTGAAAGCAGTGCCATATTTTTAAAATGGTTTTTGTCGGATAAATATTTACTACCTTCAAACGTGCATTTGTTTGTTAGTTGATAGTATATGTATTTGCATGTGTGTAAGTTTAAAGAGTTTTTGCATGAATGAATTAATTTATACGCCACTGTGGGTGTTGGTTCGCATGCATGTGTTGCTTTTGCATGAGTTTTTGCTCTCTTTTACGAATGGTGACCTAGCACCCCCCCCCCGCCACACGCCCATGCGGCGGCTTGCGGAGTATTACGTAGATAAAGATTTTGGATACTTTGACCTTTTCAGAACTTTCTTCTTCCAAATTGTAATAGCTTGTTCTTCAAATATAAGTTGATAATTTTTTGTGCTTGAGTCTTTTGTTTGACATAATTTCCCCTCTTCTTTACCCCTAAATGAAAAGATAGGGTTAAATAATTTTTCCAGCATTAGTATATGCCTAGTGTGGATACATCCTCTACCACCCACCCTCTCGGTGGTTTACAGGGTATTATGTAAATTTAGACAGAAAAATTCCTACCTTTCTGAGAATTTGTTCTTAATTTTGGCGAACTCCACTCCAAAGGTTAAATGTGTGTACTTATACAGTATCCTTTAAAATTGCTCCCATGTCATCGTTTTTGTTGAGGTTTAAAGGGATAGATACATTTTTTCATTTAATGTAGAATCAAAAGGAAAATGATAGACTGAAGAGAAAGTAAAACAGAATTAGGTGTTTGGCCTAATTTTCATGCAACCATTCTTCTCCATGCTCGTATCTCGTGGTTCTCTATAAGTTAAGGAGTGATTATTGAAATTTTGATCCACCAATTTGGGCGGTTTGGCATCCTTATGGTGGTTTTTTTATGTTAGCGGCTCGTGAAAGTTATAAAAGAAGTTTATTTAATTCAGCGTGGGGATTTAATGGGAGTAACACCCAGTTGCTGAATGGTAGTGTCCTGTTTTCTCTTCCGTTAAAACCTCCTTGACTCATTCGCGTTGAGAATCAAAGCTGCGTAAATCAGCAGACAACAAGGGTAGGTACAAATTGGGCCAGGATTTTTAAGCATAAGTTTGAGAAATCTAGAGTGCGAATGACGTCACCCGAAACGGCACCGAAATCGTTATTGAGCGATAACAATCTACTCTTACATAATACACTGCAAGGGCGTGTGGCAAGGGGGTGTTAGGTCACCAGCCGTACGTGCTGAATCATTGCGTCTACATCTGCAGAGATATTAGTTCGAACATGCTATCATAAGCGTCAGTGACCACGCAAGAAACTACTTACCAGCAAAATTATTCAGAAACAGGTCAATATTAAAATCATTTGTGAACAATGTTATGAAAATGGATATATTTAAGATACTACATTCGTGATAACGACGGAATATATGCAATACCAACACTATTATCCTTCACACACCTACCATCATATATTTTTTATCCCTAATCGCGCAAGGTAAAAATGTATTTTAAATATATCCGTTCTACAATGCATCTCCCTGATTTTACATACGTGATTCGATCTACAATGGTGAGATTGAACCTGTAGTATTTTATTACAGTGCCGTGAAATCCTAACTTTTTCATAATAGCTTTTCACGAACCTAGCTCCTCAACGTTGTACTCGATCTAGTTTCAAGATTAAGCCGGCTCATTAGGATCCCATACACTCGCAGCGTACTCTAGCTGGGGTCTAACTAACGTGAAATAACAAAGGTTGCTTTTTATTTTTTTTATGCCAATGCAACGTAACCTGAGCATTGTCCAGGTGATGGCAGCTCCGGAAAATTTTTGTGATATAAAAAAAACATAAACACAGCAATCAACCCGAAGGTTAGTTTGGTAGGTGATGGTAGAGTTCATCCAGTATACTAAGCCCAATGAAGTGTGAGATTCACACATCAGGGTAGAGGGACAAGTTACTTTTCCGGTGCTGGTTATGGTTTCCCAGGAAGATCTACTTAATTTATTTCTTTAGATTACGTATACGATGGTAGGGAACCGAGAATTCAACATGGGTTATACCGGTTTTGCGACTTGTGGAATGAAAAATATTTCGCATATTAGGTACTAGTGCCATGGCGGTCGTTTTGTAAAATAAAGAAGTAAATAATCGCTAAGCGTAGCGTAAAATTTATTTTTTCAGTGTAAATATATTCTTGTTGTAGTAGTTTTTTTGCATTTCTTCTTTGGAAAATTGTTTTTTGCGAGATATAAATAATGCTGTGGGCGAAGATTCAGTTAACTGATATTCGCAACATTAAGTGTAATGTCATTTTTAACCGAAAAAATTATTGAGCTGCCACCTGAAACAAAACCAATGTCACGTGACGTCGTTGTCGCTGCTTCTTCTCCCTCTGTGATCATCGGATGCGTACATCTACATAAATACCCTGCGAGCCACCAAAAAGGTGTGTGGCAGGGGGTGTTGCACCATGAGGGAAGGGTAAGGGTTGAGGGGATTGGGGGTTAGATGAGGAAAGGTGAGGGGAACCTGTAAGAAAAAATATATACATATATACATATTCACACACACACACACACACACACACACATATATATATATATATATATATATATATATATATATATTCATTCAAACATAGAAATGGGTATAAGGAAAGGGGATAGGAAAACACATAAAAGGCGGACACAGAACATATATATATATATAGATGATGCGGAAGTACTCACGAGAGCAATATAACTTTTGGACGGCACAATAGAACACAGAATAAAACAGATAACACGTAAAAGGACACTCACACTGTAGATGATTTAAGCTTTCGGCCTACTCCGAGGCCTTCTTCAGGTCAGACTGAGTCTGACCTGAAGAAGGCCTCGGAGCAGGCCGAAAGCTTAAATCATCTACAGTGTGAGTGTCCTTTTACGTGTTATCTGTTTTATTCTGTGTTCTATTGTGCCGTCCAAAAGTTATATATATATATATATATATATATATATATATATATATATATATATATATATATATATATATATATATATATATATATATGCGTACTATACATTCTCCAGCTCTATGGAAAATAGGTGGGCCAGTACCTACGACAAGAATGCTAGGCCTATTTCATTGCCATTGGCAACTTGCACCATTATTGTGGGCAACTTAGAGCGAATATTCGGGTCAATTAAAGCGAAATAGATTTCGGTCCTCAGCGGCAAAAATTCGGTCCCATTACTTGTATTTGGAGCGTCTTGGTGACTACAGAATTGCAACCAAGTTGTTCGCCGTGAAGGAGCGATTAGATGATAAATTCAGAAAGTTGAGGCACTCAAACGGCGGCGAGGGGATTTGAAAAGTTTTAGCGAAAGTTCTCGGGGAAAATAAGAACGACTGTCCATTATCCGGGCCAGGCAGTGCTTTTCCAGTCAGTTCAATTCCCAATGAGGTGCGCTCCAAACACAATTCTCTGAGCTCCATTCTCAAGGAATAGAGCAGAAACCATTTAAACGCAAGCTAAAGTAGAGAATAGCAGAATATGGAAACCTTTGATGAGAATGAATAGAATCCAAAATTGCTTTCTGGAATTTTCACTGAGCGGTTATTTTAGCCAGACTATGTGCTCTCTTTGTATATTTAGACAAATGCACATAAAACCATGCCCGGTGACCTTGGCGAACGCTAATTAATTTTGTATGTACCGTTAATTTTCAGCCTAATTTTATATGTGTACATAGTTTGAATTAAATCCATCAGAAATATAGTGAAATTAAAATTATATGTAGATTTTATGATGCTTGATAAAAATGAAAATTTAACAAAGGCCTAATAATATAAACACCCTCCCCAAATTATTGATTACTTAAAATCGCTTTCAACGCAAGCAATTTATTTTTACTGCCGCTCAAAACATAATGAATGTCACGTGACATCGTCACCGTCCCTTCTCCCTCTGTGATCATGGGATGCAAACTATAGCATCTACAGCTCTATGAAAGCTAGGTGAGCCGGTCCTACAAGTATGCTAGGCCAACTTTTTGAAAAGGTAAATTCCCCAAGTGCCGGTTCCAACTCGTGGTATTCGTGTGGGCAACGTAGGAATGAAATCTTAATCCTTCACTTATTCTGATAATTGCTGCTGCAAGTCGATCACTTGACTCTCATGTCATGATATAAGTTACGTTAGTATGCATTTTAATAGTAACATACCAATAAAATACACTTTTCACTACCATAAAGTTCATTTTCTCAAGCTTACATCTATATCTACATACACATAATATCCCGTTAGCTGCCGTAAGGGCGTGGGGCGGGGGGGTGTTAGATCACCGGGCATGGATGGACAATCACATTTCGGTGGAAGTCATTTCAACTGAAGTAATCATGGTGACAAAGTCACTTCGTAAATTGTCCAGTCGAGAAGGGTATATGAGTTCCCTGAATGTCAGTGCTCACGACTCATTATATCGATGTCTCAAAAGAGTAAAAACGAATCGCAATAGGCGCTCTTCTTTAAAATATAATATTCTTATCGTTCAAAAACAGTTCATAAAATGTTTTGATGAAGACATTTTATAAGACGAATTTAATTCACCGCATGACATGCCTAAGAAAATGGAATTCAAATCGCACGACTCACTTAACCAAGGGTTAAACGCAGTCTACAGTTATTAGAGGATATGACGAGGGTCTCAGTTGCCGTCTTCCCGAGTTCCGCAAAAAACTTCACGGAATAACGTTGCTCTAAATTCAGATTCATTTTGTTTTTCGACACGGACAAAAACCTTGCTTCAGTAAAAACGGTGTCCTCACTCAACGACAGTCCACAGGCGACTGAGGTTGGTGTCGGTCTGTTGCTGAGAGCCCCCTCCACCTTACCCTGCCAGGCAGACCCCCTCCACCGCTCCGTTCGCGCCAGAGAAAATCAGTTGTACCACTTTTGGGTGCGACCCTGTATCCCTTATAAATGTAGTTATCCATTCGAAAAATGCTTTGTTTCAAGTCTAATTGGTTTTAGCTGATAGAGAGGATATTTCGCTTAGTTATATTTTTGCTGCATTGGTAAAAAGAAGAGAAAATGTTGCAACATAATAATAATAAGCTTACTGTTGAATATTTATATTACGTCTTCGTTCGAGGTTGCATTTACATCGCCACCCACTTGTTTCTTATATCAGAGAGCTGAATAAATATTTGAAGCAAACGTATAAACATTGCGAAGTAGTTTTTTCTCGAAGATTCTGGCATATATCTCGAAACCCTGGATAAGTATTAATCCCTCACAAGGAGTACATTGACGTTTTAAAAATAAGGCCATATTGAGGAAAAAAATATCTTACCCACTCCCGCATGTTCTTCCTAGCGTATGAGACATGCATTGAACCCAGCTCTTGAGCTGAGCTCCCTGTGCGAGGAAGGAATGGATTTCTTAGAATTCCACCTTCCTTTAGTCCGTTTCCATAGTTTCAGCGAACTATGCACCCCAACGGAAACAAAGGCTCGTATAAAATGGCGCCAAGAGATGAATTCCAATCCCCTTGAATTCCAAGGACGATGCGAACGAAACCCTTCCTTCTCTCAGTTTATCCTTAGGCTCGAAGATAAAGGGAGGTGACAGGGTCGGAAACCCAGCCTAAGGCGACCCACGATTCTGCTTTAAGAGTTCGGTTTCCTCTCTCGCCCTCCGTACTCCTTTCCCCTTCCCACTGCAGTTTTTTCATTAAACCAGGTCTTCCTGGTTTCCTCTTATGCATTTTTTTCCCTTACCATGCAACTGTGTGCATGAGGATTTAAGCGTTAAGATTCAATAACAGAACTCCTCGTAGAGGCAGCCGCGTTTTATTATCATCTCTCACTATTATCACCACTTCCGATGCAAGCCAAAAAGGAGATTTCACGTGCATTTTTTTCTGATGAAGTTTTCTAAAGTCGTACGAGGAAGCATATTTCGGTAAGCATATGGTTGGGTCAAGTGGGGATCATTGAGAGAAATTATAGCACAAATCCTTTATTTTAAAGAGGATTTTGAGCAGAGATGGGGAGACAATGGGGTTATTAAAGGGAGGCCTGCCAAGAGACTTAGTCTGAAAAGCATTTTCGAGATGAAACAGGTGAATGCCCGAATGGGAAGGCGGAGGAGATGATTAACAAATAATTGAGGCGTGATTAGCTTTGTATGATTGGGGAATGTGGAGCAAGGCGGAAGGAGGATGCGTACTTAAGTTTAATGGTTTTCTACTTTTTTTAAATGCTATTTTTTCATTCATTTTTATGGAGGGTTTTTCAGCGATTCAAGTGTCGTCTTCGTATAGCTTTGATGATAGCCTTCGTCAGAACGTTTCAAGTCAGAACTTGTGTCTTTGAATTTAGTTTTAGTAAATAGTTGTTTGCCAATCCCCATTGGTTCCAATTGAATTCGCATATCTATTTTGTCTGAATTTCATCAGATGTAGCATTACATTACATTTATTTGATAAGGAAGTACTCAAAGATTTCGTTGAGGCTTGATAGTACCCATTAATAATAATGTATTATCTCAAAGAATCCATGAACGAATCTACCACGAAAAAAAAACGCGAAAACAGTTTAGGCGATTCTGGACTACGTTTTTTCCCATTTATTGAACGAATAGAATATGCAATAGAATTGAGCAATATAATTCGAATAATAGATACTTCAGGTGTTCCCCAGGAAAGTGTTATGGGACCACTTTTATTCCTACTTTACGTTAACGACGTTGACTCCGTAGTAAAATACGTTTATTTGCCGGCGATGCAGTGGTTTATTCTGGTCCTGAGAACACAGCAGCTTTGTCAGATGATCTTATTGCCAAAAAACGCGAGTACGACACTTCGCAATTAGAATTAAAATTAAAAAAGTGCGTAGTGATACATTTTTGGGAAAAGGACCATTACCTCTGAACGCCTACTGCATTGGGAACACCGAAATAGAATGTGTAGGCTCAATTAAATATCTAGGTGTTACCCTCACTCATGATCCCTCCTCGGTGAAACACATATGGGGAATATGTGGACAAGCTAACAAGAGATTAGGATTTATTAGGAGAATTCTAGGTAAATTTGATGGAAAAGACAAAGAGAAATGTCATCTGTCGTTGGTTAGGCCTCATGTAGAATATGCTGCGTGTGTAAAATGCTGGTGAAAACTTTAATTTTAACCGTAATTTTGTATAACAGTGAAACATAGTCGTTGAGAGAAGACTAGGCAAGGTAGGTGAGAAAACGAAGGAAGAAAATAAAATAGACGGAAAGGAATACAAAATTTTGAAGTCTTGGTTTTGGAAGAGAGAAAGTTGTTTGGTAAAATTATAAAGAGGCAGAACACGGGGATGCAGGAATTGATAGGAAGCATTGGGATGCCTGAGACGGTAATAGAGGCGATAATCATGGAAAAATTAAATACGAGAGTGAGGAAAAGGGAATGAGCATTTGGGATTGAATCAAAGGAGGTAGGAAGTATGCAGATCAAAAGGGAAAGTTATTATGGTAGGGGGACTAAGGACATTTGGTACCAAATTAATCTGTATCTAGAAATACAAGTAATTATCTTGTACAGTAATGTGTAGTCCCAGGATCCAATAAATCCTACGCACCCCTGATAAACTAGCTAATTAATCACATCGATGTTTATGTCATGTTCGGGTACAATTATTCTGGTGTGTATTCCCCTCCTGCCAGACACCCTAGCGGTGGCTTGCAGGGTACATAAATAAAAAAAATACATCCCAGCAAAAATTTTATTTGCATTGCGGGACTAGTGGTGCTAACCAATAGGAGTTTTCATTATATTTTAATAATTTGGATATTTGACAATTCCACGAAGTAAAGCCCAAAAACGTGAAGTATAATTACAGCTCCAAATTTACTGTTGGCGATTTATTAGGATTAACATTAGTGAAGAATTGATGTGTTAATTTTGGAAATTGAAATGGATTTATTTATATTTATCTGCTTGAAGGTCTGATGTATTTGAATTTTCAATTTAAGAAGGACATTTTGAAATGTATTTCGTCTTGACAGTCAATCAGCTTTCACGCTTTTAAAAGCGACTCTCCATTTTCCTCACTGGTTACCACTTATCGTTCACAGTCCACGCTATTAATAAAGCCAAGCTGGAGAGTTTTTAGATAGCGTTGCAGCGTTGGCTCGTGCTCAATTGCTAAGGACTTCCTATGTGCCTTCATTAAAAGCTTCCCTCTCTCCACTTTGGCATTCCGCAGTGTTCTGCACCGGCTGGCCTCACCAAAGCGGAAAAAGTGGGCGCACTTACCGCCATTTGTCAGAAACCGGAAAATATTCCGTTATGAAGGAAAGAGTGTTGACTACTGATTTGATGTTGATTAAAAATTCACGCAGCGTTAGAATAGTTTGCAACTCCCACACAAACAAAACTATACATACTTACATATATTATATATATATATAGATGATTTCCTCGAAGTAACGCGGAAGTGTTGAATAAAAACTTTGACAGCAACAAACAATATAAGAACACTTAAACAGAACGAAGACTCACACGAAATAACGTGTGAGTGTTCTTTTTATGTGTTCTTATATTGTGTGTTGCTGTCAAGGTTTTTAGTATGTGTGTAGATATATATATATATATATATATATATATATATATATATATATATATTACAGGAGCGGATGCGGACTCTGACCACAATTTAGTTGTTATGAAATGTAATGTTCGTTTCAAGAAGATAAGGCAAGGCCGGCGGGTTAACAAATGGAATTTAGAAGCAGTAAATGAATTAACGAGGAAGGAGTATCAGGAGGCTGTAGAGAAAATGATGGATGACGGTAAAGAACTGAGTACTATCGAAGAAAAATGGGAATGTATCAAGGAAGGGATACTGGAAGCCGCTAAAGACACTATAGGAACCGTTAACGGGAAAAGGATAAGGAAACCATGGGTAACGGATGAGATGATTGCAAAGATGGATGAGAGAAGAAGATGGAAAAATGTAAACACAGAGTTAGGCAAAATGAAGTACAAAGAGTTAAACAATAAATTGAGAAGGGCCACAAATAAAGTAAAAGAAGAATGGTGGAAAACGCAATGCGAGGATATGGAAAGTTTACAGAAGAAGGGTGAAATTGGTGCTCTATACAGCAAGGTTAAGTTATTATCGGGAAGTAAGAAGGCAAGATCTGTGCTAACAGTTAAAGATAAATGGGGTAAGATAATAGTTGAACCAGGAAAAATCCAAGAGAGATGGAAGGAATATATAGAAACACTGTATGGTAAAGAACTTAGGCCGACAAGGTTAGACATAGAAAAGGAACATGACGTAGAAGAAGATAGCTTAGGTCCAGGCATACTCGACGATGAAATAGAAAGGGCATTAAAGGAGATGAAAGCAAATAAGGCAGTGGGGGTGGACTATATTCCTGTAGAAATGTTGAAATGGTCAGGGAAAGGTGGGAAGAAGGCCATATATGGACTGATTCGTAGTATCTATGAGGAAGGAATCTGGCCGGAAGATTTTGTGAGATCGGTGTTAGTTCCTATTCCAAAAAAGGCAAAGGCCTCGTCATGTGAGGATTACAGAACAATAACTTTGATATCCCACGCAGCTAAAGTTATTCTCAGGATCATCAACAAAAAGATAGAGAGTAAGGCAAATGATTACTTAGGGGATGATCAGTTTGGGTTCAGGAAAGGAAGAGGTACGCGTGATGCCATTGCAGTAATGAGATCACTAGTCGAGAGGAATATAGAATACAATCAGGACGTTTTTGCCTGTTTTGTAGATTTCGAAAAAGCGTTTGATAGAGTGAATTGGGAAAAATTAATGCGTGTATTGCAGAAAATAGGAATGGATTGGAGGGACAGGAGACTGATCCGCAACCTGTACATGTCTCAGACTGCTCAGGTGCGAGTGGGGAACGGAGAGTCTGGATGGGCAGTGTTAGGAAGAGGTGTAAGGCAGGGTTGCCCATTGTCACCGGTACTGTTCAACGTATATGTAGAGGAAATGATTAAAGAGGCATGGGAAGAACTGGAGGTAGGAATGAAAGTCGGAGGGGAATTCGTAAAATCGGTTAGGTTTGCTGATGACCAAGCATTAGTTGCTCAGTCAGCCAAGGGGTTGCAAGCATTGTTGAGTGAATTGGAGGTTCAGTGCGATAAATATGGGATGAGAATAAATATTAATAAAACAAAGGTTATGCGATTTTCCAGAAAGAAAAAGGCTAAGCTAAATATTAAAATAGGCGGGGAAAAAATAGAGCAGGTAGAACAGTTTACATATCTCGGAAGTGTTTTGGACCAATACGGTCAAAGTGGTAGGGACGTAAGGAGAAGAATTGCGCTAGGCAAGGAGGCTTTCTCAAGGAGGGGGGAGTTGATGACGGGGACGTTGAGTAGGGATGTTAAGACAAGACTCGTAAAAACTCTGATATGGAGCGTAGCTATGTACGGCGCGGAAACGTGGTCGCTGAAGCAGGAGGATAGACGTAGATTGGAGGCTTTTGAAATGTGGGTGTGGAGAAGAATGGAAAAGGTGAAATGGACCGAAAGGAAAACAAATGAGGAAGTACTAGAAATGGTGGGGGAGGAGAGGGGTTTGTTGAGAGAAATCCTATGGAGGCAGGAAAAATGGATGAAGGGCGTATTGAGCGGTAGTGGAATGTTGAAGAGGGTAATAGAGGGGAGAATGTTGGGCAAGCGAGGTAAGGGTAGGAACAGGATAGGGATGTTGGACTGGATGAAGGGAGGAAAGAAGTACACCGAGATGAAGAGGGACCTGATATAGATTAGTTTGCTAGGTGGGGAGTCACAAAATGTTTATTTGATAGTTGTGTCCATCCAAAAACCTACCTTAACCGGTAGATTACCTAATAATAATATATATATATATGTATATATACTGTCTGTATATATATATGAAATATAATAGTTAAAGGACACATTTTAGAAAGTTTCAGCTCTAGGTCTTCTTCAGGTCAGACTCATTTTTGTGTCCTATTGTGCCGTCCAAAACTTATGTTGCTCTCGTGAGTGCTTCTACATCATTGATAAAAAAATATATATACTTTTCTTTTTTTTACGTACTACCTTTTTTCCTAACTTTTCAGACCACTCTTGCATATCTAGTCTGACCTGAAAGACCTCAGAGAAGGCTGAAAGCTTAAACTCTCTGAAATGTTAGTGTCCTTTTACGTGTTCTCTAATTTTGTGTTCATGCTATATTGCTCTTGGGAATGCTTCTAGATAATCTACGCATATATATATATATATATATATATATATATATATATATATATATATATATAAAAAGATAATCTTAACCTGTCCATAAATATGGGCCTTAAATTGAAATTTCATTATCGTCGCTCGCAGGCATCCTCCTTTTCAACTTTAAATTAGAGATATATCGATAGAGAGTCTTAAAAACTGGGAAGACGCGTCTCAGAGAATGAACTTGAATGATCTTTATTTTTTTCAACATCAGAATTTGTTTTTCTTGGTATTATGACACATCTTGTTACATATTCCAAAACATTCTTATGATTCAGCTCCATTTGAAAGTCATTTACTTAGCGCCTGGCGCCATTTTTGAAGAATCTAGTTCAATGGTCGAATCTGGAGTCGTGCCATCCTAAACATGGCAGTTATAAACATTGATAATGTCTCCAAGAGTGAAGTCTGCTTCGTCGGTAAATAAAATTTGTGAAATGTGGTTTTTCAGTAGTTTTCTTAAATGAGAAATTTTCGGATAAATTGCCTGCTGGTGTAGAATTCATCAAATGATAATGGAAGATGTTCTTCTTCTTTAGGCATTTGATTTTTTTCGACAACCTGAATTTTTCTTTATTCCAATTCCGAAGTGTAAACTGATCTTGGCCTTTCCTCTTTAAAGTGGAAAAATTTCCTTGGCCATGAAGACGCTGACGGATCTTAGGAAATATGCGGCTTTCTGTGAGTCTTCGTTTGGGATACGTCTCCATCTGCAACTCCAACCAATGCGTTTTATACGTGGGACCATTCATAAAACGTCTGCAGGCTTTTTCTGCCGGAGTATTTTCCATTATTGTCCATTCGTCTTACGATGTACATTCCATTATATTATGCTCAGTTTAATTCATGCGAAACTCATTAAAAATTAAAAAAAAGGACAAACATTTTTTAAACAAATGTAAACAGGTACTGTGAAAACTCAGTTTCCGTTACATTTAAATTAAACATCGAATACTTTTGATGAAAGCATCAACTAATATATAAAAGTAATGAATAACCTTTTTATGATGAATTAATTATGCTTGAGTAAATCTTAACACTACGGCGATAAAAGAGTACCTGTATGCTGTACGTGACAGCTAAACTACAGAATTATTTTGCGAATTGTGTATTTCTAAATTTCAACGTGCTAATTTTATCTATAGTATGATCACGATAAAGCTAGTTTAATCAAGTGTTTATTGCACTATTGAAACAATATTGTTGATAACATTTTCATAAAAAATTACTCTAATTCAAACTTTTTTAAAATCAATCACGGGGTTAATAAATACGGTCAAATTTGTGTTTTCGATATTGCCATCGGGGGGGTACTAGTCCGAACCAAGCTGAAGATTGGGTGATAATCTGTATTCGTCAGATAATCGTAAGACTTATATTTGCATATATATATAAACAGTATCATTGGAAAATAAACAATATTTTACACGTATTTTAGGTATCTTCTGTTAATGGTGATTGAAATGAATAAATGGAGAGATGTTGAAAAATACCTATTTTTCCACTCCCTTCCTCGTTGTTCTCTTATTAATCACAAAGTCAAGATTCCATTACCAATAAAAATGCTCTATAACCATCTTTCCTATCCCCTTTGGGTCTTTGATGATGTTTAATCTTGATGAAATGATCTTTTCCATCCACCCTCAGTGTGAATGATACTTCTTTGCTTGTTTTCCTTTCCGTCCACTTTACTTTTTTCATTCTTGTCCACACCCACGATTCAAAAGCATTCAATCTGCCCCTATCGTTTCGCTTCAGAGGCGACGTTCCCTCGGCGTACAAAATCACACCCAATATTCAAATTTTGTGAGTCGTTTATTAATATCCTTACTCAATGTCGATATTAAAAATTTCCTTTACTTGTGAAAACCTCTTTGCCTATCACAATTTTTCTCCTTTTTCCCGACTAATTTTACCTTTCGGTTGTACGTTTATGGATCGGAAATATTTAGTAATTGTTTTTTTTTTCGTTAAGAGGTAGGACAATGCGTAGCGCAAGTTCGCCAGTTTTAATTAAAGTAAGTATTATCCATCAGCTTATAAAGAACATTTTTTAATGCAAGTTTGCTGACTAAAGTAAACCTCCTATCTCCTAAGTACTCATCGCTTCGGTGGCTGTTCTGCCATGATTTTTTCTGCGTTTATTTTGATACTATAGTTGTTCATCTCGATCTGCTTGATGTTTTGCTACATATGCGAAGAATATATTATGCAGGGCTTTTATATTATTTTTTTGTGGAAATATTTCCTTCAAACTAAGATCTTGTGAAACATAATAACGTGAAATATGAGCTCAATTTTCCTAAAGAGGAGTGATGCAAGTTATAACGAGTAAGTACGTCAGGTCTTTCGACAAGAAATCTTTTACTAAAAAACTTGTACCTATGCAGAAGAAATTCGATTAGACGCGGAGCTTTTTTTGGCTCTCTGAAACTATCAAGTTGGCGAGTAAATTATCTTCATGGACAAATCACATGCTTCACTTTCAGAACACATAAGAGGAAATGAATTGTTTTTCAAAAAGGTTGTCACTTTAATGTTGGAATTGCCTTTGGATTGAGCAGCGGGCTGCTTCCTCTCATTTTAGCTCATCGGAAAGATCCTTGTCAATTCTTACACCAACATACTACATACATTTTTGTTATTAGGGTTGGCCCAACACCTACTCAGGGTTGGGTTTTCCTAGACTCGAATATAACTCACTGGTGTGTACGAAGGCCGTAACTAGCACTATAGAAAATCCTTAAGCCCCGTACTACGCATGAAGTAACTCATTCTTTAGTTTCATATTTTCTTACTCCCTTGATTCCATCCAAAATGCCTTTGATTTATCTCCTTTTATTACTGCTTTTTATGAAAGGCGAATTGATCGGCAGTGGGATGTTGAAGACTGTAATAGAGGGGAGAATGTTAGGCAAACGAGGAAAGGGCAGGAACAGGATAGGTATGTTGGACGGGATGAAGGGAGGAAAGAAGTACACAAAGGCGAAGAGGGACTTGATGTGGAGTAGGTTACTGGATTGTGTTTTGTTAGGAGTCACAAAATATTTATTTGGTAATTGTGTCCATCCAAAACCTACCTTGACCGGTAGATTCCTTAATAATAATTACTGCTTTTAGCATCCCATTGTCTCGAAGTATTTCCTTCATCAACATATTCTGCTTCTACAAATTTCCCCCGACAGCCGTCTCTTCTCTCACCATTCCCAGAACGTTTACTTTCTTTTCGATTCCGTACAGATGGTGGTTCTTCTCAACGCCCACACATGCATCTTGAGATCCTTCAATGTACGCCTTCGAGAAGAAATTTCTGAGTCATGCAAAAATACACACTATATTAAAGTTTTCTACTGGTATTCTCAATACGTCTTTACTAAAGATGCCTTGCCATCCCCTATCTCCTTTTCAAAATAACTTGCATGCGTAATACAATTCTTCTTTTTATATGTCTCTACCAATCCGTTTATCCTGCTCAAAACTTTTACCAAACAATAATAAATGCATCACACATAAAAATAGTTTTCTTTCATTTCGAATGAAAACCTTTGAGAGAATAACTTATTTGATTATAGGCAGATGTCAACGGGACTGCGGAGAAAAGCAATAAAAAACGTCAAATACACCGCTGAAAGTTATGAAAAGCGCGCATATAGCTTCATATCGCTTCACTCGATAAAAAAGAGTTACACCGGCAAAATCAGTAAAACCATGCCTGGCTTATAACTTCATCATCCTGCAGGCCTTTGTCTAGAGCGGAAAAATTCAGAATAAACGTTGGGGCAGTGTTTTCCACTGCATTTATCTTAATATCACGAAGGCGGAGAAAGGAAAATTAGAAGCTGATCATGAGAATCTCCTTAAGTTTCCCCAGCACATATCTTAGAACTTTTTCCAACCTTTTAATGTGTCCCACCTCATATGGATCTCATACTATGGTCGAGTGCTCTGGGTTAGGGCTAACCAGTACCTTATATGCTTTTTTCTTTTGTGACTACGCTACTTCCTGTTACATTTCTCATTAACCAATGAAGTCAATGAAATCCGTGTCATATTATCTACATGGACTCGCCACCCAAGATCCCTAATTAAGTAACTGCCTGAATAATTGCAAAGAATGGGATTATTTCTCCAAAGAGGGTGTAAATATCTTTTTGTGCATTCTTTTTAATTGAAAAAGTTATGTGCTTACTCTTACGTACCTTAATGACCATATTATTATTTTTAACCCAGTCACCAAGACGATTGATGTCATTTTGTAGTATTACGTGGCCATTTGCAATCATCAGCAAAGAGTCCTACTTGCGGTAATGGGGTCACTTACCGAGAAAAAAATAGAATATAATTAGTATCGTATTTGTGTATTTATTAGCTTTCAAGGAGGCGTGCGATAGAGTAGACTAAATTCAATAATGAATTGCAGAAAATAAGAATTAATTTAAGGGATAGGTCGTTAATCCGTCACATTTTTACGCCTCGGACTACTAAGGTACGACTGATCAATGGAGAGTCGAGATGAACACTGATCGGAAGAGGGGTGTGTGTCCATTATCACATGTGCTTGAACAAATGGAGTAAATAGTTAAAGAAATATGGTAAAAACTGGAGATAGGACTAAAAGTCAGTGAGTACGAGTAGTTCAGAAAATCAGTTTGGTTTTCGGATCAAGCTTTAGTTTTCCAGTTAGCAAAATGGTTACAATTATATCTGAACACATTTGAAAATTAGTGTGATATGTATGGAATGAGAATCAATGCAAACCAAAACAAAGTTGATTAAAAAAAGATTTTTTTAATAATCTTAAATAGGATGGTAAAAAATAGTAAGTGCTGAAGTTATCTAGCCGGTGTTTTGAACCATGGCGTTTGAAGTCATATCAGCAGAAGAATTGTGTGAGCCAAAGCAGTCTTCACAATGGGGAGAAAACTGATGAGAGAGACGTTGAGCAAGGGTGTTAAAAATGATAATTGTGAGCTTTGATATGAATCGCGGTTTTGTATGCAAAATATCTCCTTCATCTGGTCTTGAAGCATAGACCTTCCATTATCAATGCTCTATTAATTAAGTAATCGAGAATACGTAATTACATTTGAAACCCGCTGGGGGTTAGGGCAATTAAATGTTCCGATGCTTAGGCTTAGAGGGGATCGATATAATATGCGAAGGTATATTGAAAAGTAAGGTCTCTTCTTTTTTTTCATGGTCAATCAAACGTATTCTAATGTAACATATTCTCTATTCTACGCAAAATCAGAATAAATTTGATTGTACAAGGAAAAAAATTGGAGACCTTACTTTTCAATACGCCCTCGTACATACATATATATAATATAATATTATATACATATATATATATCCAAGCTTGTTAATTTTTCGGGTACCAGATCTTCCTGGGAAACCATAACCGGCACAGGGAAAGGAACTGGCCCCCCTACCCTGATGTGTGAATATTCACACGCCGTGGGGCTTGGTACATGGGTGAGCTCTACCATCACCTACTAAACCGACCTTCGGGTTGATTACTGTGTTTATGGTTTATATATATATATATATATATATATATATAATATAAACACAGTAATCAATCCGAAGGTCGGTTTAGTAGGTGATGATAGAGCTCACCCATGTATTAAGCCCAACGGCGTGTGAATATTCACACATCAGGGTAGGGGGGCCAGTTTCTTTCCCTGTGCCGGTAATGGTTTCCCAGGAAGATCTGTTACCCGAAAAATCAACTAGCTTGGGTGGAGCTGCAGGTGCCCAGAGTGCCTGCCCGGGAATCGAACCCGGGACCCTCCAGTAGGTAGTTCAACGCTCTACCCCCTGGAGTACCGAGAATATATATATTATATATATATATACATATATATATATATATATTTAAAATTCACTAAATAGTCATAGCAAACACAGAAACTAAAACATATTAAAGAGGGACTCACTAGTTCTCGAATTTTCGGTGGTGCAACCACCTTTCTCAAGAGGAATTAGGTACAGATATATATATGTACATTTTCATGGCGATGGATATTAGGAAAAGGAATAGGAATACATATAAAAGACCGGGTCGAAAGATCCGTGGTTCAAGTCACAGTCAAGAAAATGTTTTGTACTTGTGATCAGCTCGATTCCGCCTTCTCCACATCTCCTGTGTTTTATGTGTTCCTATCCCTTTTACTTATGTCTGTATTAGCCAGTGAATAAATGTCAATGTTAATATACAGACAAATATATACATATATATATATATATATATATATATATATATATATATATATATATATATATATAAATCCCACGAAACCCTTGCAGGGAAGAAATAACTTCAGCAGGACAAAAGACTCAGAAGAAGGCGAAAGTAGTTAGAATAGGAACCTGGAACGTCAGGAAAATGTTGAGGAGAGGCAAATTAGAAAATATTAAGCGAGAGATGGAAAGAGGTAACATAGATGTTTTAGGCCTCTGCGAGGTGAGATGGAAGGATAGCGGGGATTACTGGAGTGACAATTATAGAGTAATATACAGCGGCGGGGATGAGAGCCAACGAGGGGTTGCCGTAATTTTAAATAAAGGGGTAGGAAGAAGCGTAGTCAACATAGAGCAAGCGACAGATAGAATTTTACTCGTAGAGATTAAAGCAGAGCCGACGAACTTGGTCATTATTCAGGTATACATGCCACCGAGCAACCACAAGGAGGAAGAAGTCGATAGGATGTATGATGAGTTAGAGGATATCATCGCGAGTGTTCCTGCAGGGAAACATTTGATAGTGATGGGGGATTGGAATGCGACGGTAGGCGAAGGGAGAGATGGTGGTGAGGTGGGGGACTATGGGTTAGGCACGAGGAATGAACGCGGGGAGAAAGCAATTGAATTCTGCAGGAGACAGGGGTTAGTCATCACTAACACATGGTTTAGACACCACAAAAGGCGTAGGTATACATGGAAAATGCCAGGTGACTCAGAAAGGTATCAGTTAGATTATATTATGGTTAGGCACAGGTTTAGGAACAGTGTGATAAATTCGCACAGTTTCCCAGGAGCGGATGCGGACTCTGACCATAATTTAGTTGTTATGAAATGTAATGTTCGTTTCAAGAAGATAAGGCAAGGGCGGCGGGTTAAAAAATGGAATTTAGAAGCAGTAAATGAATTAACGAGGAAGGAGTATCAGGAGGCTGTAGAGAAAATGATGGACGACGGTAAAGAACTGAGTGCTATCGAAGAAAAATGGGAATGTATCAAGAAAGGGATATTGGAAGCCGCTAAAGACACTATAGGAACCGTTAACGGGAAAAGGATAAGGAAACCATGGGTAACGGATGAGATGATTGCGAAGATGGATGAAAGAAGGAGATGGAAAAATGTAAACACAGAGTTAGGCAAAATGAAGTACAAAGAGTTAAACAATAAATTGAGAAGGGCCACAAATAAAGCAAAAGAAGAATGGTGGAAAACGCAATGCGAGGATATGGAAAGTTTACAGAAGAAGGGTGAAATTGGTGCTCTATACAGCAAGGTTAAGTTATTATCCGGAAGTAAGAAGGCAAGAGCTGTGCTAACAGTTAAAGATAAATGGGGTAAGATAATAGTTGAACCAGGAAAAATCCAAGAGAGATGGAAGGAATATATAGAAACACTGTATGGTAAAGAACTTAGGCCGACAAGGTTAGACATAGAAAAGGAACATGACGTAGAAGAAGATAGCTTAGGTCCAGGAGAGGAATATAGAATACAATCAGGACGTTTTTGCCTGTTTTGTAGATTTCGAAAAAGCGTTTGATAGAGTGAATTGGGAAAAATTAATGCGTGTATTGCAGAAAATAGGAATGGATTGGAGGGACAGGAGACTGATCCGCAACCTGTACATGTCTCAGACTGCTCAGGTGCGAGTGGGGAACGGAGAGTCTGGATGGGCAGTGTTAGGAAGAGGTGTAAGGCAGGGTTGCCCATTGTCACCGGTACTGTTCAACGTATATGTAGAGGAAATGATTAAAGAGGCATGGGAAGAACTGGAGGTAGGAATGAAAGTCGGAGGGGAACTCGTGAAATCGGTTAGGTTTGCTGATGACCAAGCATTAGTTGCTCAGTCAGCCAAGGGGTTGCAAGCATTGTTGAGTGAATTGGAGGTTCAGTGCGATAAATATGGGATGAGAATCAATATTAATAAAACAAAGGTTATGCGATTTTCCAGAAAGAAAAAGGCTAAGCTAAATATTAAAATAGGCGGGGAAAGAATAGAGCAGGTAGAGCAGTTTACATATCTCGGAAGTGTTTTGGACCAATACGGTCAAAGTGGTAGGGACGTAAGGAGAAGAATTGCGCTAGGCAAGGAGGCTTTCTCAAGGAGGAGGGAGTTGATGACGGGGACGTTGAGTAGGGATGTTAAGACAAGACTCGTAAAAACTCTGATATGGAGCGTAGCTTTGTACGGCGCGGAAACGTGGTCGCTGAAGCAGGAGGATAGACGTAGATTGGAGGCTTTTGAAATGTGGGTGTGGAGAAGAATGGAGAAGGTGAAATGGACCGAAAGGAAAACAAATGAGGAAGTACTGGAAATGGTGGGTGAGGAGAGGGGTTTGTTGAGAGAAATCCTATGGGGGCAGGAAAAATGGATGAAAGGCGTATTGAGCGGTAGTGGAATGTTGAAGAGGGTAATAGAGGGGAGAATGTTGGGCAAGCGAGGTAAGGGTAGGAACAGGATAGGGATGTTGGACGGGATGAAGGGAGGAAAGAAGTACACCGAGATGAAGAGGGACCTGATATAGATTAGTTTGCTAAGTGGGGAGTCACAAAATGTTTATTTGATAGTTGTGTCCATCCAAAAACCTACCTTAACCGGTAGATTACCTAATAAAAAAAAATATATATATATACACACACATATATATATATATATATACACACATATACACACCCATATAGGTCCCTCTAATGTTCTCAATGCTTCTCCCGCTCTCTTCACTTTTTCTTAATACTGACCAGTTTTTCCAACTCGTCACCTGGTCGTCGGGCATTAATATTTCACGCGGGTGACTCCGTGCAATCGCTATCGGTTCCCATGGAGACCTCTTGAGGGATGTTCGGGAGTCATGGCACATGTCTGGCCAGCAGGCCCTGTGCGGGAAAAAGGGTGGGAAGAGGGGCGTTTTCGGTTCCCTTGTTTATTGCTTTCGGACGCAGCACCGGAGGCAACTCCCCATTTTCTCCCTCGTCACACCCCGTCCCCTCCGCTGCGTCAAAAAAATATGCATCGCCTTCGGTGAAAATTAATTGCACTAGATACGGATTCGCGCTGAGATTTATTGTTTTATTTTATGAACGACTTTTGCGCTGTTATCTGGGAGGAATCCATGGTGATGCTTAAAGGATGTCCAGCGTGCCTAGGGATGATCCCTGAGGTATGGTTTTATTTTTCGTCGCTTTTCATTAAGCCCCCAAGAATTCATCGGCATTCCGCCATATGAACTTCATCGAGTGTCAGAAAGAGTACCCTTAAAAATCAGTTTGGTAACTTCAATTATGATTATTTACATATTAAAACATTTTAAAACAAACACTATAATCAATTATCTTATTATCTAGTTATAATTTATACATATATGTACGTATATAAACCATAAACATTTTAATCAACCAGAAGGTCGGTTTGGTAGGTGGTGGTAGAGCTCACCCATGTACCAAGCCCGACGGCGTGTGAATATTCACACATCAGGGTAGGGGGGCCAGTTCCTTTCCCTGTGCCGGTTATGGCTTCCCAGGAAGATCTGGTACCCGAAAAATCACATAACTTGGGTGGAGATGCAGGTGACCAGAATACCTTGCCCGGGAATCGAACCCTGGCCCTCCGGTCAGTAGTCCAATGCTCTACCCACTGGACCACCGCGACCTCATACGTATTATTATTATTATTAGGTAATCTACCGGTCAAGGTAGGTTTTTGGATGGACACAACTATCAAGTAAACATTTTGTGACTCCCCACCTAGCAAATTAATCTATATCAGGTCCCTTTTCATCTCGGTGTACTTCTTTCCTCCCTTCATCCCGTCCAACATCCCTATCCTGTTCCTACCCTTACCTCGCTTGCCCAACGTTCTCCCCTCTATTACCCTCTTCAACATTCCACTACCGCTCAATACGCCTTTCATCCATTTTTCCTGTCTCCATAGGATTTCTCTCAACAAATCCCTCTCCTCCCCCACCATTTCTAGTACTTCCTCATTTGTTTTCCTTTCGGTCCATTTCACCTTCTCCATTCTTCTCCACACCCACATTTCAAAAGCCTCCAATCTACGTCTATCCTCTCATACGTATATATCTTCGAAACAGAATGCTCTTCGGCGGCGACACAAATATATAAAAACATTGATTCTGGCATTAAAACACAAAAACACAGAGAAAGGACACCCTTTTTTGTAGTTTTGACGGCAGAGTCGTCATCATCAGCATGCCGTTCTCGGGGGAAGAGCGAAGAGGATATGTGTGCGGGTGGGTGAGTGGAGGAGAGATAAGGTACGAGTAAGAAACGAACAGGGGGGAGGGAGGGGGTTTGTAGGCGGCTATTGGATGGATTTATACATGCATATATACAGGTACATCACCTGTACATCCTAGGGAGTACACAAAAATACTAAGGAGTACACAAAAATACTAGGAAATTAAAATGGTCCAGAATAAAAATATTTTAACTCAATAAAAGTGAGGGCTTTTAATTTTTAATGGGAAACGAAGCGTTGTACTCTGTGATATACAGCTTTATGGGCTTTTCCTTTCGAAAAAGGTGAGAAAATCAAGTTAGTGTCAGGAAAATGGTGAGCATGTTGGACAGAATGAAGATGAGGTAGAAAGCATTCGGAGAGGAAGAAGAATTTGATGTAGTGTTGGATGACAGGTTATGTCGTGTAAACTGAGAATTAAACCTAATGGTTGTTTCGTCTATGTATCTATTAAAAACCCATAATATTTTATAAATTAAATTAAACACCGATAATATCGGTAAATCCGATATTACCGCCGTGCCGGTGAATTCTCACAGACCATTGGACAGAGTAATAGCACAAAGATTAACCAAGAAAAACATATGTTCAAACAAATGTCAAAAACAAAATAAAGAGTTTCATTATATGATTAAAATATAATAATATGAAGTTTAAAAAAAGTGGTTTTATTAAAAAAATCCAACATCAACGGTTGCGTGTAGCCTTAATAAGCATTTGTGGGCCGCGGGTACGGAGGCACTGACGTAGTTCGGTGGCTAGGGACGTCTTCTAGTCAATTTGAATTTGATTATTAGTTTGATCAAATTTCATTATAAAGACGAAATACTTGGTTTAGTTCAATTTGTGTTTTTTTGCCCACGCGGGCCACAGATTTTGTCTTCTTTTATTTTGAATAGACGCCTAGTTCTGGTAGAAGAGGACAGTAATCTTGGGAATCGCCTGGATAAGAGTTACCCTCCACTCTCTCTCCCTCTCTTTTCTCTGCCCTGTTTTTCATATCTCACCGGAATTGATTTCCCTTCACTGACAGCCTATGGTATCTGTTCTCGACTTTTTTTACTACTCCTCTCTTGGTTTTAGCGCACTTTCGCTATCGATCAAAGCAAATTTACGCGCGACTCCCTCGAGAGAGAATCTATATAAACGTTACCACGTGTTTAATTTGGGGGGGGGAGGGGGTAAAACTTGGCCTTAAGTTGACGAATCGTTATACATCTACATTAATACCCCGCGATCAAACAAAAAGGTGCGCATCAGGGTGTGAATGCACCAAGTGGAAAAGGATTACGGAAAGTCTTTAAAAGGTTAGGAGAAGGAAAAATATCACTCAAAATCCCTGAAAAGAAATGAACGGTGATGCACGCTAATGTATGGATGTTAGCGAAATACTTAGTTATAAATGTGTTAACGTTACTCACTTTTGAATTTCTCGTCTTTATTAAAAATGAAGCGATAAAATTGAACCACAACGACTTTATGTGATACAACAACACCATTATTGGGCTAAGTTTGGGGTAAATATTCTTCATTTTTCGTTATAATAACTTTTATTTTGAATAAAAATTATAAAAAATAAAAGAAGTTTTATTATCATTTATTCATCAGTATTTCAATCCTAGGATTGGTTTCCTGCAGCCCATATCTTTCCATTCTACTGTAATAGAATATAATGCAAGTCTGCATATTCTAGAGAGAATAATGTAGTGATCTCCCGTTGCCTTCCACATCGCAGTACTGCGGCCGATAACGTGTACTTCACTCCCACCCGCAGCTGATGCCGGGGCGAACCACTCGGTTGCATGCCGAAACTGCTGACTTTCACCATTAGGGTTCGGGGATCTATTTTTCTTGTTGCCTCGTTCCGGAATACCATTATTGTATGTTCTGTTAATATGTGGTTATCCGAAAAACCATTAGTAAATTTTTTTCAATGCAGGGAAAAATTTCGCCGGCGACAGGGATCGAACAAACGACCTTCGGCTCACGACGACAGGCAGAGGCTGGTCTACTCGCGCTCCCCAGATGTGTTATAACCCAGAGTAATCAATGGTTTGATAGGGAAGGGTAGAGCTCACCTATTTATCAAGCCCAATGGCGTGTCAATTACATTAGGGTAGAGGGGGCAGTTGATTGCGCCGCATATGGTTTCCCAGGAAGTTATGATAACCCAAATATCACACAGGTTGGGTGAAACTTAGGGTGCTCAGAGGTGTCTCCTGAAATCGAACCCTGACCTTTCTCAAAGCTCTATCCACTAGTCTTTTTCATCCCAACATGCTTGTTATCATCTTTTTAATTAAAATAACACAGTGGTCAAACATTGAACATAATTCAAATACCTACTTGTTTGATTTATGATGGCTGATTCGTTATATTTCGATAGGTAAATTTGTACGTAATTTTTTTTCTTAGTTACATTTTCGACTGCGTTTGTGGATTTTATATAAAGTTGTTAAATTTATTTCACTTGACAGAAGACAGGTTTCGCGGCGAAATAATAAAAAGTTTAACAATACTTTTTATCAGTTGGATAACGTTGAAACTTTAATTTAAGTATGTTTTATGTGACATTTCTCTTTTTAAATAATAAATGCCGTTTCTAGGACGACCTTATTCCCGAAGGGATATCAAAGTAATGAGTTGATGTTAAGCGGTTGTTTGCTTTGCTGTATAATCCAGAGAAACGCTCTCGTTTTGACTGGGAGGTCAAATTTATGATGCTTCATTCGACGGCAAAAATTCCCATCATTTTGACTGACTAAAATTAAGTTACGTCCCTAATATCTTTGCCCTAGTTTTTCTATGACCTTCATATTAACTTTAATTGGAAAAAGTGTATCAAATACATAATATGTGGATCAGAGAATCGGAATGATTCGCGGAAAATATGCTTTTACTCCAGGAATATATTTTTGAAAAACGACATAAAGATTTGATGTATAACGTTCAGTTTATTTTTCACACCAAGTTTTATACGGCTGACATCTGATGCAATAAATATCTACGTAAATACCCTGATAGCCATCAAAAATAGTGTGTGTGGCAGGGGCCTGTCTACCATGTCCATGCATAACAGAAATACCATGTCCGTAGCATAACAGAAATCTGGCAGCAGTCTGGTTTGCTTTGGTAAAGCATTTTTTTAAAAGGTAGAATCGTTCGTAGAATGTGTTGTGTAAATGTATTTAAATATATAATAACTGAATCGGAATACTCAATTACTCAAATTAACACCATGACAATGTTGTGCCAAATTTTGAGATTTTAGTGTAATTTTCCTTGAGGGTACCTCTTATCTGTAGCTACACGAGTTTACCAAATTATTTTTCTTCTTTTTTAGGAGGACCGCAAGTTCAGTCTGTAAAAAAAATATGACAGTCTAAGTGTATATTCCTCGGTCAAAATTATTGTTTCATATTTAAATTGAAAACAGGATTCCATGTGAATAAATTTCTTAATTTTTTAAAATCACACGGAAAGCCATTACTTTCCTGCCAGGTCAACGTGTTTTTTTTGCTTTATTTCATCCGCCACCTCCCAAGGGGATACATTTTATTTTCATGGAGTTCCCAAGGGATACATTTTATAAACTCGTGTTGCTATTCACTTGAATGCTTCTCTTGATGTATTAAATATTTTTTCTCCGTTTCCGTTATTTATCTTCCTTTTCCTGCTAATTCATATATTGGAATCATGTCTCTATAGAAATTATGTTGAAAATATTATAGATGTCATTAACACCACCCTACCACCGTAAAAGATCATTTATCCACAAATGATTAGGAATCAGGAATATACTCCGCAAGGGCGATAAAAAGTGCCTAGTATGTTGTCAGAATTTTATTCAAGCTTTACTTCATTGCCCTTCTTTTTACAAGCAGTTTGTCTATCATCCTCAAATAAGTACATCACACAGCATGTGCCTGTAGTTAGTATTGTATTCATTCTTAGAACCATTTCACAAATTTACTGGTGACAAACAAGAAAAATTAAACCTTTTATGCTCCATGCCTGGGGTTGAATCACCCCCTAACACGCGCCCTAGCATTAGCTACCGGTAATCCATGTAGATGACTGTTAAGAAGGAACAAAGGAGAAGTGATGAAACTCTTGGAGAACATGTCATATATCTTCGACGGTGTTCGAGCTAACACCAGATTATTATTATATGGTTGTCTCCCGGTTAAGGTAGGTTTTCAATGGACACAATCACAAAATAAATACTTTGTTACAACTCAACATCCTACTCTACAACAAGTCTCTCTTCATCTCTATGTACTTCTTTCCTCCCTTCCTCCCGTCCAACATCCCTATTTTATTTCTGCTCTTTCCTCATCT
The DNA here is from genome assembly GCA_037158775.1 of Hetaerina titia. Lineage (NCBI taxonomy): Eukaryota > Metazoa > Arthropoda > Insecta > Odonata > Calopterygidae > Hetaerina > Hetaerina titia. Next base: position 84,441,807 of record CM073774.1, on the reverse strand, counting down.
ACCTAACATTCTTCCCTCTATTACACTCTTCAACATCCCACTTCCGATCAATATACTTTTAAAAGTAGCATGTGAATGATTTTATTTACATTTTCCCTGAGTAAGTTCAGAACTGGAAATGAGCAAACGAAATCCTTTGCTCAACAATAAAACCGCTCCATCTTTTGCAACCGTTTTGTTGTGAATGGCTTGTTGTACTTGTAAGCTGAGAAAATATCTCTCTTTTGAAAGATTGTTCTCCACTGTCCATGTGAACAGTGAAATCCCGGTTCATATCTGTTGGTTATCACCGTCCTATTTTAGGTTTCCGCTGGAGACGTTATCTTCTGCGCCCTAAATACGCGGACGCAATGACACAAGGGCTTTGGAAAGCGTGACATCCCTATCATTCCTCTCCGATTGGGAACGCCTTTTCACATCGCTTTGATTTCGAATTGTTCCCGAGAAAAATATACGCGAGATATTCCTCCACCTGCCCAGTTTGTTTAATTGACCTTAAATTCCGGCCCCAAATTCCAGCTATTCCAAATTGGGCTGAACCCTCTTGGCATGGCTGTCAGAAGTGTTAGTTTGGACACAAATATCTCACGCTCCCAGGCGAAACAATTATTGACTATCTGGTCACAGTTCATTTTTTTTATGTGACCCATAGTGGTGTCCTTTGAGTACTCATTTACTACTGGAAATAGGAAATAGTCTTCTGCTGCCAATTCGTGATTGAAAGGGGTTGGGAGAATCGTCACGAATACATTGCAGAAGGTCTTCGCAAGCAGACACTCGAATCTGCTCAAGATTGACCATCAAGACCTTTGGGACGAGTTTAGCGCAGATATTTAGCCAAATTGTCAATGATAATGGGGTGCACTATTATCTTATCAATGCCAATGTGAATTGCGATCATGCGCACACTTAATCCGGACCTTAAAGCGCACCTTAATATAATAAACCTTGTACATATTTGCAAATTATTAAGCTTAAACGTAAAAAACGATATAAAAATCAGTAATTGAAAACTTTCAATTCATTAAATCTATGTGCAATTTCTTTGAATCGTTATAGGTTATTGCTCTTGTTAACAGCAGCTTCTTTCACATACGTAGGGAAGTATTTCACACATTTATTTTGTTGATAATTACATGGTCAATCTTCAGGTTTTTGATTTGATTGTAGAAAATTTTAAAAATGAAAAACTACTCAGCAATACGTGTTTTAAGAAACATAGTAGATGATTGAATAAACCAAGTTCTCTCCCCTTCTGAGAATCAGTCTTCAAACACGGATATGCTTACTTACTTTACACTTTCAGCCTTCACTTCGTGGAATTGTTTGATGTCCATATTAAAAGAGTTTGTAATTTTCTACAGATTTTATTGGACAGTACAAGATGTTTCACCAACTTGCGGCATCATCAGGTACAAGTGATACACACAGCCGGGGGATATATATAACCATCGGGCAGAGGAAAGGGGGAAGTTGAATGTGGGATGAGGGTCAGTTTTCTGGGTCTTCAAAGTCCGCGGTCGTGGCATTTTCGGTTAAAGGAAAAAGAGGTGTTGGGGCCTTGGTTATGACTAAGCATTGTGTCTGGTCGGGGTTAATTGAGGGGGTACTAAAAGCGGACGGCTACTTAGAACCGTTGTATTTGTTTACCCTCAAGGAGAAGGGTGGCTATGTAGGGTCGGGGGATTATTCGAAAGTGAAAGTCAGTGGTCGAGGAAAGGGAACACAAAACGGAAAAACGATGTTGTCTTGGCTATGACGTTGCATAACGTCTGGTCATGGCGTAGCTGCAACTGAGTACGTTGAACCTTTGCGTTTGTTTACCCTCGAGGTCAATTTTTCGGAAAGGAAGTAAGAGGGATGGGCGCATAATTGCTCATTACACAGCATTGTATTGGGATTCGCCAAGTGGCTTCGAATGTAGATTAGCTCAAGAGCGTCCATTTATAATCCTTTAGGGAGGACATGTATTATTTCTGGGACAAAATTGCTATTATGTTGACAGTATAAGAGGTGTTTCGCGAAGAGGGAATTGGGATTTTGCTTTTTGTGACACCCGACGTGCTCAAAAAGTGTTGCCCAAGAAGACGCCAGGTGTCTGTGTTACTGTTGCTTGATGATGCCGAAAGTCGCGTTCTACTGTGAAATAAAATCTGTGGAAAATTGTAAACCCTTTTAATATGGACGCGGATATGTTTCGTTACATAGGGTTGTTGGGATTGTAAATCACTTGTGATAAATGTCAGTTTAAAAAATAAATAACATGCGATAAAGTTCAATTTCCCACGCCGTTCTCAAATTGGCGTAATGGTGCCGGGAAGCGTCCGTGTGGACTTTGCTTTCTCTTTCCCCGGCTTCGATAATTCAAAAAATGTGGCGAAAGTTCTTGAGTTCCGTGAGGATCGGATTTACGACTTAGCACTGCGGGGGTTAACCATCCTCACCACCCGCGGTCTTTCATCGGGATGGTATCGCATTACCCACCCCTCACCGCTTCCACGGTCGATTCCTCCCCCGGAGAGAGGAGGGTCTACGCACTCCGAGACCCCCCCCCCCCTACCCACCGGGGTTCACCCGCATCGCATCCAAACAACTCGACCCAGCAGCAACCAACAATAACAGCGGCGCGCTCGGCGGGTGGTTGCCCGTTACATCATTTCATCATCTTTCTTGCTTTGGCTTCCGTCTTACAATTTTTCCTTCCACGTTCGTCCCATCTTCCGATCCCTTGTATCCTTTTCATGCCTTTCAGGGTCACGGTGAGCTGCGGGCGCCCCTTTTCTTCCCCTCCTCACCTCCATTCAGTATTCCCACACGCTCTCCAAGTCTTATCCAAAGGAGAAAATAATATACTGAGCTATTTCCAATAATATAATTTTATCATTTGTTTTAAAAACCTCTATCAGAGAAATATCCCATTTCACTTTTCAAACAATTTTACTGTTCAATAGTCAGGTCGTTGAATATTAAAGGAAATATTTACTTGCTTCATTTATAATATGAATAAAAATATTTACTTATTTAATAAATACTGTTGGCAATAGGTAATGACAGTTCCATTGGTTATTAGGTTTATCCCTCTTGAGGAAATGGAATATACAGCGGTTGGCACTTGCTCAAAGATTGTAAACGCATCAAATCCATCTCATCTGGTGAATGACCCTTTTTCATTCGTTAGAACAGTTGCAGCTGAATTTATAAGAGAGGTAGCATGGCTTACGTTACCAACAACGTTAGATTATACCCAAATGATATTATTAACTATATTAAATTGTTAGCATTGCTAAAATTATTAAGTTATAACTTAATGTTATTACTATAAATTTTGAGTTATATTTTTAATGGACACCTAATGGACTAAGGAGGTCTGCGCTCCTTAGATTCACCCTAACACAACACTAATTATCCTTAAACCATTCGAAGTATTAAAATATTTTTAAACATCCAACATTCTTTCCCTTCGTCCGGCTAACATGCTTATTCTTTTCCTCCAGTCTACCTTGCTTACGCAACATTATCCCCTCGAATATCTCAGTCATAGATCTAATTTTCCTGCCTTCGTATATCTCGCAACAACCAATTCCCTTCCCTAAACTGACGAACGCTTCTGTACGTTTTCCTTCAGGTTCTCTTTATTTTTACCTTCTTTTCCTCATGCACACACTAAAAGAAACCAGTGCATACTATTAAGCTTCCAATTAGGTCTTATTCGTAACCACCTTCTTTTGGAGTAATATACAGAATTACTCGTACTCCATGTAAATTTTTTTCACTAATATTTTCTTTTAAATCATTATATTGAACAATGATTTCTACTCATAAACTCCCTCCTCTTTGCATGAGCCTTGTACAACACAATTCTACATATACGTAGTAGCCCACAAGCCGCCGCAATGGCGTGTGGCGGGGGTATTAGGTCTCGCCATTCGTGTCCTATCATTCTATGTCTACATTAACAAACTCTTTTAAATAAGTAACCACTCTCAATTGAATGCAACAATTTCAGAATTTAAAAACCATTCGCGTTAACCGGGATTCGAACCCGGATCCCTCGATGTTCGGCCGAGTATAACAGCGTCCTCTTGAATTCTGAAATTTTGGGGACTTTAAAGGAGCAAAGATGTTGTGACGAAATACGTAAATACAATGTCTCAGGCGATGAAGTCGTGCGCAATGCGCCATATTCCTCGAGTTTAAAGCCAAATTTAAAAACTTAGGCTGATTTTACCTTAGACAAAACCTAAGGAAGTGTGGGAGATATCGCAACTGAAACTTTGGACGGAGTGAATTGATATTTTCGAGATATTGGGGCGATATTATTCACGATTTATGTAATTCACCTCTGTGTGTCTTGGCTGCGCTTGATTACAATTATAAAATAAAAATGGACACTCTGATTTTTCACCCGATATTGGCGTGTTAAGATTTTTTAAACATTTAAATTAAATCATCACTATGGTAATTAAGTGGAGGCAAAATTTTTTTTAAGAACCAAGTTGTTGTACACAGTTATTACGTGTTAAAGATTGAAAGTTTCCGGCAATGTCAAAACAGTACATCATCCGGTGTCCAGCGAACGGTATCATGACATGGTATCCCTTGCGTTCGTAAGGCTGCGGTTCAACGCAATCGTGAATATATGCATGAATTTGTTTCAGCCTCTTTGGTTCAAATAATATTATTTATCTCATATTTGGAAAACAAAAACAAATACTCATGATTTTTTTATCATGCTATATGGATCGTAACAAAAAAGCGTCCATGAATTTGTAATTCCAGTTTTGCCCTCACACAGGCGCATCGTTCAACCCCTTAAAATCTTTTTTGAATACTCCCTGAATCATAAAAGAACCCAGCATAACTGCTACATTTCAATGTGAAATATAACATCATCTTCATCGGTATTTCTACCCTCTGATTGGTTAATGGCAGCCCTCCATTCCTCTCTATTCAATGCTAATGCCCTCTTCTCCTCTATCTCTTTTATCTATCTCTGTTTACGTCCTATACGCTCTTTGCAAGAACTTGCCATCAATTTTCCCTTCATTTATGTTTTTAGCAAATCCATCCTGGTGTGTTCAATCCATTTGGTTCATTGGTTCACTTACATCTACAATACCTCCCAAGCAAGAAAGGTAATTAGTTTTTTGTTGCCGTAAAGTTTTCCACAATGCCGTTTCCTCTTCCTCTTCGTGAGAGGAAAATATGATATATAATCGGAAATTTACTATCCATGCTTTAGTCATACTGAATAATAAAATATTGGAAGACTCTCTGAAGTACCCGCTAATTGCTTAAGCAATATAATACCGGAAATCCCAACAAATCCATGGAGTACGCCTTTCGGATACATTGAGGTCAAATTCTAAGAGCCAGAAGTGAAAATGCTGACTTAGGAACTGAAAAAGACGGTTGCAATGACTACCAATATATCTCTGTAACAGATGGTCGAAGGAGGAGAAAAACTCTTAGAGACCTCCTTCGTCAATATGTCTTTTTTACTTTTTGCTAAGGGAAATCATAGCCAATAATGCATTTGTAACACAGGATAAGTAATTTGACTTGCCTGAAATAGAGGCTTCCAATTACGTAACCTCCTGCTGCGCACCAAATACCCTTTTGCTGCTGAATGTCTTCGTGCTTGCGGCGCTCAAGAGGCAGCGAATGTATAATGGACCGCCCCAAGGAGAACCTCTGAGATAATCATAGGGTCTGACTCTTGAACTGCACCATCAGTTTCCACTTGTCCGTTCGATTGCTGTCCGTGAATACAATTTTTCACATTGTCTGTTCCTACATAGCCTACGGATCTACCTCCAGATCTGTATGACATTCCCTCTAAAATTCAGCGACTTCCTCCTCCCTTCTCCGGATATGCAGCGGTTCGTCTTTGATCGGGTTCGAGAGATAGACCGTGGGGGATTTATTTTATATAGGTGGACGTCTGACCTCCGGCACGAACCTCCTTTTATGTCCGTGTTCTCCGCGCGCCTGGGGAATATCGAGGTGATTGTGCATTTTCAACGATTGAGCTTCGTTGTGTTCGTCCTATACAGACTTCAGGATGTCCCCAAGGATGTATTTTATTCCCTATTCCTCTGAATTACTTCCCTCAAAAATTCATTCTCCTATATACATATATACCTACGCCCAGTCGTTTTCTATTCTCCAAATTTCGAGTGAATCGATTTTTTTCGGCATTCAAAATGGAATATTAATGTTTCACTGATTTGCATGAACATGAACTTCTGTATTTTGTATACGCAGTATATATTGCATTTAGAAATAATAAAACAAATATTTAAATAGCATACAGTGTATATTAGTTTTCAAACCTCGTAATTACAGATGGTTAGGTGGAAGAAGGGACTATAAGTCTTAATCTCGCCCATTTAAGTCGATAAATAAAATAAATAAATGAAAATCATTTCGGAATTATACGAGTGTCGCTATGCATTTATTTTATTGCATTATTTATTTAGATTGTTATATATTTATTTGGTATTACCATGGTCAGACAGGGGTTTATTTTAACATGTAAAATCGTATACAGGAACAAATTATTGGAATGATTGTGATGAAGAATTGCGTCAGAGGTTAATCTCGAAATTTATAGAGGTCATTATGTTGTCTGAAAGAATCTTTTCTCACGGGGAAGATGCAAGTATTAAGGGAAGTTAGTAATCACATTTTTGTCTCATAGAATAGGTGTTCTGTGTTTATATTCTTTCTTCATAAATTATCGTTATTTTCCCTCTTTTACATTGTTTTTTATATTAGAGATATTCATCAAATAGTTTACAAAGTTCCCAAGAGGCCAATAGGTAGTGCTCGGAAGCTGGTTAGGCTAGGAGAGGGGGTAAAAACAAATTAAACAATTACTTCAATATAGAAATCGGGGGTACGGGAATGAGTGAGGAGGCATCTTAAGTTCTGCAACCAGTGAGACATGAAAACATTGAGGGAAGTTGGTTTTCCAGGGGCACCAAGAATAAAAGATCCTCGTAGTATATTATTGCGTAGCATACCTTTAAAGGTAGTTTTTTGGGTGGAAATAAGACTGAAAACCGGAACAGCTGTTAGCCTAGGTGAACAAAATACAACCTGAATTCCCACATCCTTCCTTTAAATCCTTCTTCAATCCCGCATACTTCCTCTCCCTTCATTCCGTCCAACATCCCCATTCTTTTCCTTTTTCTTTCTCGTTTGCCTAATATTCTCCCCTCTATCACAGTCTTCAACATCTCAAGGCCAATCGAAATGATCTGCAGTCACCTAATTGCAATATCTTATTGCTTTTTTCTCAATCTCAACTTGCAGTTTAATTTTCTTATAACCCTGTCGGTAGGCTTGCATGCAAGATTATATATATATGTCTATTGATTGGGAAAAGGAAATATTAGGTAATAGTTTAGAGAAAAATTCGTTCTCTTATTCAAATAGATATTTTCAAATCGCATTATATTATACGTTGCATTTTTATTAGTCAGTTACAGAAATGTACAGACGTCTTTATTGAAAATGATAACGGTAGTCAATTAAGCATTTCTCTACTCATAATGAAATAAGGACAATTTGCACTTTTCCACAGTTTATTTGACGTACGACGCGTTTCAACTCACAGAGTCATCATCAGGTACAAGACAAAATAAATAGTAAGGAGACCTTATTTATATGTACAGAAGATGTGGTTGGGGAGGGAGAGTCGTGTAGGGGAGAGGAGGAGGGGGGGGGAGGAGAGGCGGAGAGGTTATAAAGAGCGAAAAATACGGGGTTAATGACAGGAAAAACCGCAAAGTGAGGGACAAGGGGCTGGAGTATCGGGAGCGGGTATTGTATAGCAGGGGGTTAAAGGCTTAAGGACATAGGGAAGGAATTATCAGTAGGAGATAGTGGAGGGGGGAAGATGGGTTAAACAGGTAACTTTCTTGGAAGCAGAGCCCACTGCTGGTTTTAGTGGAAGGGATGAGCCACGTGCTGCGAGGGGGGAAGGGGGGGGAAGTGCACTCGTTAATTCTTGGAAAATATGATGACCGGTGGTAGTGGGCAGTGAGAGACCCTGACAGGGGGGGGGAGAGGAGAAGGTAGGAGGGTGAAGTCATGAAAGAGGAGGGGCAGTAGGATTTTGATTCTTGAGTTTATTAATCGTGAAAGGGATCTTGAGGAGGGGTGAATGGTTCACAAAAATTTGTTCATTTAGGAGAACATTGTGGTCCTCCTGCAGTATTTCCAATTGTTCCAATGTGTCCAGTTTCATCCCCTTCTTCTCCAGGTGGAGGATTTCCGGAACAAACTTGCAATCATGTGATGTCCTTATTAGATGTTTGGCTAGGAGAGACGTTTCATCCCCTAATGTCCAGCATCTCTTATGTTCTTTCACTCTCGTGATGAAACCTCTCCCAGTCTGGCCTATGTAGCACTTTTCACAGGAATCACATTTCACTTTGTACACACCGGATTGAAGGAGGGGGTCCCCCCTTCACTTCCCCCCCCTTCCCCCCTCGCAGCACGTGGCTCATCCCTTCCACTAAAACCAGCAGTGGGCTCTGCTTCCAAGAAAGTTACCTGTTTAACCCATCTTCCCCCCTCCACTATCTCCTACTGATAATTCCTTCCCTTAGGCCTTAAGCCTTTAACCCCCTGCTATACAATACCCGCTCCCGATACTCCAGCCCCTTGTCCCTCACTTTGCGGTTTTTCCTGTCATTAACCCCGCATTTTTCGCTCTTTATAACCTCTCCGCCTCTCCTCCCCCCCTCCTCCTCTCCCCTACACGACTCTCCCTCCCCAACCACATATTCTGTACATATAAATAAGGTCTCCTTACTATTTATTTTGTCTTGTACCTGATGATGACTCTGTGAGTTGAAACGCGTCGTACGTCAAATAAACTGTGGAAAAGTGCAAATTGTCCTTATTTCATTATGATGAACTTCCACGACCTCAAGCCTGAATCTGTTGAACTTATTTCTCTACTCATTCGTGGATCCGGGCTCAAATCTAAGTAATAGTTTTCCAAATCCGTGTACTTTTTTATGTATTTCTAATAAACCGATGGGAGCAGTAGAAAGGTATTAGATCAACCTAAGTTGTGAACCTCACGTCATACACGACTTAGTGCAAAGTAGGTTCTATTCACACCATCAAACAGGTCTTCGGAATGATTAATGCACTTATTTTCCCCTTAAAAAACAGGGGAGTTTTACACGCACTTAAATTTTATGCATTTTTAATTATCAAAAATGTGTGTATGTTCAATTAATTTTTACCCTTGACGCAGAAAAGGGTAAACACTGTCATTTATAGTACTGCGTGTTTCACTTGGTACAAATATTTTCGTTTAGACACTTAGCGATGCATTGAAATTTCTGAAATTTTCCGCGTTTCCGTGTTGCTGATAAATATTTAACATTTTTTATTGAAATGTTTTTAATTTTTAAAAATAGTTTGGTTCAATTTGTTATAAAATTGATGTGGTCAATATCCTTCTTATTGGACTGACGCAGTGGCTTGGCGGAAGTGCTTGTCCGTGCAGATGGCCCTTGTTACTCTACTGGTGGGTTAAAGGATGGTTACTCTTGGTAATGGATCTCCCACGCCAGATAGATCGAATCCAGGCATAAGGGAGAGGGTCTCCGCGGCGTCTGTGGCCTTGTGATGCGATTTCAAATGAACCTTACTTCCGAGGGGAGGCGTCGTTGGATGCTGAAAACACAATTGAGAAAATCAATCTTGAAACCACCACGATTACTTTGCTGTGAATTGACGGTGGACACATTGTGGAATGTGATGATAGCCGACACCTATTGTACTCAGGCCATACGGGCTTGCATCATACAATGAAGCACAAGATACAAATGCTCTGAGAACACAAAAGGGGATGAAAATAGTAAATGGAGAGTGGTAGAACATCATTGGATCATTGCTAGAAATAAAAGAGCAAGTACTCAAGTTTGATAAGATTCCAGGAATTAGTATATCAGTTAACAAATAGTTAATTTGCGCACACAAAAAATGTTCATTTTAACCAATTATTTAGTAGTTAGCACTTGCCCACACTACGGAGTTTGATATTCTAAGTTTTGTGGGTGCATTGAAAAAAATCTCATGACTACCGGCTCTTTCTTTGGGCAGATTTGACCACAAGGATAAGATAAGGTGGATATACTGCAGTTCATATATATATATATATATACTCCGAGGCCTTCTTCAGGTCAGTCTGACCTGAAGAAGGCCTCGGAGTAGGCCGAAAGCTTAAATCATCTACAGTGTGAATGTCCTTTTACGTGTTATCTGTTTTATTCTGCGTTCTATTGTGCCGTCCAAAAGTTATATATATATATATATATATATATATATATATATATATATATATATATATATATATATATATATATATATATATATATATATTTTTTTTTTTAGGTAATCTACCGGTTAAGGTAGGTTTTTGGATGGACCCAACTATCAAACAAACATTTTGTGACTCCCCACCTAGCAAACTAATCTATATCAGGTCCCTCTTCATCTCGGTGTACTTCTTTCCTCCCTTCATCTCGTTCAACATCCCTATCCTGTTCCTACCCTTACCTCGCTTGCCCAACATTCTTCCCTCTATTACCCTCTTCAACATTCCACTACCGCTCAATACGCCCTTCATCCATTTTTCCTGCCTCCATAGGATTTCTCTCAACAAACCCCTCTCCTCCCCCACCATTTCTAGTACTTCCTCATTTGTTTTCCTTTCGGTCCATTTCACCTTTTCCATTCTTCTCCACACCCACATTTCAAAAGCCTCCAATCTACGTCTATCCTCCTGCTTCAGCGACCACGTTTCCGCGCCGTACATAGCTACGCTCCATATCAGAGTTTTTACGAGTCTTATCTTAACATCCCTACTCAACGTCCCCGTCATCAACTCCCTCCTCCTTGAGAAAGCCTCCTTGCCTAGCGCAATTCTTCTCCTTACGTCCCTACCACTTTGACCGTGTTGGTCCAAAACACTTCCGAGATATGTAAACTGTTCTACCTGCTCTATTTTTTCCCCGCCTATTTTAATATTTAGCTTAGCCTTTTTCTTTCTGGAAAATCGCATAACCTTTGTTTTATTAATATTTATTCTCATCCCATATTTATCGCGTGTTTTCTGCGTGGATCTATAATGTATATGTCGTGGCTACTTTTCTAAAAAGGTAAGTCCACTGTATTATATATATATATATATATATATATATATATATATATATATATATATATATATATATCCTCAAACACAGTATTCAACTCGAACGTCACTCATTGCTAAGCCCAAAGGCATGTGAAATTCACACATCAGGGCCAGTTCCTTTCCCTGTGCCGGTAATGGTTTCCCAGGAAGATCTGGTACCCAAAAAATAACATAGCTTGGGGGGAGCTGCGGGTTCCCAGAGTGCCTTGCCCGGGAATTGAACCCAGGGCTTTCGGTCAGTAGTCCAACGCTCTACCCATATACATTCAAACACGAAATCCCGCCATACGGCGAACAAGTATTGATTCATTTGGAAATAGATATAAGGAAAAGGGATAGGAACATATATAACAGATGAATACAGGAGAGGTGAGAGAGGCGGAATCAAGCAGACCACAAGTGTAAAAATAATATAATATACTTGACAAAGACTTAAACACCGAATAATATGACTGGCTGGGCCGATTGCTTTTCGCTCTCACTTATATATTTAACTTCCGGTTTAATTATTGCGTGTGCGTTGGGTAAAATGGAAAAGATGGTCACGTGGTCAACTCAATTACGTCCGAGCATGGGCGGCTTTCTATCGATCTCGGTCGACTCCACACCCAATCTACTCCTCCCATTGTCTTATAAAAGTTTCTCTGACACCCACGAGGGGTGTGTCAAATCAAAAATTGTGGTGTGTGTGGCGCCGGCTTGCGTTTCCCTCTCCCCCACCTTCCCTTGGAGGAGCAGACGCAATTCTTCCCGTAACAACTCCACCCCCCTCCCCATCCCTCGGGACCACACCGTCACGTAACCCTCAAGGCTCCCCTCTCACGCACACACGCCTTCTTTTCCCTCTCTCCCCATTACCACACACCGCCCTTCCCCCCTCCTCCACGCTCCCCTCCTTCCCACCTTCGCCCCACGGCAGTAAATATAGAAACCACCCTTTAGCCTCCGATGCCTTCCCTCCCGGCACCCTCTCCCCAAATCCCCTACCACTACTCTTCCCTCTCAATACCCTCCCTTTCCCTTCAATACCCTTCCCCTCCATATCCTTCCCTCACAACCCTTTCTATACTATTCACTCCTTCACACGCATCTTCCCCAAGAACCCTTGACCCTCAATACCCTTCCCCTTGAATGCCCTTTTCCAATACCCTTCCCCTCCGAATCCTTCCTCCACAACTCTTTCCTTCAATTTCCTCCCCTAATGTCCTCCCTCCACCTCCTTCCTCCCTCCCCCCTCATATATTTCCCCCAATACACTTCCCCTTCATTCCCCATCCCCTTCTGTGGGCGCGCCAAACGCCCACTTCCTCTCCACGTGCCCCCAAGTTGGGAAGGACGGACACTTGGTGGGGGAAGTTCTGGCGTCCTCCTCCTCTGGACCTCCTGGGAGTTGTTTAGGGGTAGGAGAAGTAGGGGGTGTATTGGTGGGCTGGTGGAAGAGTAGGGGCCAAAAGTGGAGATGTGCACCCCTTGCTCATCCAATTACTCTCCCGCATGGACACGCGCGAGCAGACGCCTCACGGACCAATATCCAGGATCTCTCGCAATCATTTCTCCCCACCCTCATCCGCCCTCTCTCCCCACACATATACCCACGAGGGAGAAGTAATCCATCGCCCTTGTGCGTGGCGAGAGACGATCCCACAGAGAACACTTCACGTCTTTTAGAGACAGGTCTTCTTCTCCCTTCTGATTCTGCTTAAGCCCGTAAGAGTCCTGTGGGTGCCAATGTTCCCCGGATATCGTAGACGAGCCGTTTCCATACCTCATGCTCCATGGTCACTAAAATCCCCTCGTTTAGGATGAGTTGGCGATTTCACTCTTTCGCTTGGATACTTTTTAGCCATGTTTCCTTTATTTGTTGGGTTGACCAGCGTAATTTCAACAGAGGAGTTTGCTCCAAGAAACTGAGGGAGATGCCACAGAAGTAACTTTTAACGGAATCATTCGCTAAAATGTACTTCATTGCAAAAATTTCAGAATGTAAAAATTATTCGTCTTGACAGGGATTTGAACTCGGATCTCTTACGGACTGTGGCGCGTCGCATACGGCTAAAGATGAATGATATTTTATGTACGGTATTTCGTCACAATATTTTTTTCCTTTAAAGTTCCAAGTATTTCAATGTTTAAGAGGACGCCTCGGTAGCTTAACTGGCCAAAGCACTCGGCCGGATATCAAGGGATTCGGCTTCGAATCCCGGTCAAAGCGAATGTTTTTCACACTCTAAAATTGTTGCATAGAGGTGTTTGTGATTTTTACAAAGCAACGGAGATCGATGGGAATGAAATTATATAGTAAGGGAAACGTTAGCAACCGAGTTAGCATGAGGCTACATTTCTATCATAGTGAGTATTTAAGGCGCTTATTGTCGGCGCAGAAATGATATTCATCTACATCTAAAAACTACCCCAGAAGTCCCCGCAAGGGGGTACAATATGGCGGGGTTCGATAGGTTACCACCCGTAAAATGGAATAAATCCACTTACAAAGCTAAAAAATGTGCCTATTCACTCCCACAGAACATTATATATGAATGATAAACCCATTTCAGCTCACAGAAATGCAAATGCAGATACTGGCAACTAACATACACATGCATATTCACGTAGGAATTACCTGATGTCCAGTCTTTAATCTTGTTGAATTACCTCACGCACAGTGTAGCTTAGCTTATTCTATTCGTTTCATTATTGAAGATTAATATTTTTATAATATTTGAAAACTATAATATTTCCAAAATTTAACAATAAAAAATTATATTTCACTAAAATATGTCATGCAGAGAGAGTAGTGCAAACATTCTACACGGCGATTGGATAAAAAGAGTGGAAATTCCCCTTCCAGGCCTCGTGCCTCGCTCTCTCAGGACTAAACGAATTTTGCTTCCGCGTGAAAAAATATATTAATTTTTTGTGAACATAATATCCAGAGAGTCGTGTTTGTCATTCTTAACTCAATGAAAACACGAAGAGTGTATACAAACGTTATTGAGCATCATGTGGAACCAGAGATAAAATGTCCTTTAGCGAGAGCTTGCCAAGTGGTTTAGATATGAATATGAACATTTTGAGTGATAATATCATAAAAAAGGCTTAAAAAATTTGTCTCTGAAGTCTCTGAACTGAACTTTCTATTAAGTTTCTACACTAAAAGGGAAAGTATATGCATTGATAAATTTGATTTCTGTATCTACAAACGATTTTTATTTCAAACTCGTAATATTTTTGCTTATTGGTGGTGATAAATTTAGCATTTCATTGTGCATCACTAACATTTTTCTTTATATCTTTACAGGTATGTTCCAAAATTTTCTTCAAGTGCCCTGGTATTGATCCTAACATCTGCACTTCGTCAAATAAGTAAGTTTGATTATAATTACTTGTAGCCTCGTGTTTGGGAAAGTGATCCAGATTAGTCTCGTTAATTGGCTTGGCTGAAATTAATACCATATTCAATGAATGCGTCGTTTTCCATTTTCCAAGATTAACTACTAGCGTTTATAAATTTTGACTAAGTAGTATACGTGAAGCAAACTTATATCCTTGAATGTGTCCACGAATCTTAAATATATCTATCAGTCCGATAAACTCTGGATATCGCTGGTATAAAGACTTTTCCTCTCGTTTAATTACCATTAAATCATCATCATCAGTACTTCATTCCTAATATTGGTTTACTGTAACCCATGATAGAAAAAAAGAATGGTGTAGTAATCTCTGTGAACAGTAAAATCTTACCTTCAGGTAAACAAACTACCATATGATACATGCTCACCAGTGTTGTCTTTTTCTTGGATATAGTATTAGAGATCAATTCTGTTACTTTTCGGCGAATATTTAAGGATTTAAATTTATTGCGAAGAAAAAATATTACATATGAATCTATGAATCTCATCTTGAGTGTAGAATAAAAATAGGTGTAGACTTATCTAAAAATCTATCAGGATCTGTACAAGTATATCATTACCAAGATTGGTTTACTGGAACCCTCCAATTTTCTCTATTCAGTGTTAATTCCTCACCCGCCGGTATTTCCTCTTTTCCACGTCAGTTAGAACTTTTCCTATGTACTTGTGTCGTAGTCTTTATCGTGTGATCTTCCCATCAATTTTCCTATCTATAGTGTTTCAGACAAAGCCATCAAGGTGTCCAATCTATCTACGTTTTCTTTCCCGTAGAGTTCCCAATATTGTTTCTTCCCTTCTGTAATACTTAAAAGTGATTCCAGACGTTTTACGCGTAAACAAAAAAATGTCAAGACCGTAAACTTTAAGGCACTAAGTATTAAGGAAAAATAAGAAGAAGAAAAAAAAATAAAAAATAATAGTCTGGGGAGAAGACTTTTTACGACTTTCAGACTTTTTACGTTTAACTTTCACCATTCTCCTCCAAAACCATGTTTTAGAGGGTTCTGTTCTTTGCTGGTGCACTTTTTTAATGTGTTATGTCTCTTAATTGTGGAGTACCATGCTCCAATGCTTTGACAAACTGTATCCTTGTTTGCAAACTCAGGTTCTTTGGATATTGTAGTTACCTCTTCTTCATGAACGCCTTCTTATCTTGCTCTATTCTTTACTTAATTTCGGTCGAACTTCCTTCAATCACAAATGCTGCCCTAGTGGATGAAGGTTTCAACTCGCTCTAGTTTCACTCCTCGAATTATAATATTTGCCTTCAGATTCTCATTTCCACGTAAAGGGATTTTAGTTTCCTCCTTGTTGATGCGCATATTATGTTCCCAAAGTATTTGCTCCATATAGTTCAGAGTTGCTTGCAGTTCTCCTCACTTTTCTTCAAATACCGCGATGTTTTGCCCAAATTGGAACGTGTTGTTCACAAAATGTTGATTTTTTCAAAGCTGTGGGCAACTTTGAATCAAATGGTGAAGATTGTAATGCAAAAATTTAAGAGTGTAAAAATTATTCGCCTTGACCGAGATTCGAACCCGGCTTTTAAGCTATCAAGACGTTCATCTTACACTCCTAAATTTTGGGAGGTTAAAAGGAACGAGATGTTGTGACGAAATACCGTACTTACAATGTCACAGGCATTCACAGTCGTGAGCGATGCCCCACAGTCCACGAGGTGAGAGCCAACTTTAAACACTAACAGTTTTAACACACCTTTGACCAATTCCAAGAAACTGCGTGTGATGCCGCGACAGTGACATGTGCTGGGCCTCATATCCGAAAACCCTTCTTTTGAAACCAGATACAGTGGGAAAATATAACAATACCGTATCGAGCCAGTATCTTTCCATCTTTAGTGCATGAAATAACATGAGTTATAAGAGCACTGAATCTAAAAGTATTATTTCTAAATAAAACAGTTTCTGGCGTTACTTGGTGGAAAATCTTCATAACGACATTCTAAAATTAAACAACTTGCCTTTACCACTTAAAAGTTTTTATTCTCAAGACCTAGGGTTCGTTATAATATAGTATCATCAGGTCTCAGGTCTGATGATGTTATACCATAACGAAACCTAGATCGTGAGAATAAAAAAAATGAAGTGGAAAAGTGAAGTTGTTTAATTTTCAAATGTCATTATTTATAAATTAAAAAAAAACCTTTTTAAACGTGCATTTTATTGTCTGTTCGACTGTGGGCACCGTGGGCATCCCATTATTGCTTTGAGCGAATTCAATCGCATTGCGATGTAGTGGAAGTCTTATTCATCACCGTTCTTTTGTTTCAAGATTACTGCGGTTTATTTAGTTTGAATATTTTTTCTTTTCATGCTTTCTTTTAAGAGAAAACTTTTTGAAAACTCATGAATACAATATTACATTTTATTTTATAGGCTTTTAGGATATTCATTCCATAAGTACATACGCTTGCTTATTTCACGCTTGTGAGTCTTCATTGTATGACCTAAAAATCTTTTTGATGCGATTTCCATGGTTACCACTAACCACTTTCATGTAACCTATCGGGTACATTTTAGAGGTATGCATTTCTATTGCTCATTTAAATTTGTTTTACCTCATAATTATGTAGAAAGAAGTCATCTAGTTAAATATGCAGTTAATGATGAAAATATTTATTTTTACTTGTACTTTTACTGCTTTTTAATATGAATTATTCATAACTCATATATCACTGACGTAGTGCTACTGATAAAGCTATTAAATAATGGAGAATATTTTATTGGTGCAAAATATGGCTAGATGAAGTGATCCTTGTGTAGACTAAGGGAAAGATGTACGTAGCAAAGTGTCGGGAAAATGGCCGCAACGTCTGTCAGAGAGTTCACAGGCCTTATTTGATTGCGTTACATTATGCGTTTAGATTTCAATTCTATGAAAGAAACCATTAAAACCTTTTTTAATTAGATCCTTTGTGTTTTCCTATTTTATATTGTAGCTGTACATTTGCCAAATTTTGCGTATCTTACACAATTGTATTGCAGCTCCTTTTGTTTTTTATTTGTTTTTTGAATAATTGAAGTTAGTTCTTCCTGCTAACGATTGTCTTTTTATTTCATGTTTTCAAATTTATGCGATAAATATCTTCTCCAAGTTCTATCAAGGATTTAAATCATTTGATATACTGGTCTTCATCACGTAGTCTGAAATAATGATCGCATTTCTATGGTTATTCCTTTAGGTAACTATCATTCTTTAAGCACTCTAATTTTTCAAACTATTCAAATTTTAAACTGTCAATAAAAAAGGTCTAAAAAGGTCAAATCACGCATTTCCCGCTTTTGGAACTCTAAAGAATTCCATTTCCTGTAACCAATGGGTTTGTGATTGAATCTTCATTTACTGAAGAGAATTTCAATTCCACTTTCAAAGCACAAATAATTGCGAGAGGACTTAATTGGCAAAAGTAATCAATGGTTTCTAAGATCATCCTACTCTGTGGTTATTTTTTCGTAAGTGCTTCCTTTAAGAAAATATACTTTGCGCATTTTTAGGGTAGTTAATTTAGCTTATTGAGCCTAAGAATGGAGAGTTGCGTTAAAAGTACATTTTTCATGTTGATTCCGACAAATGTGAGGTCTCTGAAGATATAATATAAGGGAAAATAATGAGTTGACTTAAAATTCTAAAAGGTAATAAAATGTTTTTCTTTCTAATCATCCTCTACCTCAATATATGTATCCATATTATCTCGTGTTTATTGGAGGATGTTTAATTTTAGATGACGTTAATCGTCGGCCGACAATTTCACCGCTCGTGGCCATCAGGCGTTTGTTTGACCATTCTGCCTTTTCCAATGGTTTCAGAAGATCCAGGAATCATGTGTACGATCATATTTCCCTCCTAAAAATTTACGCAAAAGATGACATTCAAGTCATCCGATTATAGTCCTTTTCCTGAGCATTTCCCCCTATACTTTTTACATCTCCTTTTATTTAAACGTAATCATTCGATTTCTGTAGCCATTGTTTATATGCCCATTGCCCTTTTGGAATTCTTCATTTCTCCCCAATCCTCTTATCATCTCCTTTGACAATAAATCGATGAGACATAGTCCATTAAATCGGCATTCTTCACTCATCCTCTCTACCGAGAAGATTTTTCTTCTCTCACACGCCCGCCAACTCTTCATTTCTTTCCATTTTATTTTCCCATTCCGCCCCTACCATCAGTCCTCCAGCATCAATCCCCCCATCTGACGCATTGCCCCATTTCCTTGCCATTCGGGACCGTTATGAGATCGAGCGTCTCGCGGAAGCGGTCGCCAGGGGCGAGACGAGGAAGGGTTCCCCCCCATTATCGGATGATGACGGGGTCGATGCTTTGTCACGAAGGCGAAACCCTCTCCTCACCCCCCGATCCCCTGGGACCACGCGCCAGACAAAACACTGCCGCCGCGTAGCAATTTCTGCGAGAAAAGAGGTGCTTGAAAGTTGTAAAAATTGAATTCTCATTTTTTTATTTCTGTCCAGTCTTAGATTTCAATTTTTCGAAGGTTGAAATATGAAATAGTATAGAATATTTTATTCATGGTCTCAATCGCCCCGTGAAAGCAATATCGTGCAAAAAAAAGTTCTGATTTTTGAAGGCTAAGGAAATACTTTAAGAGAAAAATGAAAACGTGGAATAACAAAGTCACGCCTCAGGAAATATAATAAACGGTAAGGCAAAGATACAAGTCAACAAAATGAAGCAGAAAATAGCCCAACGGCAGGTTGATAGATATAATAGATAAACTGAAAAGAAGGGCGTGAACTATTAATCGATGTCTAAAAAGCGTATAAATAAAACCCAAGTATGAAAAAAGTTTAAATTTGTGAATCTGTACGGAAAGGAATTATGAGTACACTTGCGTATTCAGTAAGAAATTGAGTGCATCCGTAGAACGCGAAATATGTTGAAAAAGTAACAATGGCAACATAAAGTGGCGAGAATGAGGAGAATTTTTGATAGGAGTCTGAGCTTTTTTTGGGCAATTAAATTTTCACAAAAATTACGTTATGATAAGAAAATATTACTATGTTCACAGGATAGTATATCAAATTTAGAGGTATTATTGCGATTGTAGAGCTTTTATAATTATTTTCCTTTTAATTCTTCCTGAAAAGTATCGAAGTTAATAACTAACGGACGATGGAGATTATTTTTACAGTAAAGGTGAAAAAAATCTTTCTAGGATCAGAATAGGCGATAGAAATTAAATTGGAAACGCCGCAATTTCACGCATAAATTTTTATTTTCCACTTCTCCGCGACCATGGTTCAACTATATTTTGTATCTACTTCCGAAAGGGCGGAGGATACAAAATATCTTATGGATCCGTTACGTGGACTTAAACATAAAAGTAGAGAATATGGAATGTTAATAAGCAAGAAAAATACTACGGGTATGATAATGGGAGGTAAAGGTGAAAGGACCAGCATCACATTAGAAACTGGAGTGATCGAACAAGTTTAAGAACTTCAGAAATCGGAGAGATGTCATCACTGAAGACATGTCCTGTTCTAAAGATCAAATCAATAATACCTATGGCAAAAGAGAGATATTTAAAAAAAACTACTGACCAGATGAGGGTAAAAAAAAGAAAGTTTGTACGTCCACATAAAGATTTAATGTGGAAGTGCAAAATTTCTTTTTTTTTACCCTCATCATTAAGAAATTCCACAAAGTTAAACCTGAAACTTTTATGTTTACTGAGCAGACCTTGAAAAGAAAAGAACTGAAGAAGAGATATTCGAACTAAGGAAGAAGTATCCGTTTAAGACTGTGTTCAAGGAAATGATAGAGGGGAAGAGAGAAAGAGGGAGGAAGAGATATATGATGTTGGGCATGGTTAAGATTGGGGTAAAGTATGAAGAAATCAATATAATGGTTCAGGATAGGTATTAATTTAAGGTCATCGATGAAAAAATCTGCCAGAAGGCGGTACAACCACTAATGATTATGACCCTTTACAGTACGTAAAGTAAGTGACAAGGGTGGCAAGAGTTCATTGGCAACAGTTGAAAGGGTACGTTTTAAGTACTTTGTCAAAAAATGACCTTTTTAAGCAAGAAAATAGTAATTAAAATTTGAATAAGGTTGACTTAGATACTTCTATCCTTTCACTGACACCACAAGCAAAGAAAAGTAAAATAGTCGCAACGCCGTAGAAATCACCATCAATTGCACTTAACTGAAGAGCAGATATCGGAAAATATTTATTGGGTACCCAACAGGTTCTTTGGGTGATGAGTGGAATGACAACACCATTTCGGTTATTGTGCATTTCATCAAGCACGAAGCAAATCAGCCGGTCCCTAACATTTCGTAACTAGAGTTTTATACTTGATTTCAGCCAGATTTAAAAACGTCCAAAAATGTTACATTGAAAACTATTTCATCCATGGCTTCCTTAATTGTGCTATTTTCATAACATTCAATCATTCCATAATATTAAGGTTTGAGTCACAACTCTCCTCCGCTGTGCAAAAAATCGGGAAGACACTTGTGTTTCAGCATTCAACAGTCAATTAAACGAGGAAAATGTTTTCTCAGGCAAGTTCAAAGCATTCCATGTTCTGAAGGCATTGCATCCGGCTCCGAGAACGTTCGTCTCCCTAACCGGTTTTTCATCGAGAGCCCAGAAAGATTTTGTATTGATCTCTGAGATCCCCCCTCTCTCCCCTTCCAAAACCTTCAAACTCTTGGAACCCCCCAACCATCTTGAAAATTCGATTCGAAGTGTTGTTTTCGCCGGGGATAGTCGTTAAGCCATCTCAATCCCCAGAAATACACGCCTTGCTCACTCCTTCACTCTTTCGCTGAGAAAACAACGTGAAAGAGGAGGGTAAAGGGTTTGGGACATATGCGAAGAGTTAAAGAGAATTTCATCGCAATTTGATTATGACGCGATTATCAATTTATACCTCAATGAACAGTACCGATCACGACATCGTCGTCTGTCGAGATGAGACAGCGTGTAGGTGAGTCTGTGTGTTTGGGAAGATGGGAAAGGGGGGATGAGTGGATCATTGGTGTATTTTTCGCAGACGAGAGAGGGGACGAATGCGGATGGGTGGTGGAAGGGATGAGCATGGGAAGGGTGACTGGTCTGGGATGGAGAGAGGAAATAGCCGTCGATATAATCAGGCCGGCGAAATCCATTTGAGGAGCCGGGGACGAAGGAGGGGTTTGGTAGGATGACGCAACAAGGGACTGGAGAGGAAGGCCTGTGGGTGGGTGAGGGATTTGGGAGACGAGGCTACCGATAGGTTTTATATTTTTTATTTTTTTTTGAACGACGATAAAGTAAACAACCCGATATCCTGATCGCACACTTTGTTGCCGGATGTTAAGCATACATAAAGCCGGGTTGTTGGAGAGGTATTCTTGAGACGCTGTCGTAGCAAACCTTTACTTCCAAATGTGTCAAAAGAGCATGGAATAAAATGAAACTGATGGGTCGTAACTTCGCGGAAAGAATAAAGAAACGATGTTTGAGAGACGATTAATATCATTTACGTAAGGTTCTATCATAAATCTTTTTTTCCCTTCGAAAGATGACTATTATATACACTGGTGTAAAAAAAGGCAAATAAATAGACCTTTACTCGCTAATACGTCATATCATTTTGTGATCATTTGCATCGAAACGACAAGGGTTTTTTTTCATCTATACAATATAGTACGAGTATGTAATCGAAGTCCAGTCACTAATATTAAATAGGGTGACCTTCGATTTTCTTCTCATTCAAACTTTCAAATGACAACCGTAAATCATCAATGTTTTTGTTGGAGCAGTTTTATATTACAAACGTTAACTATTTATTGGTAAAAAGACAACTCATAATAGAATTGAAAAATAAATATGCTGAATAATTAGAGAAATTATGTATTATAGACCATTTATAAAATTAGAAAACATAATACACGTATGTGCTAGAATCAATATTTTGATAAGAAGGTTGATTACCTGGTGTAACTTTTTACTGGATGGAATTGCTCAAGTTTTTTCTCTCATTTTCATTTTTCTCTACAGGATTTCATGATTCAGGCGGATGATTCTCATAGAAAACTTTCCACTCTTTGTGCATTAGGCTCCCCGGAATGTTGCAAATCAACTCTTATTCAATTAAGCTAAATAACACATCTTTGACCATGAATTTCCTTTCTTCAAGCGTCATATCAATTATCAATTTATACTTATGATTAACATTTTGAGGAGATGAAAGGCTCAGTTAGTGAACGATCAAATTTTAAGTGCATTAAATTTAAGTACGTTTAAGGACCTGCTATGAAAAAATCTTTCAATAGTATTGCATTAGAGTAAATTAATAAATTAAATTTATGTTGCACTGAATGTGCAATGTTTTTTAAACTTTTTGATCCCAATTCTCGTCGACATAATCTATTGTCACATTAAGATATTTTGCAAGCCGTTTGTTCTTACGAAGCGTAAAAAAATCAAAATATATTAAAATAATTTGAAGGTCAACATTCATTATTTTATCAAATACAATTCCCAATTTGTCGATTAATTTTCTGTGTTCCTTGAGGAAATGAAGTGAACATATTTCGGTTCCCTCTTATATATACGTACTTACTCATTAAGAGGAAACAACTGTTCTATTAGACATATCTCAAGGTTTTTAACCCATGATAAAGCAATGTTCTCCGGCCTCTTTGTATTGAGGACTGATTAATAGCATTTAAAGGAATCAGAATGCCGAAACCGGGTTTCTACGCTGGTTTTTCCCAATTGGTTACTTATTTTCTTTTGTCAATTCACCAAACTAAAAAGTTTTATTAATATAGTATTTCCTTTTTTTTGACGAGAAAGTGTCAAAATCGGCCTCATTTTATCGATTAACCAAATTTATTTCCTGTAGTCTTCATAGGACGCGTGTGGCAGGGTATATTAGTTTTTTTTTTTAAATCTGGGGTAATGTTATATTTTCGTGCAAAGAGTAGGTAAGCTTATTTTCTACAATTATTTTTCCTGAAGTGCGAAATCTTAATTTTAATGTGGCGGCACACCGTAAACGGGAAGATATAGTGTTTGCAGCTGACCCAGCTGAAGCTAGAGATGTCTTTAATTTTATTATTAATGATTTGTATAAAAAGTATCGGAAATATGTTTGGGAAAATAGATTTATTTCAGATGTATGCTACCATGCCTTAAGTTCTTCCAAGTATTTCAATGCAACAATTTCGGAGTGTAAAAATTATTCGCCTTGGCCGGGATTCGAACCCAGAATCCTCGATACCCGACCGAGTGCTTTATAGCCAGTTAAGCTATCTAGGCGTCCCTTTAAATTCTGAAATTTTTGGGATTTTTAAGGGAACAAGATGTTGTGACGAAATACCGTACATACAATGTCACAGGAATTCGTTGTCGTGCGCCACAGTCCACGATGTCAGAGCCAATTTTGAAAAACTTAAGCTGTATACCTTCGACAAATTTCAAGAAACTGCCGATGTGCAGAAAATGCCGCAAGAGTAACTTTTAACGGAGTCATCCGCTAACATACATTTCATTGCAACAATTTCAGAGTGTATAAATCATTCGTCTTGACCGGGATTCGAACCCGGATCCCTCGATACCCGGCCGAGTGCTTTAGCCAGTTAAGCTATCTAGGCGTCCTCTTAAACTTTGACATTTTTGGGCTTTTAATGTTAGCGGGTTCGAATCCCGGTCAAGGCGAATGATTTTTTGAATCAGAAGTTTCTTGAAATTCTTCCAAGTACTTATATTCCTTGAGTGTCGATATACTTTTAACAGCGGATTTTCCACGACTTGGAGGTTCCCTGGTAGGCAGACTCTGGAAGGTCCTCCTCGCGTGCAATGTTCTTTGGCGGCACTTAGGGTCCCATGGTATGTTCTTTGAGGAAGTTGTCTGGAGGTCGTTGCAGATGGTCTTCGCCAGCAGATACTGGACACTGCTCTTGGTCGTCCGTCAAGATTTTTGGAACGATTTAAGCGTAGATCTTTCGCATCGCCAAATATTCAGTGATAATGGTGTTCACTGTCTTTTACCAATATCAATACGATCTGCGATTATGCGTTCACTTAACCGAATGTCAGAATTCAGCACTTAACGCACACCTCATGAAAAAATTGTTACCGATTATTTATATAATACTCTTGTATGATTGGCCTCATCTGGCTATAGTGTGTGGGGATATAATAACTCCCTCAGTGACACAAATTAACTCAAATGCCTTGTAATATTTCCCAGCCCAGGTTTTATAATATTCCGTTTAACTGAAGGCTAACTTTAACCTCTGGTTAAGGCCAAAACTCAGTTTTATGACCGCTATTTAAATTTAAAATCGACTATTAAAAAGCTCTATAACCATTAGACGATTTTCTACCGTTAAAATGTTCACATTCAGAAATTTACTATCTTATTTGTTTATGCAATTCGATTTTTCAGTGGGCTACACGTTAATTTAAAATGCACATTGAATTACGATTAGATTTAACAAGAAACTATGAAACTGGGCCTAAACCCATTAGAATAACTTCCGAGTTTCGTGTTTGGATGTACTCGTGAATACGATAATACGAGGGTAGACTTAAAAGTTTTTCACACATGCTTGAAGAGCTCGACCAAAGCAAATAGCAAGATCGGGCGAAAAGATCATTAAAGTACAATTTGTAATTTTCAAAATCATATATTTATTTTTGAACATAGGCACCGTTAAGGCTAACACTTTTCTCCTAACGTGTAACAAATTTTTTCATACCGTCACTGAAAAATTCTTCCGAATTTTCTCGAATCCACGACTTAACAGCTGCATTCACCTCATCGTCTGAGGTGTAATGGT
Source organism: Hetaerina titia (assembly GCA_037158775.1). Lineage (NCBI taxonomy): Eukaryota > Metazoa > Arthropoda > Insecta > Odonata > Calopterygidae > Hetaerina > Hetaerina titia. The sequence continues at coordinate 84,416,337 of CM073774.1, read as the reverse complement.
TATCCTTGAGGTGCCTCTTGAGTTGAGGAAAAAATGAAAATCGCAAGGCGTAAGATCGGGGAAATAAGGAGGGTGTGGAATCGGTTCAAATTTCAGGTTTGGTAGAACCTCTCCAGTTGCGTGGCGAGGTGTGTGGACGAGCGTTGTCATGTTGCAGATTATTGGTGCCAGGTTGTCTTTAACACGACAAACTGGTCGTTGGAAGTGTTTTAGAGTTTGTATACACTGAGAAGAATTTACCGTTGCCCCTTGTTCAAGAAAATCGGTCAAATAAACTCCGTGATCATCCAAAAACACAGTCAAAAGAAGCTCCATCAACAATTATGGTTTTCCAGGCTCCCAACCACGACATTTTACTACCCATCGATTTACAGTAGACCTATCAACAGCATCGTCACAATAAAGAGCCTTTAAACGACGATGAACATCAGTGGGAGTCACTTTTTCAGCAGTTAAAAATTCGATAACAGCACGCTGTTTAACTCACTAGAACACGTCTCCATACTTCCGCTTCTCATACTACACTGGATGAATGGAACGACCTCAAACATGCGCATGCGTGTTGAGTGGGAATGTTACTTCCATATGCCACCTGGAGTACTTCTGAAGGTTATTTTGTTTGTGGTCTACAAGCATGTGTGCATCAGTTTTCAGCCTACCCTCGTACTAAGCGTTGCAATGAACATTTTTTTTTAATTTCTACATAATTTCTAATCCCCTTCGTTTAGTCTATTATGCTTGCTTTTTTGAGTGCTCTCCTTTTACCTACCTTGTAAAGCATTCTCATCTCCATAGCCATTTCATTAGTCAATATTCCAGGAATAAATTATCACAGCATCCAAGTATCAAATAAGTACAAAACTAAGGTCCGTATCAATGCTTTCATTTATATAAAAAACGTTTGAGAATGTATAGGTCTTTATTTATCTCATGTCAAAAAGAAAACATTTTTAGAACTTTTAGAATATAAGCCCAACTTCATACTCCTGGATCAGACCCGCGAGCTGCAGTTACGGCATCTTGTGCGATAAAATAACGTGATGGACGCAGGAGTCGATGAACGCGAAAACCCTTCAAATAATTCCCAAGGTCAGATGATTTCCTTTCTTTCGTCCTTGGCCACCTCCCGGTATCCCTCGAAACCTCATTTCCAATCTGCATGAATTGAAATCTTTTTGGAGCATAAAAAATTCTCATTGTAGATCAATCAATTAATTCCTCTTTCACCTACTTCACAAATTTCGCCTCGTCGTGAAATGGATAGTCATAAATTATCCCGCTCTCCTTCCTTAAATGACCCCTGCCCTCCTTCCAAGAAAATGTCCCCTTTTCGACGGTTTGGCGTATTATCGGCCCGCTTTCCTCCTCCCCTCCCTAAAAAACGAACTCCATATTGATTGGACGACTCCATAGAATGGGACTCCGGAGGGATACAGAGGTGGGAATTAATCAAAGGGGAGAGGTGAAAGTGGGAGTGAATGGGCGTTTTAAGCGCGGACTGCCGCGTTTTTCAAGGTCTCCGGTAAGGGAAAGGTAAAAAGGATCGAGATGTGTAACTGAGAAACTGAAAATTTCAGGTAAAAGCTTTCTTTCAGGTAAAATCTCTCTACCCGTTTGAGGAGGAAGACTCGGTCGATTTTTAATTTTCCATTCTACATCCACACAATACCGTTCAAACTGCTGCAAGGGCGTGTGGTAGTGGGTGCTAGGCCATCATCCGTAAAATGCAATGCATAACTATGTGTAAAACCTACCAAAAGTATATTCATATAAAACTCATATGCGTTATATATTACGTATATATTCAAACAAAATTTATTTTCAATTACACAAATTCGTATAGACTTTCAAATAACTGATATACGTACACAAGTACATGTGCCAACTCATGCACTGGATATCTACGCACCATTTTATCTTGTACCCCATTTTAACAATATTGTCTTTCAAGAAACTGTGACAGTAACTTTAACGGAGTCACCCGCTATGTGTGCATTATAATGCAACCATTTCAGAGAGTAAAAATCATTCGCCTTGACCGAGATTCGAACCCGGATCCCTCGATTTAAAGCCCCCAAAATTTCAGGGTGTAATAGGACGTCTCGGTAGCTTAATTGGTTAAAGCACTCGGCCGGATATTGAGGGATCCGGGTTCGAATCCCGGTCAAGGCGAATGATTTTTACTCTCTGAAGTGGTTGCATTAATATTGTCTGTGTTTTTTTGAAATTACGATTCCTGATTTTCTAGAATAAGAATAAATATATATATTTCCATATAATATGCATATAATATATTATATATACATATGGAGGAGTGAAAATATCTTCTTTATTTTACCCTCGCACACTAACTTGTCCTGATCATTTGGGCCTATTTTCGTTCCCTTTGTTTTTTAGTTAAACTCTTGCGTTTTGAACTTGCTAAAAGTCTAAGTCTAACTTGTTTGCCGGTCCCAATATTAAGTACTCTTTTTAGACTCATGAGGTGTTATTCACAAAGAGTTTGAGCTTCGGAGATCGGCAGTGAGCAGATTTTAGCAGTGCAAAGTTTTACGTGGAAATCCTCGCCAGGCTAACTAAAATAGAGCAAATCGTTAAGAAGATATTTGCTGACTGGAGGCTACGCGACGACAGGCGCTGTCCCGCACAGCCTTCCTCGTGACCGGGGTCCTGGCCAAGCACAAGGTGTCAACGCTGCCCCAACCGCCTTGCAGCCCCAATTTGGCACCGCGGGATTTCTTTTTGTTCCCAAGAATAAAAAGAAGCTTGAAAGGCAACCATTTTGGAACGCTTAAATACCTCAAAGAGGCCCTAACAAGGTACATGAGGGAGGTTCCTGTCGATGTCTTCCAGGAAGTGTACGGCGACTGGCAGATGCGGTGACATCGGTGTGTCGATGTAGATGGTGATATTTTGAAGAATTTTAGTAATTCGTACTGTACAATAGACTTTTGATGATCTCCAATAGACTTTTTTCCTGGATTTATTCGACTTATATTGGGACAGACCGTGCATGTTGATGAGAGTGGGATGGGAGAAAATTCTGTTGTAGGTGATATGGAGGAGGAAGGAATCCTTATTGGGATATTTATTAACTTTGTTGAGATTTCATTGAGCTATTGATAATTGAAGAAAAAGTAGAAGGAAAGAGGGAAAGTAGGATTGGAATGTAAATAGATATAAGTGATGAGGGAGAAGTTTTACTCTAAAGAAAACAGCCTAAAAATAGAAAGAAATGGACAGGTTGAAACCTGCCGCAAGTCCGGAACCACTATAGAAGAAGGATTTCGGATGACAGCAATGTGTTTATTGATATCGTAGTCCATTGTTTTGTACGCCTAAGTACCATAAAAATCGTTTTCGAAAAAGCATGAAAATATTTTTTAATACTCTTATGTAAAATCCGTTTAATTAGCAGTCCCCTTTTATCTTCGTGTGAAAACTTTAGCCATTAACCATAACGATTTTAATGGGAGTTTAATCAACTCATTCTCTTGGTGGACGCATGAGAGCGAAATTTCTAAACATCTTCAAAGGCCACTTTAAACCTGAGCTCAACCGTTCGTTCAAATGTTCATTCAGGTTCGGTGGTATTTCCCTATTTCGGCAATTATTTCTTTGTCGTTAATTGTTATCGGTAATTCAAACAATCTTTAATTATGTCAGGAGTTTTGGGGACAACTGAAGCAAATTTTAATAATGACCACGAGAGCGTAAACTGATCGCTTGATTGATTAGCTGAGCATTCATTAGATCCACTTTAAGTAATTCTCATTGGCTTTCATCGGATACAATCTATTCGCATTGTGACGTTCTTATGGAAACTTTTATCAGTGTAAATGAGCAGCGCTGTTATTCACGTTGAACCTGCAGAACTGTACGACATTGATTTAGGATTATCTCTGCATCTTCACCAGAGAAAGGATAATTTAAATATTTTATAAATATCTGACGGTCCAAATTGAACAGCTCATGCCTCTAGTGGGTGTTGAAGGAAATGCCTAATGGCGGAATTGGCCCTGTAGCTAAGGTGTTGATAGTAATTCTAGTTTCATGCTTTTCGAGTTCGGCCACACGGTGTCACTGGGGTTTTTAGGTTTCTAAAATTCGCGCTTACACTTCAGGTGTAAGAAAATGTTTTGGAGTTCTGTGTGACTTCTGCTTTTTTCGAAAAATTTCAATCTGAATTGCCGTCCGAGGAAAATTTATTCCCTCATATTTCTCAGTGCCCATGTTTTCAGTTGATTATTATTCCGCTACGATAAGCAGCAATGCTGAAAGCCAAGCAAGAAATTTCTCTCAACCAAAAAAGGAAGGGAAAACTCCATCTAGAGATCCCTTTGGCATGATGGAACTGGATAATTGGTTCTTTCTTCGCCAGAATGGAGCCAGTTTGCTCAAAGCGGAATCGTCAGGGCGCGCAACATTCAATTGAATCCACACAATCAAGTGGAGTCACTTAAATGATTCCATTCGATTTATTGGCAATGATTTCACCGCCTCGTGTACACTCACCGTTGCTTCTTTACTTTCTCCTTTGAAACGATTGCCTCATCATTTCTGTGCTATGAAAGATGTTTTCTTATCTTTCACTTGAGCTCACTTTCTCCTAAATTTAGCGAAATGCATAAGATAGGATGTCCATTATCTTTTCATTTTGTAAATGGACTAATAGGAATCATATTTCCTCTTGAGGAATGCGACCTGTTTATTGATGCCGGAGACTATGTTTATTATTGCTTGAATAATTAGCTTCGGTTGTTTCAAAAAGCCATTTTTCGGATTCCAATGAATGTTATCAACTGTGTGCTAATTTTACGTATTCTTTGTTTAAATAGATAAAAAACACTTGTTAGTCACCATTGGCCACTATTTTCCCTTGTGTATCTGATATATAAAAAATATATATAAATATGTACATATATATTATATAGAAATACATATATATTTATAAAAATATTTATATATATATAATATATTTTTCACAATCCCATAATATACACAATCCCAGGCCCGTCAAATAAAAGTTTGAAGAAATGATGGGGAGTCTTAGTTTTAATACGAAAAATGGAGGGCATAAATCAGCTCGGAAAACAAAGTTTATGCGATTTTCCAGAAAGAAAAAGGCTAAGCTAAACATAGAAATAGGAGGGCACAAAATAAAGCAGTTAGAACAGTTAATGTATCTCAGAAATGTTTTGGACAAAAACGGTCAAAGTAGTAGGGACGTAAGGAGAAGAATTGCGCTGGGCAAAGAGGCTTTCACAAGGAGAACGGAATTGATGACTGAGACGTTGAGTAAGAATGTTAAGAAAAGAATCGTAAAAGCTCTGGTATGGAGCGTAGCTATGTTCGGCGCGGAAACGTGGTCATTGAAGCAGAAGGATTGATTTAGATTTGAGGCTTTTGGGAATTTGGGTGTGGAGAAGAATGGAGAAGGTGAAATGGACCGAAAGGAAAACAAATGAGGAGGTACTAGGGATAGTGGGTGAAGAGAGCGGCTTGTTGAGAGATATCCTATGGAGGCAGGAAAAATGGATGAAGGGCGTGTTGAACGGCAGTGGGATGTCAAAGACTGTCATAGAGGAGAGAGTGGTAGGCGAACGAGGAAAGGGCAGGAAAAGGATAGGGACGTTGGACGAGATGAAGGGAGGAAGGAAATACAGTGTGATGAAGGACTTAATGTAGTGTAGGTTGCTGGATTGTGTTTTGTTAGGAGTCACAAAATATTTATCTGATAGTTGTGTCCATCCAAAACTTACCTTAACCGAAAAATTACTTAATAATAAAATTAATTATCTACATGCATATATATGAATTATATATGTTTATATATATATATGATTTACAATTTCTTTTAATCATCGTCCGCAGGAGTTTAACTTTTCTATTGAGATCGAGAAATCCCGACTGCTGAGTTTTTCAGCTAACAGAATGACGGTCTTAAAAAAAGTTTCTCTAGTTCATTTCGAAGTAGTCCCACGGGGGAGGAGTTTTGCGTGTTCCCAGGTCGTTCTTCGAGAGGCTTTTGCGCGGAAGGCATGAGCCCAATCCGAAGTACCGAAGAATTTACGGACGTAGGTGTGGTGGCTTTTTTTCGTGAAAGTGATCGAAAGCGTGGGTAGTGAGCGAAGTAGGAGGAAGACAAGTGACCTGGTGAGTTCACATAAGCATTATTATCTGTAGTTGATAGTTTTTAAGGCAGTAAGGGACATCCCATTTACAAGGACGCTCGTAAATAGTATTTTCGTAATCCGAGATATTATCTGTAAGTCTCTGAATTATTTTTAAAACCCCGAAAAATCATTTTTTTATAGGTATCCCAATTTTGCTTTTTGAAGAATTGTAAACGTTTCATTCTCCTGTCTCACGATGACTATTTCCTTACATTTTTCAACTGCAACTATAATATTAATTATTATTAACCCAATATCTATTATTTATTACAACAAGAATTGAAAGGGAAGATTAAGTGATGTAAGGAGTATGAAATAAAGAGGTTAGTAGTATGAAGTAAGAAGTAAATAGTTCTGAAAGTAACAGAGGAGCTTATAGAAGTGCTAAAAACCAATTCATAGATTAATCGGCCTGGAGAATGAATAAGTAATTATATGAATAATAAATATTAAATATATTCTCATTTTACATTATAGATACACTCAGAAGACATTATGAATAAGAGGAAATAATGCATACTAACTAATGAGTTTATAAATAAACTTACTAACCTATCATATTAGTGTAATAGAAAAATAAGGTACTATCAATCATAGAGAAACGTTTAATTCAACGAAGTTAGGTTACGATGATTTGAAGTGAAATTACAAATGAAACTCGAAAGTCTTTGGTAATTTTTTTTTAAGTGTAGGATATTAAAAATAGGCATCGGGAAACATTCCGGTGGTTTGTAGGTACTCATGGCGTGGTGTCTAGTAAGTACATTTAGATCTTAGACGAATGGTCTCTAGTTTCAAATCTGTGCGAGAAATGTGGACGTCACCAAATGAACCCATCATTTTGCACCCCCAATTTGGAACGCGTTGATTTCACGCTCTCAACCGAGTTTATTATCCAGTCGGCCGGCACCCTTGGGCCATCGAAAAAGGGTCTTCAGGATTTGAAAGTTGAGGTCTTTTAGGCGGGTGGAACACTCGCGGGAAACACGCGGATTCAAATGAGGGGGGGGGGGGTCGCCGATGTTCCAAGGGGGTGGGGGGAGATGACGGTTAGGGTGGGGGGGGGATGACGGTTAGGGTGGGGGTGAATGGCGGTTAAGGTGTGGACGTGCCAAGGAGGGGGAAAGGGTGTGGGTCGGAAGAGGAGAGGTGGAGATGAGGACTGGTGATTAAAATGGACGAAGAGGAAAGAGGGATTGAGAAAGAGAGAAGGCCGTGAGGAGGGCAAATGAGGAAGAAAATAGGATAGGCACCAACGCACCTTTTGGAAGGGTATCCCCGATTGGATGACCTTGGCAATGTCTTTCACCTCAGAGAGGGTAGTGAGTTTTCGAGGGAGAGGGTTCGTCGGAGGGGAAGGGGTGGGTGTTTGGCTGTGGGGTAGCTTAGTAGGGGAGGTAGAACGAGGGGTTGTCAGTTGGGTGCACGAGGGGAGTAGCAGAGTGGATGAGAGTGGATTGCAGGCCAGGAGAAGGGGGGCTCATCTTAAAGGGGTCCGCCGGGGATGAATAAAGGGGCAACCCTAGGGAAAGATACCTTATCGTAGTCCTAGAAACGTGTGCCAGGGATGAATCTTGACGGATGGAGGAGTAGATTGGACCTGTGCGTTGGGGGGAGTAGTTTTTACCGGCTGAAACTCCCTACTCCGTCCAGGAAAGAATTTTTTTGGAGAGGTTATTCAACACGCTGTATACTCTAAGAAATATTACTAAGGTTGGAAATTAATCTTTGCGCATTGGTTTCATGTAATAATCCTACGGGACAAAATCATATTTTCAAACAGGATCCCTTACGTTGCATTAAAAGTAGCAGACGGCCACATTAGTGATTTCAGCACAAAATGATGCCATATTTTTAATAAAGCAAAAGGGAACGTGCTACGGCCGAATGAATGCAATGAATACAAATTTAAACCCTGAGTTTCACCATTGTAAACCCTGAGTGCGTGTGTGTTTGTGACTTGCAACGGTCAATTTGCACTGCAAATACCGGAGTGAGAGAGTGTGTGCAGTTTTGTTATCCTTATTCTTTGCACCCTCCCCCGTGTCCCCTAACTAGTGCCCCCAAGAGTACGGCTTTGGGTAATTTGTATTCATTGCATGCCATATTTTTTTTAACTGGTTTTTGTCAGAAGAAATATTGACTGAATTATCCATTCATGGAAGCATTTATATAATACTCACCCCTCATTAAATACTGCATCCATTATAATAATAATCAAATGATAGCATTTTCCCATTAGATAAACATTTATTACCAGTTTTCCATGTAGTACATTATCATAAATTACAGGATGAGTGAATCTACCGTGTTTTATGCATTTTAATCGGAAGGGAAGGGAGAAGTGAATGGAAAGAAGTAAAAACATAAAGGGCACAACTTTCAAAGTCCTTCGTGCCCGGTAGCGTGGTCGTAAATACATTTAATACTTGTTGATGACTGCCATTATTTGGGTCATTTTGTTGTTTCGGTTCCACCATGTTCCACCATGAACATACGAACTTTATCTGCCTCCATATTGCAAACCATTTTCAATATGCATTACAAAAAGACAAATACACAAAATGTACCTAATAAATATAATAAATATATACATAATACCTAAATACATACTTATATTTACTTAATAATTAAGTATAACAAAAGTATATATAAAAATAAGTGTATTACAAAAATATTTCATTCTTATCAAGCAGAAGAAAATTGGAGTATTAATTTGGAGTAATTTAATGTACCTCTAATTTTTTATGAAATACCGAAAGATTTAAGAATATTACATTCAATAAATGGTGTGAAAGGGAGAATAAAAGACTGGCTATTATACAGAATGGATTAGGGCTTGGGAAAATCAAACACCTTGGATTTTTCGGGTACCAGATCTTCCTGGGAAACCATAACCGACACAGGGAAAGGAACTGGCCCCCTACCCTGATGTGTGAATATTCACACGCCGTCGGACTTACTATTACCTACTAAACCGACCTTCGAGTTGATTACTGTGTTTGTGGTTTTTATATAATGAAAGTATAAGCAGGTAAATGTATTAGTATTCTTCATCCAAATTAATATTTTGATTTATTTATACATATACAGTCATTTAAGTTTCGTACTTATGAAAACTGCTCAGGATAGCTGCATGTGTCTTAGTAGAAAGAGTGTTGTATATACACAATAGAGGTGGATCCGTTCAATGCCATCAAGCTAATTCTTAAAAAATTACCAAAATTCATTAAAATGGTGAGTCTAAATGAGAGATTAAGGAGATTTGTTTATTTTTATAATACCTCAGAATTCACAATAGTAATACTTACACAGGAGGCACACTTAGAAATGGTTAGCGCAAAAAAATGACTCACTTTTAGTATTTCAATGGCCCCAGCTAGCGACCTTAATCAGTGTTAGAGTAACAGCAGATAATAATAGCCCTGATGAAAGTGTCTGGAACCACTGAAATATTGATAGTGTGTCATCATTTTGTTTATCTATTCCATTTCTTTGATATATATATATATATATATATATATATATATATATATATATATATATATATATATATAGTCACTTTCTTGGAAAAGCGACGAACGTGCACAATAAAATTCACTAAATAGTCATAGCAAACACAGAAACTAAAACATATAAAAGAGGGACTCACTAGTTCTCGAATTTTTGGTGGTGCAACCACAACAGCAGAAGTTCTGTTCCTAATTCCTCATGAGAAAGGTGGTTGCACCACCGAAAATTCGAGAACTAGTGAGCCCCTCTTTTATATGTTTTAGTTTCTGTGTTTGCTATGACTATTTAGTGAATTTTATGTATGTATATATATATATATATATATATATATATATATATATATATATATATATATATATATATATATAATCTTGAAAATGACCCTCTCCGGCAACGCACAAACACACAAACACAAAGATAATAAATATTACACACAAAGAAACATAAAAGAAGGACACTTACAGTGGATATTTACGTTTCGACGGCACGGCCGTCGTCATCAGAATCCACTGTAAGTGTCCTTCTTTTATGTTTCTGTGTGTGTAATACTTATTATCTTAGTGTTTGTATATATATATATATAGATATATATAATATTATATATATACAATATTATATATATGTACAATATTATATATATACAATATTATATATATATATACAATATTATATATATATATATATATATATATATATATATATATATATAAAGTCACTTTCTTGAAAAACCCACGAACGTGCACAATAATGTAAGCTCACTAAATAGTCAACACAAACACAAAAACTAAAACATATTAAAGAGGGACTCGATGGTTCACGAATTTTCGGTGGTGCAACCACCTTTCTCAAGAGGAATTAGGAACAGAACTGTTTCTGTTTCTAATTCCTCTTGAGAAAGGTGGTTGCACCACCGAAAATTCGAGGACCAGTGAGTCCGTCTTTTATATGTTTTAGTTTCTGTGTTTTTGTTGACTATTTAGTGAATTTACATTATATATATATGTCTCTTCCCAATTCATTAATTTATTTTCCTGATTTTTATTTATTTCATTTTAATATTAACATATATTTCAAATCCCATTCATGGGTTTTTGGGTTTATTTTTATCTCTGATTATGGTAACAATTTCTCTTGATTATTTGCTCAGTAATTTTGGAATAAGTATCTTATTCAACTCACAAGCACAATCAGCGTATGCTCCAGGCACTGTTAAGAAATTTCTTCCATTGGTATATTTTTAATCTACAGATTTTCTGAATTCTCTACTAGAGACATTGTTATGTATTACATTTTTGTAGTTCAATTATTTTGGCGAAAGTACACAACAGTCGTTTAAACAGTATTCGTTATTAGACAATTGTATTAAAATCTATTGTTTAGTCATTTATATTCACAGATAAACTCCAACGATATTCTTTGAATTTTCTAGAATATATTCATGTAATTTTTGTGGCTAAGACCCCACTTTTATATTCAATATCTTACTCGGGATATAAGTAAAGCTTAGGAAAGAGTTTAAAAAGAATCAACCTAAGGAATTATCTTAATAAATACTCTAATTTTGGCACTGCAAAGTTACTGACTGTGTCGATTTGAATGATATGAGTATGAAATTCGACAAATCTGATGATTACTTAAGCTGCAATTTTTACAGAGTAGAGACAATCCCAGGCCTAAATGTCTCAGATGACTGTGTAGCAGCTATTTAATAAATTGCCCAGTTATTTCAGAGAACGATAAAAAAATTGGCGAAGAATTTTTAAACTCCCGCGGAGATGAAACGGATTGGCAATATTATGGTATATTGTAATTTATAAATGATAGTGAAATTACCCGATTAATGCCTAATGAATAACCCATTTCCGAATTATAATATCAATCGAAGTGAAGAAAGAGAGGGATGGAGATGGGTAAAGAGATAGGGAATTCGTTGATACGTTTCCAGAAATTAACTACTATAGTATAAAGCTTCAGCGACCAAATTAATAGAGAAACAGGAGAGGAGAGGTCTTTCTCGTCCGGAGGAATGGGATGAGAGCAGGGGACGGGTAATTTGAAATGGAAATAAATGAATGGAAGCAAAAGGAAGGGAGGGGTAAGGAAGGAGACGAAAAAATAAGGTTCCTAAGCTCAAAAGGAAAAATAAAGGTTGCTAAAGTATCGTTATTCATTTCCGTTCTTCCTTCTCCTCTTCTTGTTGAGAGTAGATCGCTTCTTTTTTCCCTCTTCCTGTCCCATGCAAAAGGACAAGAGTGTGGGCGAAAGGGATGAAGCGAGAGAACCCTCTCTCCCCCCCTTTTGCCCCCGAGACCCATCCTCCATCGGGAATTTATTTCCATTCATCCAATCGCTCTCATCATCGACGTTGCAAAATCCCTATCGTTATTTTATTCTCCAAGTTCGTTTCCATCTGAGCGGCGCTGTTGTGCATGAATTCTTTTTCCATCATGAGCCTTTTCCTCGCCATTCGAATCGAAGGGTTGCTATGAATCCAAATCTGTTGATTGGTCTGTTTATGCGTTGCCCCGCAGCGGCATTGATCATCGGGATTCTTTCCGGGACGAATCAAATTGGGGTCCTTCATTCAAAATAAACGGCTTGTTGTTGTTAACACTGCAATTTGGAGGTAAAATGTAAACATTTAAAGGTAGTAATAAATGTACTGAGGAAGAAGCATTTTTTTTGCTTGGAGTTCGATAGTCATCTGAATCGATTCGTAGTTATTTCGCTGGAAAATCCGATTATATTTAGGTAATCTACCGTTTAAGGTAGGTTCTTGGATGGACACAACTACCAAATAAATATTTTGTAACTCCAAACAAAACCCAATCCAGCAACCCACTCTACATAAGGTCCCTCTTTATCTCTGTGTACTTCATTCCTCCCTTCATCCCGTCCAACATCCCTATCCTGTTCCTGCCCTTGCTTGCCCAACATCCTCCCCTCTATTACAGTCTTCAACATCTCAATACGCCCTTTCTCCATAGGAATTTTCCCAACAAAACCGTATCCTCGACCACCATACCTAGTACTTCCTCATTTGTTTTCCTTTTGTTCCATTTCACCTTCTTCATTCTTCTTCACACCCACATTTCAAAAGCCTCCAATCTACATATGGTATATCCTCCGGCTTCAATGACCACGTTTCCACGCCGTACATAGGTACGCTCCATATCAGAGTTTTGACGAGTCTTTTCTTATCCTCCCTAACGAGTACCTCTTCCTTTCCTAAACCCCAACTGGTCATCCCCTAAGTAATCATTTGCCTTAATCTCTATCCTTTTGTTGATGATCTTGAGAATAACTTTAGCTGCGTGGTATATGAAACTTATTTTTCTGTAGTCCTCACATAATTACAGAACAATAAGTTTGATATCCCACGCAGCCAAAGTTATTCTCAGGATCATCAACAAAAGGATAGAGAGTAAGGCAAATATATATATATATATATATATATATATATATATATATAGGGTGATGACGACATTTACATAATGAGACCGTTTTAAACTACAAGATATTTTCTTATTTTTACTCACAGGCAACTCTACTAGTTATCATTGAGTTCATTATGATTGATACAGTATTGTACTGGTCATTGCAATTTGAATTAAAAGATTTTTTTCATTCACCCAGTGTCGTTAACATCAGTATATTATTCATGATACGTTTTACATTAATATAGACACTGATCAGTGCCACGCTAATGAGTCCTTTCTAACAGGTGACTTAATACCCTTGTAATAAATTTTTTTTAACAAATTACATTTTTCATCTGGTCATTCCATTCAATATTCCTACACTCTCCCTCCCATGCCCATACCTCGCTTTTTCCATATTCTCCTTGCAACGTTGTGTTCGAAGACACACAATTAGTTCTCAGTAGAGCCCGTATCATTTTTTATTTCTCACACCCCCCCCCTGCTCAGAGATTCTTCATTTTAATTCCTTTCTATCAATTTTTTCCATCCTTCTGCACACACACATCTAACCTAACTTTGTCCTGTACTTCGTTCGAATCAAGTTTCGGTGTCACACCTTTCAAACAAACTATATCTCAATTGAAGTTGATATTAACGTTACTTCATTACTGTGTTATTTTCGTCATATTCCTTTCTGTTCTTAAATATTCTTTTCCCAAATCCTTTCTTCTTTCGATGTCCTTTTTACTCGTCTTCTTCTGAAATACGTTCCCATGAGATCGTCTGTTGAGAAAAATAAGAAACTATATGAAAGTCACCAGAAAGAAAATATTCTTTCATCAATAAATGGCGTCCCGAGGTATCTCAACCCGGAGCCCGCTAGCCCGATTAAACGTAACCAACTAATGACAGGGATGGGGGGAGAGAGTTCACATATCTATCAAGCTGATATATGAAAATTAAATGTAAATCGACAAAGGGACCATCTAAATATATTTTGAAAGCTCCTCCTCTCTTCGCCCGAACAAAGGAGACCGTTTCAGATAAAGAAGTCATTAGGTAGTTGCGATACCCTCCGACCTTTTGCCCTACTTTAATGGCCTCTTCTGCCATCCCTGCGGAAAGGCACCCGAATGTCCCCACCCCGTCACCCCAGCGTCGAAAAATAACGCTCACCATTCCGATAATATGGGAAAGATAATGCCCGTCCGCCGCGCCCAATTCTCATCGTGCCTTCCCACCGCTCTGCCATTTCCTCTCACCCATCCTGTCTCTCCTCTGACCTCCCCACTCATTGCCTTTCCTTCCGCCTCCCCAGGGGGCGCCACCGTCTACTCCGAGTCGCGGACGCAAGAGCACTCACGACTTGATTAATGTGACTCAACGGAGAACCTTCAACTCCGCGCTCTCGTCAATTCCATTTGGCCTTCCCTTAAATTATAAATAAGACCCTATCCTAATTGGGAAAAAAACTTAAAAAGAAGATCGAATCGACTTAAACTCTAAATTTAAAAGGTACTCCGAACTTTTTTTTTAAGGAATGGAGTTGTGTCATTTATTTCTCCCCTTTCAAAATCCCGCTCCGTTTTGACTGTAATCTTTTTTTCGTCCTTACTGGGATGCACTCTCTTTTTTTCCACTTTCTTCGCGAGCAAACAATCGCTAGACATCAAGAAGGATGCGAGGGAATGCCAAGGTGGTAATTAAGAGATTCAGGTGGTCTGGTTTAAGAAATATTGCTTGTTTCAATTAGACCCGTTAGCCGATCCAAAATTGATTTAGGCTTAATTGAGCACCCAAAGTGACTCTTCGTTATGGTATAACACCATCAGGTCATACGAAACCTAGGTCGTGATAATAAAAGAAATTCAAATGGAAAAGCTTATTTATTTAATTTTCAAATGTCAATATGAAGATTTTCCACCAAGTTAGGCCAGAAACTGTTTTATTTGACTCCAAATTGATTGTGGTGCAACCGTTGGGAAGCTGCATGATCTGTGAAAGGGGTTAATTTCTATCAACACTCAAACTCTCGAGATCGATTTTAATTTTTATCAACATTAACAAAATACGAAGGAGAAGATTAGGAAAAATAAGAAGTCGCATCACTTTGTGGAAGTATTTTATTTTTATTAAAAAAAAACAGAATCATTTGGTATGATTCCACATTTCATTTATTCTACCGGCCATGGCTTTGATGCCGAGTGCCATTTGCCAAGTTTTCGGATTATTTGGTCATCACATGTTTGGATATTCATTTGGGAAGGGTGTATTGCTTCTTGTTTGGAAAAAGACTTAGGAGATATAAGGCAAGTTTTCAGGTCAATGAAAGTCGTTATGCCACAAAATATGAGAGTAAAACCAAACAAAATGACATGTATGGGCAGATCTAAGGAAAGAGGCGGGGAACCCGAATTTTATAGGGAGAAATTACCACAAATTTAAGGTAAAATGCCGGGCACAAAGAACGAATAAAAAAATTTTCTGTTCTAAATTAAACAATTGTTGATTGGAACAACTTACCTACAACAATTTTTAAGCCATTTCCTAACAGAGTTCAAACTTTTCAGAAAAGATGTAAACAACTTCTGTAATCATTTGATTGATGTGTTGCATAAAATTAAATGTAACAGCTTAATTTTTTTTCTTGTTGATTGGGAAACAAATGTTAATGAGATGGGGAATGTCTTTTTTTTGTAAGTGTTACAGATTGGTGTTTGGAAATTTCCTTAAAGTGTATTTTTTTTGACTGATTTTATTTATTATCTTTTGTGATATTGATTCGATTTCAGAAATCATGTTATTTTTCCAAGGCAAGTTTATTGTAATACATGGGACTTGTGTGCCACCTGACATTTGGCTATTTGCACATGTACATTTTTTAATAATAAAAAAATGACATGATTTCAAAATCAATATCTAATCAAGGAGATAAAGCAAGGTCGTGAAATTTTAATTAGGCGAATGTTGAGGAGCAGAAAGTAGGAAAGAAACGCCTTGACAATACGTAGTAATGAATAAGTTAATTCTTAACGTCTATAAGATTTGTATAAAGGTAATGGGAAAAATTTCGAAAAAATATATTTATGTAAGATATTGCTACAGTGACTCAAAATTCTTCAAAGAACATCCCTTTGGCGTCGGCACACTTTTTCCAGCGACTTTCCTACGACTCGTAGGCTCCCTGGCAGGCAAATTCCGGAAGGTCCTAAAGGTTACGCGTGCAAGCTTCTTTGACGGCACTTAGGGTCCCATAGTGGTATCCTTTGAGGGAGGATTTCACTTTTGGGAATAGAAAATAATGTGTTGAAGCCAAGTCGGAATGTGAGGAAATTGAGGAAATGTCCCAATGCTATTGCAGAAGGTCTTCGCAAGCAGACCCACGAATCTTATCTTGGTCGTCGAGTTTAGCGCAGATCTTTCCACCCTGAAGACGTTACGCTGTAACGAAACCTGGGTCCTAATAACAAAAATTCTATGTGGAAAAGCAGAGAAATATTTTAATAAGGAGGACTTGAAAAGAGGGATGTTGATTAAGGATGTTAAGAAAGGGCTAGTCAAAACTTTTATATAAAGCGTGGTTTTATAAGATTCGGAAAATAGTACAGGCCAACAGTGGTTTTGGTGCCGGAGGTTTTAATGTTGATTTAAAGAACAATTAGGGTGCTGAATCCAATTATGACACTAGTTTTTTCCTATCAGCTATAGTTTTCAAGATATAGATGTTGTAACTTACGTAAAAAAATCTTCTACATGATGATATGGGAATATTATATTAATGACACAGGCCAACAGTGGTTTTGGTGCCGGAGCTTTTAATGCTGATTTAAAAAACAATTGGGGTGCTGAATCCAATTATGACACTAGTTTTTTCCTATCAGCTATAGTTTTCAAGATATAGATATGTTGTTACTTACGTAAAAAAATCTTCTACATGATGATATGGGAATATTATATTAATATCATTGGCCTACAATATAGAAATATACATAAAAAACTTATTGACAGTTTATGGAAAATAAAAGGAACACCGCAGAGTGGTTATAAATTAGTATACTTATAGATTTATTTAACTTTGAAAATTTTTTTCCGGAATATATCAAATATTAAAACAACTAATCGTAAGATGTGCCATATCTAAAAAAGTAGAGCTGTTAAATAAAAACGGATTTCATATTTGGATTCAGCTCTACAAATATAGTTAAAATCATCACAAAGATTCCCGGCACCAAAAAAAATTTTTTTTTGTAGGCCTATGTAGTCATTGGAGCATTATGATATGCGTATATTGGAGGCTTTTGAAATGTGGGTGTGGAGAAGAACGGAAAAGGTAAAATGGCCCGAAAGGAAATCAAATGAAAATGTACTTAACATATTGGGGGAGACAAGAGGACTGTTGTGAGAAATCGAAAGGGGGTAAAAAATGAAAGCAGAGCATATTGATTGACATTGGAGTGTTTAACCCTGCGATATATAGAGCGGAGGACATTTGGCAAGCGAAGACGGGGGCAGGAAAAGGATAGGCGTCTTGAAAGGAATATGGGGAATTGAATAGGGGATTATTTTAGTGCCGGATGACAGGTTGTGTTTTGATAAGAAATGCAAATTAATGTATCGTTGTTCAATCCGTGTCCTTTCAGTAGAATATTTCATGATATACTACCAAAAATAATAATTATACGATTTAATATAATGTATCATTGAAGGAAAAGGATACATGTGAAAATAGCAATATGTCGAAACAAACGTCGGTAATTAAGTGTTGAAGTATTCGCAGCGATTCCATTTCTCCGAAATGAGCTAATGTAATGTTTATGGATTAGAAGGTGGCAAGAGATATCTTTCCACTCACTCCACTAACATTTTCGCTGCCAAAAAATAAATACTTTCAGGTTTTTTAGTTAATTTAATTAGCTTAATTTATGTGTTACAAACTGGATAATTTTATGAAAAAAGTTCAAATCATGTTTCCAAACACTAGCTCCTGTTTTGTTCTTCTTGATTATATGCTCCTCCCATTTTGTACACTTGATAACTCCTTGATTTCATCCAGAGTGAATTAAATGTTTATGGGAACCAATCTCATGAAAATAGGAATCCGTAGTGGAAAGTAAACTTTTTAAAATAATGTTATAATCAATCTCCAAACGCTATTTTATTCCTTAGAGATTATTCTCCAGATTTTCTTCCTAAAAAGCTTGAGAATTTTTTAGCTTCTAGAATGCCGATTGGTGTTTAGTAACGGACATTTGTGGGAAATTGCAAAGGTTTTATCCTTTATTTATTCTAGATATTCGGGCGCATTTTAGGTTATCATTCCTGATGCCCATTAAACAGTATCCAGTTGGGCAGACATCTAGTATTCATCAAAGAGTACTTAATAACTTCACTGTCGCCTTAATAACTTGCATATGAAGAGCGTGCGATGAAATGTTTCGTTCCTTTGCAGTAAAGATATTGGGAGAACATTTCCTAACGCTTTTAATGCTTTAATATGCATATTTATACAACTTGTTCATGTACTCAAGACGCAAAACGCGAGAAATTAAATTAAGAGAGTAATTTTTTGTGCGATTTAATTAACTGAGGCGTGCACTTTACCCTCTCTTTCAACTCTCTCCCTTGCATCACGAAGAGGATCCTGACCCTTGAAAAGAAAAATAATGCAGGAGGGGTGGGATCACCACACCCCTTCTGTCTCTTCACAATATCATTTCCCTAGGGGGTAAGAGCGGAGGAGGAAAGTAAGTAAAACGGATTACTCTAATCTGAGGAGACAAACTTAGGAGGCGGCAGAGGAGAATGGGGGAGAATGATGGAAGAGTTGGAGAAATAGGAGCCTTCGGCGGGGGGGGGGGATCCGAGGGGATCTCACCAGAGCGCCAGCTAATTGTGTACAGCCAGCGGCGACTAATACGTGTGCGCGCGCTCGCGTTAAATCCGCAGATTGGCAGAAACCCGCGCTACTGATAGGCCGCAGTTAACCCATCTCCATTCATTTGCTTCTATTTCTTCGGTTCCCCGTTCAGACTTGATAAATCTCCTTCCCGCACTTCCCCAAAGCGGGGCAAGGTGAAGGTAGGAAGGGTGAAACGTCGACGAGGGGCGATCAAGTATTCGAAGGCGGTTGAGGCAGGGAAGGAGTTGTTGATTCTTTTTTTTTATTTTGAGTGATTGAGGCCAGGGTAACTGGCAGAACTCCATTACTTGACGTCATTAAACTCCATGGTGGTAACAAGGAAACTTTTCGAATAAGACACTGGGCTGAACGGCAAGATATAAAATTGTATCGACTAAAACTTGCGTCTGCTATGGGTAATAATCAGCACAAAACCGTGCTAAAAACTAATACCTCTAATCCAAAGCTACCACAGCTAATCTAAAGATGTCTGACCTAACATTTCCATCTTTGCTAGTTTTAACCGTGAAATCTCGTTTTCGCCATAATGCAATTTCTATTTCTAGGTTCTATTTACGAGTACTAATATGGCACTCATTTAAAATATGTCTGTGCGATATACCATACGCCACATTCACGGAAATGTGATATGCATGTTTTGGTTCAAGTTATTTGGTCAAAATAATCGATACCAAACGGTCACCTCGACGATGAAAATTCCATTTAAATATCTTACTTGACCATACTTGATAGTGATCTAGTTTAGAAGCGGGTATGATTACATCAAAGTCGTCCTACACGTGAAATCGTGTGTGGAATCACTGCCTACAACTCTCTTACAAACAAGCATAGGCGTACAGGTGTATTTTTAATGTAGTTTCCTTTCGGCGTAGGTAAAGTCAAAATAGCCTGATTTCCTTTAAGAAAGGCGTAAGAGATTTAATAATTCCTTTCCTGCCTCCCTATCGTCGTATTTTTCCTTTCCGTTATCTACAATTCAGATGGTTTCATAAATGAACAATTGTTACTCAGAATTCTAATATTCCTCACCTTTGGAGAGTCACCCCGAACGCATCATCCTCTGACTTTCTCAGTCTGCCCTTCTGCTCTCAAATCATCCACTTTTTCTCTCATAAATCCGCTCGGTGATCCGGTTCAACTTCTCCCTTGGTGGGTGAAACAGCTCCATAACGCCATCTCCTGGCCAATGAATCCGGACACTTGGTTGCATAAACCCGCCGCAGATATCAGTGTAAATGATGTTTCTTTGATAGCTCGAGTGGTGAGAGAATCGGCCCGGCAAGCCGAAAGATCCGTGGTTCAAGTCTCGGTCAAAGAGATATATTTGCCCTTGTGAACTACCCGATTCGGCCTTCCTCACCTATCCTGACTTTGTCTTTTATATGCGTTTCTATTCATTTTCCTTAGCTCCATATTCATGTGAATGAATGAACATATATATGTATATATATATATATATATATATATATATATATATATATATATATATATATATATATATATATATATATATATATAACATACTACCTCGATCAAAAAGTTCCCGAAATAACCACCGTGTGGCGCTCCCATCGTTCCGATTTGAGTTCTGTTTTTTTTTGTTAAATTGGTACATCTGTTGTTGATATTCCCTTTAAATCTTAGTGTCATAACTTGACATTTGCAAAAGTTACGTAGCCAGGAGTACATCTATCTCTGTGTGTGTTGGCGATTTTTTACAATTGCAGAAATGGATTTAAATTTGCAACAACGAACTTGTATTAAATTTTGCGTAAAAAACGGATTTAGTGGCGCACGGACGTTGGAAATGTTGGAAAAGTGTTTCGGCAACGCTTCTCTAAAAAAACGGTCGTTTACCAGTGGCACGAGCGGTTCAGAAGTGGTCGTGAGTCAATCGAAGATGATGAACGCAGTGGCAGACCATCGACATCGAAAGTCGGTGAAAAAATTGATAAAGTAAAAGAAATGTTGGTCAATAACCGCAAATTAACCATCAGAGAAATAGCGGAGGACTTGAACATTGCCTATGGATCCGCCCAAGACATTGTGGTTAATGATTTGGGTTTCCGTCGTGTAGCAGCAAAGTTGGTGCCAAAAGACCTCAATTTCATTCAAAAAAGAGACCGTGTTGACGTCGCAAAAGACATGATTTGCGAGGCTGAATCCGATCCCACATTCATCAAAAGGATCATTACTGGAGACGAGACGTGGGTTTATGAGTACGACACGCAATCCAGACATCAGGCAAGTGAATGGCGTTCACCAAATGAGCCGAGACCAAAAATACCACGTCGTTTTCAGTCAAAAAAGAAGGCAATGCTGACGGTTTTCATGGATTACAACGGTGTAGTGCATCATGAATTTTTGCCAGAAGGCCAGACAGTTCGTATTTGAATGTAATATGTATATATATATACACACCTATCAACATTTTCTCATTCTTCATCCTATCTTTCTCATTTCGAAAAATATTTAGCTAAACTAGCAGGAGAAACATATATTTAAAAAATATTATTTTAAGTGTCGATGCACCGATATTTCCCTCAGATTGCATATATGTGACTGAAATGCGTGCTAAATGGCGACAAATGTACGTGTGTTATCCGTGCACTTTGCTATGATATTATGACAACAATTCCCATTGCTTCAATCTGTTCGCAGCATACCCTGCTGACGACGGTGAATAAAATGACAAGCGGGAACGAAATGTTAGAGGGAGAGAGAGAGAAGGAGATATAGAGACGATTGCGGATGAGAAATCTCGCGGGAGAGTCTCAATCAATTATGACACCCGCGGTGCTCCGTGTGACGGGGCATTTGAATGGTGAATGCGGTCGGCATCAACCACCAAATGAGCCAGAGACCGCATGAGAAATTCGCACAGGGACTTTTGTGTCTCTCCAAAATGTGGGGAGCGGGCGGCGGATTTCGAGCAAACTGCCTCAAAACCTTGTGGCAATATTAAGCACTCTCCGGAACCCGCGAATCTAGCCTCACTCCCGCTGATGCATAACGCTTCATGTCTCAGATGAACGTAAGGGTTTCGGTTCATTAATCAGAACCCAACCCTCGGCAAGGTGTATTATTTCCGCCCTCTCCTGGCGCAGAAACGCCAAAGCAACCGTCCCTTCTAACGGAGCTGAAAGCTTCCTCCTGCTGTAGAACGGCAATGCGGTGTTTGATCGACTAGAATCTAGAATTAGGGAAAATTTTCATACTTATTAATCTTAATCATCATTTTCACGTGTTGGCAATCCAATAGTGGGTTTAAGCGATTATTTAATCGTTCTTTAATATTTGCTGTAAATCTTTAGCATTCCCTCAAAGATCCTTGCACCGAAAATTTTCATTATCCGCTTTGAATATTTCCATCTTGACCTTCCATTCAATTCTTTCCATTTATGTTGACTTAAATTATTATTTTTATTAACGTATCGTGCATCAGGATGTGTTTACAAGATGTCTAATTCTCATTGTACAGTGCATTTAATGCATATCCAGCCATCTATCCTCATTAATCAACTTGTATGTTGGTGTTTTGTATGCCAGGTTAGAAATCACATCCTACTAATAAGCTCAAATCGGTTTGTGAAATTGACTTATTCAGAAATAATAATGTTTTCCTTTCCTCAGACCAAAAGGGGTTTAGCTAAATATATTCCAAGAAACTGCGGGAGATACCGCGACAGTAGCTTTTAACAGACTAACCCCATAAGTGCGCATTACAATGCAACAATTGCACAGTTTAAAAATCATTTGCTTTGACCGGGATCCGATCCTGGATCCCTCGATGTCCGGCCGAGTGCTTTAGTCAGTTAAGCTACCGAGGCGTCCTCTTACACTTAATTAGCGAACGCACTCGGCCGGACATCGAGGGATACAGGTTCCAATTCCTGTCTAGGCGAATAATTTTTACACTCTGAAATTGTTGTGTCGTTTACTTAGATGTTAAATGAGACAAAAAAAACCCACCATTTGATTTTTTTGTGGTTATCCTAATACATCATTTCGGATTTGAACCGAGAGCTCTCCGGTCCAATCCACTGTTCTAAAATATCCCCCTCAATAACAGATTTTCGAAATTACCTCCGAAAATTTGAATATTTTTATTAATAATAATTTTTTGCCAATAAATTTCCGCTCCATAATGCACCCCTTTTGGTTATCGGCGTTTTTGTTTTCACCATTCGATAACAGTTTTGTCAGTGTTCCTACAAGACCTCTTCAGGCACCAAGTATTGAGCCAAAGTGTCATCGTAGATAGATAGATACAGGTCTTTATTTGGGCGAAATTTGGATCTAAAGGTCCCTACTTCCATTTAACCCATTTTTCGTATATATATTATATCAGGTATAAAATTAATGGTCACATACATATATACCCATAAATATATATAGATAGACACAAATTCCTATTGTACAGATTTTCACATCGAAGAGAATAGGAATATATATATATATATATATATATATATATATATATATATATATATATATATATATATATATATGATTCTGATGACGACGGCCGTGCCGTCGAAACGTAAATATCTACTGTGTGTCCTTCTTTTATGTTTCTGTATGTTTAATATTTATTAACCTAGTGTTTGTGTGTTTGTGCGTCGCCGGAGTGCGTCATCTTCAAGATTATATATATTTTATTAGGTAATCTACCGGTTAAGGTAGGTTTTTGGATGGACACAACTATCAAATAAACATTTTGTGACTCCCCACCTAGCAAACTAATCTATATCAGGTCCCTCTTCCCCTCGGTGTACTTCTTTCCTCCCTTCATCCCGTCCAACATCCCTATCCTGTTCCTACCCTTACCTCGCTTGCCCAACATATATATATATATATATATATATACACATATATATACATCAATATATATATATATATATATATATATATATGTATATATACATCAATATATACATATATGTATATATATGTATATGTATATATATATACATATATATATACATCCGTATATGCATACATATACATATATACACGTACACGTATACACAACATGAATGACAGTGATTAAAGAGAACAATAAAATAAAGAAAGTCTAAGCAAAGAATGAGGTTTGTGGGAAAAGCTAGGGAAAGCGTGGCATTGCTCACCCAGTAAAAACCTCACCTAGGAAAAACACCCACGAAGAAAAGGGGGGTGTGAAAAACCTAAAACCGTAGGTAGTAGCGGCACTTCTAGAAGTAGAAATTGAAAATAATTTTGCAGTATGACGGCACAAAGTGATTTGCTTATCCTAAATACATAATGTATTGGCTTCCGCCGACGACAACTCGCTCTTTTACTCTTCGATACTTAGATATTACTCACTGTGTAGTAAGCTGAAATTTCCATATTGAAACTGATCACAAAATCACTACGCACTGTCAACTATTTTCCTAATGAGATTGTTCAGTATTATAATATTTTTGACGGAGATTCCCGGGGTAGCTCTTCACGCTTCCCTCTCTTTACCGGCCTATTTTTTATTCGTATTTCTCTTCCCACCCATTCATTATCGTTCTTCGTGCACTTCCTGCGTCCGATTAATTTTCTTTTGGTCATTATTTCCAGGGAAAACCACCACTACTGGTACTTCCCTTCTTATTCTTCCACCCAAATCTTCGTTCTGTTTTCTTCAATCTTACCTAAGCTTCTTTCTTTGTCAAATATCTCTCCAGTATTTCCTCAATCCTCGCTCTTTCCACCAACAATATGTCCTAATGTTTCCCATTATTCTCTAAATCCAACTTTTAAATGCTTTTAATCTCTTTTTCTCTCCATTTCTCGTTGCCAGAGAGTGTTTGTCACATACTAGGATACATTCGGCATCAGAAACTCTTAACTTTCTTCTTCCCAATTCTTTTCTTTTGCGGTCCGCAAAGTAATCGTCATTTATTATCCAAGACCTTATAAGGGTAATACAATTTTAGCAGTTTTTAGTTTTCACGTCCACAGTTCACAGCATTTACCTTTTCTTTTATCCAGATTCCTATATAATTGAATAGCTTAATGTATCCAAGTTCTTCTCGCAATATCTTAGTTTTTTTGTATTTATCTCCAGACCTGAACCAATTTTGTAATAGTTAATACGTTATCCCTCGTAGCATTAATCCTGATTACAATTTCAACGCGAGCTAGTTTCCCAACGAGTTTATTAAAAAAACTTACTGCTGAAATTTTCCCAAATTGAGTTATATGCATGACTAAACCGAGTTGCATAAAAACCATTCAGAAAAAGAGTGGAGAAGACTCACGGAATAACCAGATTCCTGCCATTTACTTTCGCAGAATTGTTCCTTTAAGGCAATGCTGAGGCTATTACAGCTGAAGAGGGTATTGCATATACCTCCGGGCATTTCCCGGGATATGAGGGTGAGGAGGGGGATATTACTAGGCTAGATAAGCTTCTGCCCTTCACCCGAGGAAGTGGGACTGATCGTGACCCACTTTCCGGGAACTGGAAGGGAACAGAGGTGAAATGCAAACGGTGCGATGCTGAATACCGTAGGGATGTTTTTAATTGTCTCTTTTCCATTTGAATTTTCTTCAAGCCCTTAGTGCACGAGCTGAACTCTTGAATATTGAAATGAATATCAAAATTCCACCTTTTCCCAAATTCTTTGTGAATAGAAAAAATATTAAGCATGCGGGTTTCGTATAAGATACTGTAGTAAACCTTTTAATTTGTTTTGTACTCGAAATTAAGGAATTATACAAATAATTTTCAAGGTGTTAATTTCTGACGTAATAGAGGGGAGAATGATGGGCAAGCGAGGAAAGGGCAGGAACAGGATAGGGATGTTGGACAGGATGATGGGAGGAAAGAAGTACAGAGAGATGAAGAGGGACCTGATGTAGTTTAGGTTGCTGGATTGGGTTTTGTTTGGAGTTACAAAATGTTTATTTGATAATTGTGTCCATCCAAAAGGCTACCTTAACCGGTAGAGTACCTAATAATAATAATTTCTGACGTGCCTCGTTTCTTAAACTTTCCTTTTTGTTCATTCGTTAGGTATCTATTTCCTTATTCTTTTTCACGCCTCTCATAAACAATGATATATGACGTTCCTAAATTGTATGGAGTAATAAATAGGTTACTGATCTAATGTCTCTTAGCCGATGATATTGAATGCTCTTGTAGGTTTGGAATTAGGTTCGTCGACAAGCTTTTAGAGCATATTTCTATTGGATAAAATATATCTTCGATTTTCTATATCTGAGTCTAAACTCAAAATAGAAACTTGATGTACGTGGGTGGTCTGAAAAGTTTCCGACCTAACAAAGATACAAGACATATTTTCTGAAATGTTTAATTTTTTTTCTTGAAAATTTCAGAAAAAATGTCTTACATCTTTGTTAGGATGGAAACTTTTCAGACCACCCTTGTAATTCATATTCAGCCTTATTGATCAGGTGAATCTCATGAAATCATCAAATGGAAGTAATTGTGCAATGATATCTTTAGATTAATTCTCTTCGTTAAATCTCGCTATAAAGTTACAAAAGAGATTCTAGCAACATTCTCTGACATTAAAAGTAGGGCTGTGCGATACCGGCTATTTGACGAAGCGGCACGCCATTAGTGAAATGTCGACGCTCCTCGATATGTGGACTTCGACCATATCGAAGACCATTTCGATGCCGGTGATGTAATTGTGTTCGTAGAAATTACTGTCAACTGTAATACCCATTTTGTATCGACATCCAATGTCGTATCGACAATATTTAATCCCTCTGCCTGTCATCTCGTCTATTTAATCGTTCAATCGTCGTCAAATCTCTTTGCTGAACACTTTCATTCGAATAGTTTACATTTTGGAACACATTCCGAAATGTTTATCACAACATAAGATCAAACGAGGAGAAATACCATTATAAACTTATAAGGTACCATATTTTTCTAATATATCGCTTAACTGTACCAAGTTTGGCAGATATTAGCAGTTGTTATTGTCGCTGTCATCCATGGATCATTCCGTGATGCATTGATGTATAGCAAATATGCCTGATGCCTCCCAACCATTTGTTTTTTTGCATTTTTTTAGATTATTCTTAATATAATTCTGCCTATGTTCACATCGATAAACGCGTCAATATTCAACTGGACATAAATGTAGCGACAAACGACATAGCTATAGCCCTCTACACCAATATTCACTTCTACTTCAACATTGAACATCCATTTCGCTCATGTTGTGTCGACAACACATCTACACCCTTCCTACACATCGAATTGTGTCACAGTCTTAAATAAAAGGGTAAACCCCTATTACAGAAATAGATACAGTACTACCTGCATGACGAAGAAAATTAATTTTGAAAGAGAAAATTAACAAGCTTTTTTTAATATATTTGAAAAAAATATTACAGTGAAGTTTATAGGAATGATGTACAGAAGATCCCAAGTTCCTTAACACTTATAATATGACTTTTTATTCAAATCTTACTTTTCTACTGGCAAATATTTTTACTTCCACCATCCAACTTTGAATTATCTTCCAGCCGTAAAAATTGCTTGCGCTAAAAATAATGGAGCTTACTCACTGCTGAGAACATGAGCTGTTCCATTTTTTTTAAAGTTAGGGTGTTTTTGTAAGATAACTTTATGATAAAGATAGGTCTCATTTTAATCTTCAAATTTTCAACTTCAGTATTTACAAAGAATCTCAATGCCCTCACGATGACGATACTGGGAAAACCAGTCTTTATATTAAATCACAAAAGTCTTAAGTTATTGATTTTTATTCAAAAAACAACAGTATACACTTCGGCAATTGGAAGAGTTCTCAAATTGATAAATATATGTTTTCTAATATAATTTTGTCAGTGCCTGCTATTTAGTGATATAGTGAATACATTAACTGTGAATCGTTCAGGAAAATTTTAATCGAGAATGATGTTCAAAATACAATAACAGTTATGTTTTGCAAAATCTAAGGGGTAACCCATCTCCATCAACAGTATTTCATTCCTAACATTGGTTTTACCGTCTTATTATTATTTATTTATACTTATTCTCATCTATTCAGTGGTTATTCCTTCACCTCGCCATAGTTTCTGTTCTAAATCCTTCATTACTTGTCCTAAGGATTTTACCCTTGGTCTTCCTGTCCGGGAACTCCCTTCAATTTTCCCGTCCATTATGTTTCTATCTAGTACATTGTGACTAAAGGTGTGTCCAATCCATCTATTTCTTCCTTGCCTTAAGTGTTCTCTCTATATGGTCCTTTTTGGCTCTTCTGCTCTTCCAGCTTCTTCTTCGTACCTCTTTTTGTCTGTCCATTTAATCTTCAGCGTTCTCCGCTTCAGCACCATGTTTCAAAGGCTGTGGCACGCATAGTTGGATGAAAAAGAAACGCCCCTAAGAGTATTGGTTGCTTTTATGTCTGCACCATACAGACCCGGAGAGGCGAGAGGGGGTGACGAGGATATTATTTCGCAGTGGTTTCATAGTGCACGGCCTTTCCGAGAGTCTCGCTCGCGGCGGAGGAGCAAGAGAGAGAGAGAGAGCGAAACATGCTCTTAACCCACCGTCTCCAGCCTTCTCAACATCCGCGGCAGGTGCTCCTTGAGAGGAACGCTCTCCGAATGGAATCCCTTCTTTCCTTCCCCTATTGCATCATCTCTTGCCCTATTGCAACAGCTATTCTACTCCGGCTTGAGAGGCGGTAATTATGTTGCTCTGTTGCCTGTAACGTGAAAGGGAGGAGCTGAGTCATGGGTTTTTAAGAAAAATGTCAATTATGGTCTTGAATGAAGTAAAATAAAATGTATTTTTGAATGTTCATTCCTTGGACAAACGGACTGAAAAGTAAAATGGCATTAGGAAATGAATGGAATGTCAAGCTCTTCCATCGAACTGACGCAAACTCATAAACGAATGAATAATATATGACAGGACTTCCGGTGACCGAATCACAATTCTACCGTTTTCTGTTGCTTTGTTATCCAATTCTTTGTATTTAAGGCACTAATTAACTGTACTAAGAAATGTTTGCACTAAATATCCAAATTACTGGCATATCGGAATGTCCCCCATAAAATATCACTGATCTTTAAAATAATTTTAAATAAGGAAGAGGTTGTAATCATCATCGGTGAATGAATTCGAAAAAATACTCTAGAAGAGGAATTTTTGAGGACTCAGAAGTAGTAGAATAGCATTTATAGAAAAGCGTATACTGCGTAAAATGAGCATAGAAGGATAACGAATAATGGGAAAAATTCATATAAGCGAGTACGTTTCCTGATAAAAACTTAAAATATGATTGTTCTACGTTCCCTACCTCCAGGAGGAATAGTCTTACTTGCGCATTTATGTCGTATAGGTATAAAAAGTGCGATCCGAAAGTAATGCAATTAAAT
The DNA here is from genome assembly GCA_037158775.1 of Hetaerina titia. NCBI lineage: Eukaryota > Metazoa > Arthropoda > Insecta > Odonata > Calopterygidae > Hetaerina > Hetaerina titia. Next base: position 84,386,920 of record CM073774.1, on the reverse strand, counting down.
TTCCCGTGCCACTCCTTTTATTTGGAGTGGAATAAAATTACTTGGAGTAGGTGGGAAGGACGCTAAGTGTTGCCGGAAAACCGGTATAAGTGCTCTCCAAGCCGTGGAAGTGGCAGGACGTCAGTTATTGTAAACCTCTGCGCGCCGATTGTGTCACGAAAAAAAAATAAATCGAAGATCGAGCAACATTACGCGTTTACTAAGTTTTGTGCTAAACTGAAAACATCTCTTAAGGAAACTAAAAAATTATTCTTGAGGCTTACGGGGACTCTGCTCTGACCTACTTACAAGCTTCGACGTGGTTTAAGGCCCTTGAAGAGGGCCCAGAAAATGTTCACGACGAACAACGCTTAGGCGAAAATCAACCAGCAAAACCGACAACAATGTGGGTCGTGTTCGACAATTGTTGGACTCTGACCGTCGATTGAGTATCTAGATGTTTGCTAATGAACTGAACTTATCGTCTACTATTTTGTTTTGGATTGTTTTTGAAGATTTAGCGATAAGGTTCTGTGTGCACCAAGCTCGTGCCCAAGGTGTTGTCAGACGACTAAAAGACCAACCCTAGCGGAAATTTCAAGTGAACTTTTGCAACGTATTGAAAATGAACCTGATTATTTGGAGAACGTCATCACTGGTGATGGAATCTGAGTTTTTGAATACGACCCAGAAACGAAACGCCAAAGATCTGAGTGGCACACCGTCCAATCTCCCAAGTCCAAAAAGGCTAGAATGCGCAAGTCAAAAGTGAAAACAATGCTCATTGTCTTTTTCAACAGTAAGGAGGTGGTCCATAAGAATTTCGTGGCTCTAGGAGGAGTTTGTGCCTGAATGTGGCTTTAGATACCAAAAGAGTCTAGTAATGAGCGTACTGCATTTGACCTGGCGCATCATGTTTGTTGACTATATCCAATGCTGTACTTTCTGAGGTAGTAGAGTTGAAGAGACAGTTTAGGCATATATTCGAGTGAGATGCTCTCATTTAGATAATCACTTCTAATGGCCCTCGGTTAGAGCTGACTGTCTCTTCGATATGCTAAGTTGGTGTCGATAGTAGCTTTGATTTCGGGTGTCGGAGATGACCCGGTGTCGTCCACATATCATGGGTGATATTAATGTCAAATTCGATATTGATATTGAAAACGGTTTTGACGTCGAGGTCGATGTTGATTTCGACGTCGAAATTGATTTCGGTGGTGAAATTAATGCGGTAATCGACGTGGGCATTGAATAAAGGATATTCTGTTATAAAACATTCCAGAAATGCTCCGAATATTTTTGGACACACGTTCGCTACATACTTAGATATCACGCCGTGAGGATCGAGCAATTCCATGTCTGTAAATGATGGCTCTGCTATCAATGGAAAGTTAATCTCTTCGTCCGATCTCTCTCTGTGGCAATCTGTAAGTTGTCCAAAATCAAATTCCTCTTTGAAGGACAGGTCATTTTTACTGACGAGACATCATACGGAGATATTAAACAGTTTTGACGCGTCACTTGATGTCGACACGAGGTCGTCGTCGCAGTACGGATACCGACGTCGACACTGGCTGTTAAACTCGGTATTGTCGAAATTTGAAACACCGACGTAGACATGGCCTCTGATGCTTTCTACAAATCGAGAGGTTGGCATTACACTGATCAAGTTTCGCTACATTAAAAAGCCGATGTCGCCGGCTCCTGTTAACACAGTGTTTCTCTAGTGTATTATTTTGGCGTTTCTTAATATTTTATGTTTACTTGTGGAAGTTGGAGATTGACTGCGGGAGAATCGCCAGAAAGATACTCTTATCATTGGCTTTGTGTGCTTATCGATTAAATTAAAACGTATTCCTCTTTATATGAGGTGTGTACAATATTATAAATTAACGGTGTTACCCCACGTTCCTGAAAGGTTATTCATAAAAATATGACCAAACTGATGGCTTATTGTGAAAAATGATTGTCTTCCCGTAGATAAGGAACTCTTTTAAGTGTATGGAAAGGAAACTAAAATTATTGCTTCTGAATATTTAATTCCCAATCTATATTTTTTTAAATACATTTTGAAATTTCGTCCTAAAACACCTAAAAAGTTTTGCCTAATTCTTCTCTATGAAATTTTCTATCGTTCTTTGTAAGTTTATAATCAAGAGATAAATGCAACTTCAAACCGAAAGAAATGTTTCAATAATTTCCAAACCTGTTTGAGTCAAGGTGAAATAATAAAGAATTTTAAAAGCACATCTCATGGAAATAACGTGGAAAGGAATTATTTTTCCAAAAAAAAAAGGAAAATATTGTAATAATCATTTTAACATTCGTTTTGAAATAAACCGTTAGAGTTTCTTCAATTTTCAAATTGTGTTTAAAAATAGTCTCTTTCATTCTCATGGTGACATAATATGAAGCTAAAAGAAAACTGTAGTAATTAGAATTTATTCGCCGATACGACCAGATACAGCGTACATTCTGAACTCTATACCGTATCTTTAACTTGTGCAGTAATACCAAATGCTATGCTGCTATAGCAACCGAACACTTTATAGCAATCACGAATCACTTTAATCTTGCAATGATCATGGTAATTAAAGTAGTATTTTCATATTTAGACCCTAGCGTTGATTATAGTAAGCAAAGAAAGAGTTTATTTCCTTAAATATTCAATGCTCGAATTGCATTTACCAATGGTTTTCTATTCTATACTTTTGTTTGAGCTGCAACAAAATTGCAATCGAGGAAATTAAGGCAGCATCCTTCCTTTATGCCGAGGCAATCACCACAATTTAAATTAAGCCCTTAAGTCTTCAATTGGGAGTACCAGCTACATTGAATTTTCATCGTCCAAATTACAAGAGAACCACATTTTTTTCGTTTTTCATTTCAGCATAATCACCTTTTAGAATGCGATCGCGGTGTTGATTTTTATTATTTAATGGTATCTACTCCTTAGCTTATAATTAATTCCTTCGACCACTCGATAAACGTTTATATTGAGCCATGTGTACCACAATATTGTGCTCTTATCCCTAACATACTCTGCTTCCAATGGTCGGTTCTTAATATTAGCATTTGAGGGAGTCAAAAAAATAAAATTAAAATCCATGTCCATACAGTTTTAGCCTAATTTAGGTGACCAAAAACGCACATACGTATGTGGAGAACAGAAACTTACAATGTTACCATTAAAAACTGAAAAATTTGAATACATACAACAAATATTCCACCACGTCCCCCTATTTAAAAAATACGATGACACCTGCTGATATGTAGGATTTTATTCTATTCTTTATGGATTAGCTAAGATGGTACATAAAGGGCATGGGAAACTTAATGGTACCGTTCATATTATATCGATATAGCAGATTTAGTGGCGTCAGAAAATCTGAGTGCGGGATAGGTGTTTGCTCAGAAGATGTGAGATGAAGGCTTGATGTAAGGTAATTACAGTACCTAAATTGTGAAGGTCTCGAAGGGAGTGAATAATAAAATAAGATGAAGTGTCAATCCGGATATCAGTTCTCATTCAAGGGTAATCGTGATTATGAATTCTGAAGTATTTGTTTTTACAAAATTTAGCCCCGAAATAGGTGTAAATTTTAAAGTTTAAGAACAAAGGATAATGTTTAAAATTAAAATAAATTCTGATCCCCACTGTGTACATTTTTGAGATTTATATATTTATGGAGAATTTGAGCGAAATGTAAGCTATAAGTGTAGGAACTCAGTTCTTTTAAATCGTTTTAGTGACATATTTGCCTTTCTCCTGTCTTCTAAAAGAATACTCTCACGTTCGGGGATATCCTCACCTCTTGCAGAGGAACACGGATGTGAGCTCGAACACTCCTTCTGAAAATTGTATCTCTCAAAACCAGGAGTACCAGAAGAGTCCCCCCTCCCGAAGAGTCGGGAAAAGGGAGAAGGACCGTCTTTCATTTAGTGGAGCACCCTCACATTTCCAGGCACTCGTCCCTCCAGGCTTCAACCCACTCCCGAAAGAAGCAAGAAAAAAATAAAATAATTCCTCCGGTCCAAAACACCAACCCTGCGGTACACGTCCCCGGAGCCGCTCGGGAGCGTCGTCAGTGTCGCTCTCCAACCACCCCACACACATTTGTCAGCCGGCGTATTTTTACCGCCTGTTCCCCCATTACTCATCACCAGCCAAAGGCCCCTCCAACCCGCCTCCCTCATGTCACTCACTCCGCCCTACTCCCGCCGAAATACGTTCTGTCACCAGCCTTCAGCCCCATCCCTCTGTTCCCTTATCCAACCCCTTCCTCTTCCATGTACCCAGTCCCGCGTCCCGTGGTTCCTTTCCGTCCCTCCTCTTTTGCGTCTCCGCAGTCTCTCTCCCTCCCACTTTTCACTCATGTGATGTTGCCTGCAAACGGCGGGTTTAATGTTGCGCTTGGCAGCTAGACCAGAGGTCAGAGGGCTCCTGTGGCGCTTCATTGTCGGAAAAGCGATGCGATTCAGACTTGTGGTCGTGGTGCGAGTCAAGGGTAAGGGAAAATCCCCTGAAACGCACCGATGAGTTATCGCTGACTTTACGGTATTTATCTGAATATAAAGTTTCCTTTCCGCTTTCTCCCTCTATCTAATCCAAACTCGCCCTTTTTCAAAAGATTATTTATTTTAGTCACTTCATAAAAATCAATTTCAGGAATGTAATGTTTTTTTGGAAAGTTCATCATTCCCCTATTTTAATGCCCGCGAGAATAGTTTCAATTTCAAATAGTGATTTAAATTGTTTGTCTCTGAATTTTTGAAAGGGTCATTTCGGGTATAAATTTACATTTTTTATTTTAGTTCCGAGCTCTAAATGTTCTGCTAAATTCTCATGTTTTTATTCCATACGGAGATGTAAGTGAAATACGATATGAGAATATTCTGTTAAGATGGAGAAATCTAGTCAATTGATTAGCTTGCCGAAGTAGCAAATTTTCAAAAAAGAGATTAGACAAAGATTGGAGAAAGAACGGCGAAATTGGAAATCTTGGCTACATGGAGAAATTTAAAAAATAACCAGGTTGTGGAAAGAAAAAGACGCGCGGTCTTAAAAGGTAGAAACACTTGAATGGAAGACCTAATAACGGTCGATAAATGTACGGAGTTGTTGTAAAAGAGTATTGTTATGTCAATGGGAATGGGTTAGAAAAATAAAAGGCATTTTAGAAACCTTGAACGAGGATTTAGACAGTTGAAAAGACAATATGGACAGGAAAAAGTTTCCCCAATTGAACTTAAGTCTTTTAAATAACCCCGAAAATGTGTAACACCGTTCAGATTATGATATACAAACACAATAAGTTTGTGCTTCTTGTTTCAAGTATGGATTGTTATTATTTCGGTTAATTCGATTCATGATGTTGTCTATTAGGAAACACAAGAGTCTCTGTGCGTTCGAGTCAGCTAAGGTGATACTTCAGTCATTACCTTAACCTCTCCATTTATCAAACTCTTGTGGTTCTCAGCGGAATGGATTGATAATGATCTTGGGAGCTAAACCATTATTCACAGGATTCAATTTAGCATCACCGTTGAGTTGATGAAGAAATGCTACGCCAAATTGCCGTGATTGTGCGAAACGACTCCGGGCGCCAGAGGAGCAAAGCTCGGATCTTCTTGGATTCATTCACCCGGATGCTGACGAGCTCACTAGATTTCTTCCCTTGTATCCGCTTTGAGTAATTAGTGTGGAGGTCACAAAATATTTATTCGTCAACCTGTGGTTCGGATATATTCCACTTAAAGTCAAATTTGTTGTCTATCTCATAATTTCATTTTTCTTGAGGTTTTGATAACCTTTTTTCATTGATGCAATGTTGCACCCGCAAAAAATTGATGGATAATCATTTTTGTTGAAATAGTTTTATTTTTTCGTAGCTACTCTTATAAATATTGTAATAATAAAATATACTCACCAGACAGTAAAATGGAAACGCAGAAATTGTTGAGTCGTGTGTGTAGGCATTTCTATATTCAAGCCCCAGTAATCAGTCCGAAGGTTGGTATGATTGGCGGGGGTAGAACTTACTACTATATGGTATTTCCAGTGATAAATTCCAAGAAATATAGGTAACCGGGTATCTGCTAGTGAAAGTAATGATTGATGAAAAAATAATGAATATGTTAATACTTGTCTGGGCATGAAAAAAATTTAATGTTGGTTTTGGCTCGAGATAGAATGAGGAAAATCTGGATAAAAGTCAGAGGCATATGCGTTTGCATGTTGCCGCTTGACCGTAAGTCGTTTTTGGATTTTTTCGATATACTGGATTCGTTTTCCATTATATTTCTTGATAGTGTTCATAGAGATAATACGACGATGTGTGAAATTCTGTTTATGGAACTGAGAAACCAGGTAATGGATATTTAACGTTAACTCTGACTCAAAATTGTTCACAATTCAAAATGATCTCTGTCAATAACATAACCATGTATGGTGGTGGTCAATCACTGGATGTGATTTATTTTCATTTATTTCCTTTTTTGCAAACAAAAAAGCTTTTACAGTGGGTGGCATTAACACTGGTTTTTTTCCTTAGCATGAAAATAAGCTTTCCCTTAACATGCATATATGTATTTTTTTTAGTTTTTTAATAAATGTATTTCCCTTTTCTTTACCTTTCAACCACTCTTCCTCTCCCTTATACCTTAACCATTCCACTTGGTGCTTGCACCACCTGTGACTCATTTTTTCGGTGTATCGCTGGGTATTTATGTAGTGTGTAGATGAACCATATTATACGTATGCCAATAAAATTTGCTTCATATTTTTGAAATACAACTGCAAAAATAAATATCTCCATATTTTCTAGACTTTAAAAGTAAAAAATCTCCTCCTTAAGAGCAAGGTTGAAAGGATGAGGGCATGATGGAAGAAATAATGTAGGGCAGGCAGTACGTGTAGTATAGGTTGGGAGGTTTTGCGCCTACGGCAAAATTTGACAGCGCAGTATAGTAACAGTACGATACTAATACGATAAGAGTACTTAAGCGATCAGTTTAAGTTTTTGATGAATCAAAGAAGAAAGCTTGATAATCTTCTGATTTTTTACTCAAACAGCACAACTCCAAAGTTTCATGTTTTATTAAATAATGTGTTTTTGAAATAAGAAAACTTCCTTATTCAAGGTGCGTTTCAAAAGTAATACATTTCCCGTGCTGCTCCTATTATTTGGAGTGAAATATTAGCACTTGAAGTAGGTGGGAAAAACGCTATTTTTTCCGCGAACCCGGTCTCAGTGCTCTCCAAGCTGTGGAAGCGGCAAGACGTAAGTTATTTTTAACCTCTATGCGCCGACCGTGTCGCAAAAAAAATGGAATCGAATATCGACCTACGTTACTTTTGAGACGCACCCTGTATGTAAATGGTAAAGTCATTTTAAGCTCATTAAATCCGGATGAATTAGCGGGGAAACTACTCAATTCCTTTCATCTTTTAATCTAGTATATTACTTGTATGAAGTGTATTTAACTTACATTTTACCCTTAAGTATTTTCCTTAAGATCCTTTCAAACCTGCACAATGAGTATACTCGTATATCGCATCTCTTCCACGAATAAGTGAGACTTGCATGCCCGAAGTGGTATTCAATCTAGCGATTCTTATTTCGACTGTTGACGATCTCGTCACCCATCCGACGGAGTAAACGAATCTTGAGTCGCGATGAAGTCGAGTTGATTCTGAAGGACTCTCTCACGAACTCACACTCACTGCACACTCTTGGGGCTCATTCCACTCTGGGGGTGCTCATGTTGAAACACGCCGAGGCGTTCGAGAAAGTAATTGAAAGTTCCATTCGGTCGGGTTCTAGTCTCGTCGCCTCGGTTTTGTTTAGCAGAGAGGGTAGCGTGTACGTGCGTGCGTGGAGGGAGGAAGGAGAGGGGGTAGAGTCTTGGGGTAGGTATGGAGAAGGTGGGGGGGGAGGAAGAACGATGAAGGGGATTGTGGAAGATTTCCGGAAGGTACGGCGAATGTAGGAGAAATGGGGGATATTGGGAGGGGGGAGGTCATTCACCCCACTACAATGGAGACATTCACTGTGTGCGATACGGGGGATAGTTAAAAGGGACGTAGGAGGGTGGAGGGCGGGAGATGGCAAGCAGAGTGAGAGCGCAAGTTTAATTAGCGGTCCATTTCGGTGCGCCTGGGAAGTTCCAGATGGGAAACAGAAGTGGGAATTGAGGGAGGAAGGGGGGAGGGATGAGGGCGCCATTTCCCCGCCTCCCTGCCGCATGCCGCCACCACGTGAATCGCCGCCGTTACCCATCCGTCTCCGTTACACATCCACTTCGTCTGTATTCCAGGCCCTCTCTCCCGCGCATAAGTATATATGCCTCCCCTCGCTCCATTGGACCCTTATGGGATCCCTAAGGGATGTTGATCTCGGAATTGGATCGAGGGCAGCGAAGAGGAGATGGGTTGGGGAAAAGATGTCTCGGTAAACTTAGAAACCGGGACGAGATTGTTAGAATAGCTAGGGATGCGATCATTCAGGGACCGAAAATTACAATGCTGCTAATCTTTCTGCGTAAATTTTTTTTTCAAAAAATTAACGAAATACTACAAACCCGGTAGGGATAATGAAACCCCATGTTTCCATCCGAATTGTGTTTTGATAGGTGAGGGTCGAGTTCGCCTAAGGCCAACGGTTTTTTAATTGCACACATAAGTGTGGTGATAAGGGGGGATAGTTCCTTTCCCTCTACCGCCTATTATATACCAGGAATATCTTTTCCCCGAAAAATCACACAAAATCAATGAAACTGAGTTCCCAGAGAAGGGCCCGGGAATCAAAACCAGGCCCTCAGGTCGGTAGATTAGTATTCTACTCACTGAGGTACCACGTCCATGGGTGATATAAGATTGAAGGTGTTGTTTTAATGTGTGATTTTTCCCTTAATAATCAGTGAGCTGTTGAAGACGGTGATAGAGGGGAGAATGTTAGGCAAACGAGGAAAGGGCAGGAACAGGATAGGGATTTTGGACGGGATGAAGGGAGGAAGGAAGTACACAGAAATGAAGAGGAACCTGATGTAGAGTAGGTGCGGGATTGTGTTTTTTTAGGAGTAACAAAATATTTATTTAATAGTTGTGTCTATCCAAAAACCTACCTTAACCGGTAGATTACCTAATAATAATAATAAAAGATTGGTATAGCAGCCGCAGAAGTCGCATGGGAGAAAAAACTTACGTGTAGGCTGCATAATTTTTCTGCTTCTGTTTTTCATAACTAACTTACATAGCGCATTGATACTATTGTGATTTAGAAACTTATTTTCAATTTTACAGCATGCAAACTAATCTGAAATCGATTGTTCTGCGTCATTTTTCCTTTGAGTATTGTTTTATTCAGGTCTAGCGTGAAATACGACACCGAATTAAAATATTTTCGTAAATAAAATTATAATAAATATGTTTTCATAATCACTACTTTAATGAGAAGGATCATTTGATGTAATTGGATTTTTGGATTCAATGGAACAATAATTTCGATGCCTGGATTCCCATGATATGTCTGCAAACCATGGACCAGAAACGGGATAATTGCTGCCGGACAATCGGTTTGTTTTCCCGGTGCTCCCTTTGGATAAATTCTGCAAGGTAGTTAAACAAGCAGTCGTGTTTGTGGGGATGAGAGGAAGGGGACGCTGCTCCGGTGGTGATAAATGGAGCTCGCGTGTATGTGTGTGTGCGCCTGGACGACGCAGCCCACGTCGTGAGGGGTTCATTTCAGATTGGATTTGTGCTATCCTTGACTCCAGAACGGGCGTATCGTTGCTCATACGGACAATTGATTCCGGGTTATGCGCCTGAGGCCGTGGCTTATGCGAACATGCCGCCGGAGGGGAAGAGACAAGTAGTAGAGAGATCCAGGGTCCGTTGTTCCCCATAGGACCTGACGTGGGACAAACACTTTCGCAAGTTTTCGCCATTTGCATAATCGCCATGCTCCGTAACCCTGCCGAAAGAGAGGTGTGGGTCAGGTCTTTGCGCGCTTCTCATTTTCCGATATCGATCTCCTCGTAAAATACATGGATAGTATGTCAAAATTGTGACGTATAGAGTGCATCGAGTAGTATCGATCGTATCAGGTATTGTGCAGTATCGACCACATTCAATTTAGTCACGAAATAAGAAAAACAAAAACAAAGTCTGAATTTGCTCAATTTTTCCGTTACGTCGAGCTTCAGAACTGCAGTTCTGTTCCTAACTCCTCTTGAGAATAATAGTTGCACCACCCAAAATTCGAGACCCAGTGAGTCCCTCTTTTATGTGTTTCTGTTTCTACTAGTCCATTTACATTATATATATATGTGTCAAAAAAAAAATATTATATATATGTGTATATTCTGTTGATTCTGATGACGACGGCCGTGCCGTCGAAACGTAAATATCCAATGTAAGTGTCCCTCTTTTATGTTTCTATGTGTGTGGTGTTTTTTGTGTTAGTGTTTGTGTGTTTGTGCGTCGCCGGAGAGCGTCTTTTCCAAGTTTATATATATATATATATATATATATATATATATATATATATATATATATATATATATATATATATATATATATATATATATATATATATATTCAAACACGAAAATCACGCCATAGGGCGAACAAATATTATTTTTACACATAGAAATAGACATATAAGTAAAGGGAAAACACGTAAAAGACCACCACAGGAAAGGTGGGGAAGGCGGTTTTGAGCAGATCACAAATGTAAAAATATTTCCTTATCGGGGATTTGAACCACGGACCTTTTTATGTGTTTTCCTATCCCCTTTCCTTATATGTCTATTTCTTTGTGTAAAAATAATATATATATATGTGTATGTATATATATATATATATATATATATATATATATATATATGCACACACGCTCTAAGATATGCGAGCTCTCGTATATACATTTTTATATACTTTATATATATATATATTTTTTATGAGAGCGTGTATGGATTTATGAATTTTGTTTAATAGTGCCAAGAAATCATAATATGGAGTCTTTAATGTCCTTTGCGTTATAACCTTGCAGCATTTGTCCTTTCTCGGATGCGAGAGAGAATAGAGCGTGTCCTCTGACGTGAGCGTTTTGATTGTTCGCTACTGCTTCGGACGCGAATTGAAATCTCATCTCTCGGAGATTTCTGATTCCCCCCTTCCCACGAGACCGTAATTCCCGGCGGGTTTTTGACATTGCGAGAGCGGAGAAATTCTCAGCTATGGATGATGACAGTCGGGGGACCCGTGATGCATTCTCACACGCTCACGCAAGATTGAAACATGATCCAGGGATATTGTTGTGTCACTTGTGTCCTACTGTAAACTGAATTTTAAAGGAAACTGGTGTATTTCTTTAGAGATACTCTAGAAAATCTTCTGTTTTTTTCTGATAAAACATAGTTCAAGATAGTAATAGCTACGAGGTACTCTTACTTGGAATACTAGTAGAGCACAGAATCAAGCAATTTTTGTCCAGTCATATTGCAGGCAATATTTAAATATGGCATTCAAATGTAGAACCTGGTCTATGTGGTCTGTTTACGCCAGAGAAAATCTGGCATATTATGTGATAATTTAGATTTTTGCAAAAGGTTGCCTTTTCCTTGTTGAAAATGGCTTGATGATGCGGTTGGGATTGCAAAGAGGACATTAGGAGGAGAATTACCCCAGAAAAGGAGGCATTTTCTGGAAGAAGAGAATTGATGACGGGTACAATGAGTAAATAATTGACAAAAAGTTTAGTGAAGACTTTAGTATTGATGGTTGTGCTTTATGGTTGTATGGCTTGGTCTTTTGGGGCAAGAAGATGAGTTATGACCTAATGGAAAAGCAATATCTTGTGGGAAAGAGTTATCATTCGCTCATTATTTTGTTCGAGTACCATATCATGCCTGAAATTACGCAAGAAGATGAACGTTAAACCAAGCCTTTTGGGAAGTGGGTGTGGTGGAGATTGTGGGTAAAATTAGTTGGACAGAAATAAAGACAAACGTCGAAGTTTTAATTTGGGTGGGCGAAGAGAGGAAGCTGTTGGAATAATATAAGAAACATATCAAAAGGAAGCCAACGGAAGAATTATTGATAGGTGGTGGTAGGGATAAGGCCATAATGGAGTGGAGAATGTTGGGTAAGCGAAATAGAGGATGCTTTTTAGACAGAAGGAAGTCAGACAGAAGTTACGGGGACATAATGAACTGTCTTGGGCATTTTGTACTTTTCGAAGTATGCCTTTAAATAGGTGGAACTTTGATTTAAATTTTAAAATTAGAAATTGAAAGAAATAGTATCTTTATTTTACACTGTATTGATATTTTTGTGTTGACCTGAACCAAATTACCTTCATGTATGTCCGTTTGGATACAGAATTTAAAAATCGCAAAAACCAGACAGGAATACCAACGTACGAAAAGAAGAGTTTTAGGCACTATAGGGAAAGAGAGAAAGAGAGAGAGAGAGAGAAGGCTGTTGGGAGGACTTAGGTGGAAGCAGGACTATTGGATGCAGAAGATATTGAGGAAGACAATGGGGTGATGTCTACGGAAATAGTGAGGAGAATTCTGCGAAAGCGAGGTAGGAGATAGAAGTTGCGAAGAGTTAAGGAATGAGTTGATGATTACGGTAATTTGAGCACAGTATTGTGTTGTTTCTTGGTCCACCGAAAACCTACCCTAGCTCGGTAGACTATTGCTAATAATAAAATCAGTCGGAAAACACATTTGTCATAACTGACATATGAGGAAGACCGTTATGTGCATCTTTGCGAAAATTCTACGAGGTATGCTGTACTTCAAATCAAAATTTGTATTTGTCTCATAGTTTGAGTCGTTCGTGCAATCTTCGTCCATTGAATGGCTTCCAAACTAGGAATTGAAATAAAAATAAGAGCCTCCTTTCTTCCATAACCATGTCCCACGGAATGGAAAACCTTTCTTTGTGTGCGTGGTTAAGACGGTTTTCTTGGCATCTCCTTCGAGAAACGTTAAGGAGAGACACCTGGACGGAGAAGGAAAACTGGGATAGCATTGAAAAAATAAGAATGGAGAGAATTCAATGGAGGAGTTTCTGAAAAGAGGTCCGAGACTATTTAAAAAAATGCTACGAAACCGGTGTTAAATATAAGTAGATGTTGGCAGTAACGCGGTAAACGTTGATGCTATGGGTATAAAAATGTTAATTGTTCGAGTAAATATTGCACCAATTCTTTCATTTGTTTTTTCTATCAACTCATGAACGCACCATTTCACTTCATAGGTAAAACCTAGTGGTGACACGATTATAATCAATTCGCCAGGCTAAAGGGCAACCTTATCAAAATAATTTTAAGAAGGCAGGAATGCAAGGTAAAGGTACTGAGAAAGAGCACTAGAAGACGTCAACGCTAATATGGCAACCTTAAGCAATCCCTCGGCTTTAAAATGATTTATTTTTCTTTGAGAGTTGGACACCTTTTCTTGACGTTGATTCGTGGGATTAAATATATTTTAGGCGAAATTACTTAAGGACTTTATTAAAATTAAACTTCCATTTGACTTAACCGAAATTATTTACTGTGCTCGAATATATATAATTCTTTTTTGATGGAAAGCCTCTCGGATGTGAACAATAATGCAAACGAAGAGATGAGATAGCGCTAGCGAAGAAAAACGAGAAACACACAAAAATTACAGACATATTCCGAATTTTTGGTGGCCAAACCACCTTTTTCCGGGGAGAGTAGGAATATATATATATATATATATATATATATATATATATATGTATATACATAAAGTTCACTAAATAGTCATAGCAAACACAGAAACTAAAACATATAAAAGAGGGACTCACTATCACTATTATATGTTTTAGTTTCTGTGTTTGCTATGACTGTTTAGTGAAGTTTATTGTGCACGTTCGTGGGTTTTCCAAGAAAGTGACTATATATATATAAAGAAAAGACTCGTCAAAACTCTGATATGGAGCGTAGCTATGTACGGCGCGGAAACGTGGTCATTGAAGCAGGGGGAGAGATTGGAGGTTTTTGAAATGTAGGTGTGGAGAAGGATGGAGAAGATGAAACGGACCGAAAGGAAACAATGAAAGACAAGAAACAAATGAGGAAGTACTAGGTGGAGGAGGGTGAAGGTGGCCCAGGAGAGGTGTTTGGAAGAAGGGCGTATTGATCAGCAATAGGATGTTGAAGACAGTAATAGAGGGGAAGGTGTTAAGCAAACGAATAAAGGGCAGGAACAGGATAGGGATGTTGGACGGGATGAAGGTAGGAAGGAAGTACACAGAGATGAAGAGGGACCTGATAATGCTAACCAGGTTATACATATAATATTTTTAATATATATATATATAATATACAGCATATATCGTATATATATAATATATATTCCTAAATGAGCCAGCAGTTATAGTGAAGTTTCCCGAGACAGCTTGAATAATACATCTGGAATAAATGTATTGCCTAATGACGGGAGCATTGTAAGTGCTCTAAGAGTGGATCCTAATCAAAAAAATTCACTCTCAGATAATCTTTGGAACTCGTGGTGGTCCTCCGAATCCCTTTTGTTAGAGCGGATTGAAATAAGAAAGAGGATAAGAAAAATAGCGCGAGGGAACAGGGGAAGTGATAAGGGAGGGGGTTGGAAACGACCGCACCCCCACTATAAAGATAGTCGGCGTTATCATTTCGTAATATCGGAAGATGTGCGGGGTATTATAACTCTTCGCGAAACGCCTCCTTAAAGGGAAAGGGGCGCTCGGTGGCGGGGAAGTGATGGGCCGTAAAAGCCCTTCCTCCTTTCTCCTCTCCGCTCGTCCTATTTCCGGAGTGGGCGCGCGGGGTTCGTTGATGGACCGTAAAAAAAGGAGAAGAATAGGGAAGGAAGGGTGTTTGGTACAAATATCAAAATCGCATCATCTCGGCATTCCTCAGTTCGTTCCACCCTTCCGAACACTCCCCCACGCCACGAGGACAAACACGTATTCGAAATCCTTTCTCGCTGCATGCTCAAACATGCTGAGGTCCTTACTTCCCGTGATAAATAAAAAAAATTCCTTACCCTGTCGTAAGGAAATTTTGTCTCGTCCCTCAAAACGAATCGCTGCGTTAGCGATTTTTTATCATGCAAAATACGAATGAAAATAGTCTCTGTAAATGTGTTGCATTAATATTAAGTCTAAACTCCTGCTCTCGTTAATTTAAGACTCCTCATTACTCAGTTGATTTATTTTTAAATTTTTTTCAATTTTTCCTCTAAACTTTGTATTAATTTACAATGAATTATTTAATAAACTTATACACCCGTGGTTTATGTTAATTTCAATGCTTTTGCTGTGATATGTACTTTTATGTGCATGTATTTAAAAAAATACTTCTTTAAATTGCAACAATTTCAGAGTGTAAAAATCATTCGTCTTGACCGGCATTCGAACCCGGATCCTTCGACGTCCGGCCGAGTGCTTTTGCCGGTTAAGCTATCGAGAAGTCCTCTTTAACTCTTGAAACTGAAATTGTTGCAATCAAATGAATGTTAGCGGATGACTCCTTTAAAAGTTACTGTTGCGGCATCTCCCGCAGTTTATTGAAATATATTTCTTTAAAGACTATTTTTAGTTATATCGTTTATTTTCCATCATTCTTGATGTAAATTCGCTCTCTTTATTTCTATTTTTTACATGAATAAATCGTTGGTGATGTCTGAGTGCTCATTTGTTACACAATTATCCGAGCGATTCATTACTCATTTGATGATACTGTAAGGTATTTTATCTTGTTTAAAAATCCAACAGAACCTTTTTTCTTGTATAAAATTGCTCTCATACGGTAGCCTATTATGTTCCATAAATCCATTCTCCTCCACCGCCCGCCCCCACATTTCTTCCCTCTCCTGCCTCCTTAGTACCCATCCCTTCCCTCACTCCGCGTCCTTCATCCGCTTGGGTCGAAATCGTTTACTCCAGCTACTTTTTGCTTTTCCTCATTTCCCGTATCTGGAGGACAATGTCAGGGGCTTTTGGAGCAGTTGTCGATTGGGAGGTTGAAGGGGTTTTCTCTCCGAAGCGGCTTTGCAGGAGGGAGGAAGGGAAAGAGACGCCACGCCACGATCGAATTCAGTTGTCTTTTTTCCTCGATTCACCGATGCGAAAACCCATCGTTAGGTAGAGGCATCGCGTTTTTGAGATCTCCAGTATTGGAGCCTTTGGTTTGTTTAACTTGAAAACGGACGCAAACGTGATGTCTATTCCAATATGGTCTATTTTCATCGCTAATTTTCCCAGGGCATGGCCTTTTTGACTTGGTTACAATAGATAAGAATATTTACCTCGTATTTGTGCCTGACGTCAAGTGAAAAATTCCTTCTCCATACTGCCTATTACTTCCGTAAACAAATACATTTCATATCAATAAATTAACACAGCATGTATTTTGTGTTTTTTAAGTATTTTTCGCTTCCGAATTTGATGGGGCTTAAAGGCTCTCGATTAGAAACGACCGTCTATCCACTGAACGAGAAGCACCATTTGTCCGAAGCAAAAGAACCTTAGTACCAATGCTACGTTATTTATATTTATTGTAGTACCCTGAAAACCACTGTCTGGGTATGTGGCAGGGGGTGAATACGCACAAGACTGATTTTGACCCGAATATGACCCTACCGCGGTCGTACAATGTTATTATGATCCCTTATCCGTCGTGGAAAAAATGACATCTTAAATCTATTTGTTCTACACTTGAGCACTCTCATTTTTATTGGCAATATCTTTCCTACCGTAGTACGATGGGGGTAATAATACATTTTCAACATCACTGCTAAACACACCTTCCAATTTATTTAAGAGATTTAATCTGTAATTTAACCTTCGCTCCGTGAATGATTCCCAGCGTAGCTGCTCTAACATTTTGGATACCGCCACTAAGTTTATCATAACAACTTTTTACAAATTCAGCTCCTCTACGCTGCACGCGTTCCGATTCGGCAATTAATCTAACTTCGTGAGGATCCCATATACTTGCAGCATATTCTGAATGACGTCTAACCAGCGAGTAGTTACATTTCTCTATGACGTTTTCATTACATTTACCTAGTACTTTTCTAATAAATGCCATTTTTTGTTAGCTTGACCACATATTCCCCGTATGTGTTTCACCCAGGAGAGATCGTGAGTGAGGGTAACGCCTGGGTATTTAATTGAGTCTACTAATTGCCAAGTATCGCAACAGCGTTAAAACTAAAAAAAAAACCGTTACACATAAATGCTCTCCACTCGCAAGGACACCAACGGTATAAGAGTGGAAAAAGTTACGAGGTTCATTTGTAATTTGAACTTGGGAATTGCAGTTTTTGTATGGAGGTAGCCTTTCTATAAGCTGCTTTGCTTAGACCTGTTTTAAAAAAATGCAAAAACCACTAGCCTTCGAGTTCAGCGGTGAAATGAGACAGAGAATGGAACGATAAACTTTTAGTTATTGGCTATTAAGTGGTGGAAAGTGTGAAGAAGAAATCTCTTACCACCAATACAAAATGAAGCAATATCCGATCTTAATGTTCCAAGCTTAGATGATATCTTCCTCGCCCGTACTCCTTCGATCTGGGTGAAAACCTTTGCTCGGTAATATTCAGTCTTTCAGCAAAATTTCGATATCACGGTTTGTTTCCCTTTACACAGTCTGGTGGGTTTCCCATTCCCGCTTCAACACTCATGTATTTTTAATATTTTATTGGCACCGATAACTCGTGCGCAGTTTGTCGCTCCTGTCTAAAATACATATATATTGGTTGATCGGAAAAATTGTGGTCTCCGTAAAATCGCATAAGACGATTAGAAGCACTTGAATGGAATCCATAAATGTTTGCATTTTAAAAAGGACTAATTTGGGTGTCTTCGTGTATTTGTGGGTGTGTATGTATGTGTGCATATATGTCATTATTATAAGGTAATCTACCGGTTAAGGTAGGTTTTTGGAATATATATAT
The DNA here is from genome assembly GCA_037158775.1 of Hetaerina titia. Lineage (NCBI taxonomy): Eukaryota > Metazoa > Arthropoda > Insecta > Odonata > Calopterygidae > Hetaerina > Hetaerina titia. The sequence continues at coordinate 84,368,953 of CM073774.1, read as the reverse complement.
GTATGTATATATATATATATATATATATATATATATAGATGATGCGGAAGTACTCACGAGAGCAATATAACTTTTGGTCGGGTCAATATAACACAGAATAAAACAGGTAACACGTAAAAGGACACACTGTAGATGATTTGAGCTTTCGGCCTACTCCGAGGCCTTCTTCAGGTCAGACTGAGACCTGAAGAGATCCCTCAAGACCTCTCAGTTTGATCTGAAGAAGGTTTCGGAGTAGGCCGAAAGCTCAAATCATCTACAGTGTGAGTGTCCTTTTACGTGTTATCTGTTTTATTCTGTGTTATATTGTGCCGTCCAAAATTTTTATGTATATATATGTACATATGTTTATACATATATATATGTATATATATATACATATATATATGTATAAACACACAGATATAGAATATTTAAAATATAGAGATACAAAGAGAGGACACTCACATATGTGGTTTGAGAGTGCTCCACTTCAAATATATATATATATATATATATATATATATATATATATATATATATATATATATATATATATATTCACATAGAAATACATATAAGGGAAAGGGATAGGTACACGTATAAAAGACGTATATACACGTTGTGTGTGTACATATATATATATATATATATATACACACACACACAAACACATATAGTAATCAGTATTTCAATCCTAGTATTGAAATACTGCAGCTACTACATTCTTCTCTATTTGAATGCAAGGCTGCATATTTTTGGGAAAATAAGGTGGTGGTTTCCCGCCAGTACTGTGGCCGATACCATGAACTTAGCTCTCGCCCGCAGCTGTGGCAGCGGATGCCGGGCTGACCCACTCGGTCTGCGCCAACAGTGCCTAATGGTGAATCTGCAGCATTTCACCATGGGTTCAGGTATCTTTTTTATTAGGAATTTATTGTTCTCGTTGCTACATTCCGAAATACTATTATTTTATTTTTTCTGTTGATGTCAGAAAAAATTATATTTTTTTAAACCCTGAGGTATCTCTTCTAAATAGTAAAATTATGTAATTTTTCCAAATGCCATTTATGTCATTAGAATCTGCCTGCCATTCCACGACGGACGTTATTTCAGTGTCGACGTCTTTCAAGGAATCGTTTCCTCAGAGAAAGACCACCGGTTTCCCGTAGTTGTCATTGGATTCCCATAAACTGTAGCGTTCGCCGTGATCATAAAAGAACCATAACTCCATTCAACTAGCTCCTTTCTTCTACACTCCCCTTCTTCACCCCTAACACGGTCTCATGAAAAACCCTTATTACGTCGCTAGGTTCGACATTGTAATGAGAAATAGAGGTAATTGTCCATTTTTTAGAATTTATGTCGTTTTTGCTAAACCTTAGTACTGGTAATTGGGAGAATATTTTAACCTCAAAGTGGAGAGCATTTTTCAAAAATGCAATCAGTGTTACAAGTGCATGTCTGATGTAAAAGTAGTTCAATGAAAATCACTCGTAGCAAGGGATGGGATGTTTTTCCACCTACAGCACAACAAATATTTTCCAATTTACACATGCAAGGAACGTCGTTACGGTCGTGAATCAATGTAAAGAAAAAAAAGTATAAAGTTAAGTAAAAGTTTATCAAGTTTACGGTCCCGGAATTTTTTTGTTTACAAATATTTTCCTGTCTGGCATTATGGAAATTGTTATTAATATGCAAATCTATGCAAGATTTTGAATCATTTTATTGCCTCAGTAGATACATAAATTAATCAAGCAACAATCGTTAAATAATTAAAGTTAACATCAATTTAATTATAACGAACGTGAAATAACTAAGTTATAATGTGAAATTGACGAAATTTGCGATATGTTGCACTGCTACGCTTAACTTTTGAACATTTTTCTCTCAATGGGTCACTTAGGTTTCTAGCTTCCCAGTATGACCGTCAACCTTTATCTCTTCTTTTTTTTAATGTCTAATGCCATAAAACAACGCGTTGTACTCCCATATGGCAAACTACCGGGCAGCAGGTCCGTAGGTACTTCTTGACATCATTAAAAATGTCAAGCTGTTAAAAAATGAAAATGCGAAGCTGTTTAGAATAATCACCGGGAGTTTTTACCCGAAGGTCAAGTGTCTTTCTGTGCGATTATCAGTAACATTCCTTTTCGTTATGGTATCGTTACATGCAGAAATTTTCAAAGTGTGATTGCTCTGTAGAAACCGTTTAGACACGGCGTGTTTGCAGATACGATCATTATTCTTTGCGTTTTGCCTTAGTTCATAGCCACAGCTGCTGCACAATTAATAATAAAAGTTAACTCAATTAAGTTTCAAGCACTATACTGTTACCTGAGTGAAGTTAAAAGTTGATGCCTGATACTATTAATTTCATTTAGTTAAATCGGATTTTTTAGTTAATCCGCAAGTTAATTCGATGAAAAATTATTACAAATCGTTGAAAATGTCAAGTTCTTATCAAAATGAACAACGCAAAGAAGTAAAACACTGTTACACTTAATTAAAAATAAGTAGAGTCTCCAACTAATGAAGTCTGCGTTCTCTCTCCTTTCGCCTTGTATTGAGAACACGTTTGACGTTTAATGCGTCGCTGCCCAAATCAGGTCTTGAAACTTTAAAGGAATAAGCAGACATACGCAATACTGGGAAAACTGAGTCAATCAGAGATATAGAGGTAATTTTTCTCTTTTTTTTTAAAGATGAACAGTGACCTTTTACCAACAAATTCAATCACTTATGGTTCAAATTAAAACTTTTCTTACAATTAAAAGGACGTGGTGCCAGAAAATGGTAAAGTGATATATTCTAGTCAATTATTGATTTACACCGAAGTATACGATAGGAAGAAAGGCACAAGAAGTAAGAATGGTAAATCCGTCCAGGCAGTCATAGTAAAGTCACGAAATTATAATTAATTGAATCAGAGAATAATAAGAAAGATGGGGGGAATATATAAAGGAACTGCATAATGAAGACGTTAGGCGAGTGAGATTAGGTGTAGAAAGAGAATAAGCTATGATAGCCTTGGTCCAGGCTTACTCGATGGTGAGATAGAAAAGTTATTAAGAGAATCAAAATCAAATAAAGCCATGGGGTGGCCTAGATTCTCGTGGAAGTACTTAAAGATTTAGGAAAACTTTGGAGAAAGAGTTTTATTTGGTCTATCGTAATTCTTAGCATTTGTGAGGGAGGGTTTTGGCCGGAATATTTTGTCACATCAGTGTTAGTTCCTATTATAGAAATGGGAAAGGCTATACTATGTGAGAAATGCAGTACGTTAAGATTGTTTTTACATTAAGTTAATGTGGTTTTCAAGATCATCAATAAGAGGATGGAGAGAAGGATAAATGGTTACACGGAATACGGGGATGATCAGATTGGATTCAGAAAGAGGAGAGACACAAGTGGTGATGTCCCAAACTTCAACCTTACAATGTTCTTTCGGAAAATTTCGAAAATTCCACGCAAAATCAAACGTGTTAATATATTTATTTAGATTTTTTAAACGTCATTCAAAACGACAATAATGGATCTACAGGTATATCGTTAAGTTACCTTACAAGCAACATAAAAGACCTCAAGCAACAAAAATGCAAATGCTCAAAGCAACAAAAATACTTTTTGATCCACTGTCATTATGAAGCTAAATCAAATAATTAAACTTAACAATAAACTAATGACAAACATATTTACATATTTAATACATTACCGTTATTCAATGTAAGATTCATTAAATACATTTTCATGATTAACAGTTGGAAATGCAATTTTCAAAGGGACTTTTTGATTTTCAGTGTAAAATATATACCTTAGATGACGAGTCCTTAAATATACCGTGAATTAAAAAATACTATGTAATGCTTCTATTTTCAATTTCTAGATGGAAATTATATTCTTTCTATAGCATATAGTGGGAAAATTTAATTTATATTTTGGGTTTAACTGTAGTTGCTCAGAAACCAAAATTTTGACCATCGATGACGCGCCACTTCCAAATTTAAAAAAACTTCTATAATCTCAAATGCGCTCTCTTAAAAAAACGCATAACCCACGAATAACTTCTGACTTTCACGCTTTGATCAAGGTTTCTATTTCAATACCTACATGGTGGGAAAGAACGACCTATCTCTGGAAGGAGCGAAATTGCGCCACTTTTCTGCCTTGTTTGATTTGAAAAGTCATTTTGGACTCATCGAATGGCCCTTTTTTTCGACCTTTTCATCGGAGAATGGAGAATGACTCGGATACACACAACCAAAGGCGTTGTGTTCATTTGCTACTCTTCCCAGGAACAAGAATGAATTTTTCTTCTAATTAATTTGAACTAAAAAGGGCCCAATTTACATTGAACGAAAACCAAATTAACTCATTGGCTGAATAAAACACATTGATTTGTGAATGAATTTATATTAATTCACCCCTTGAAAAATTTTGATCATGTTCCTCGGAACGGCGATTTTAAAAATAACATTTTTACGGACAACGCGACGCCGAAAATCCCGCCGACATCAAAGGAATGTGTGCACAAATCCAGTCACGGAAATTTCCTCGTAGGCATGCATATGTAATACTAATTTGAGGAATCCAATGGAGTTGGCAGGGTCATTTTTAATTAGGAGCTATTTTCCTGCATTTCCATAATGAGGAAATACGGAAAATGGGGGAGAAGGGGGTGGAGACGAAGGAGGCTGCAGGTAATATTTGATCCTGGCACACACGTGGATTCAAACAGTGAAGTTTTTGATGCTACCAATTATGACTGACGACTGTCAATTGCGGTCTTCCAGTAGAATGAAAAATGCTCATAGTAATATTTTATATTATTTTTCATTTTACCTCTATTAGATAACAATCATATACTTTTAATCACAAATATTCTATACTACAAAAGTGGAATTAAGATACTACAAAAGTTGATAAGTTTTAAGTCTGATGGCTGGTGACAATACTTATAATGGATTCGTACATATACTATATCATTAAAATGTTTACATTTTATTTACCTTGTTTTCAATAAGCATAACTTCGCAATCATTTTCTGAAATATTTAATTAAGATATACTGATGACCAAGCATTAGTTGCTCAGTCAGCCAAGGGGTTGCAAGCATTGCTGAGTGAATTGGAGGTTCAGTGCGATAAATATGGGATGAGAATCAATATTAATAAAACAACGGTTATGCGATTTTCCAGAAAGACAAAGGCTAAGCTAAATATTAAAATAGGCGGGGAAAGAATAGAGCAGGTAGAGCAGTTTACATATCTCGGAAGTGTTTTGGACCAATACGGTCAAAGTGGTAGGGACGTAAGGAGAAGAATTGCGCTAGGCAAGGAGGCTTTCTCAAGGAGGAGGGAGTTGATGACGGGGACGTTGAGTAGGGATGTTAAGACAAGACTTGTAAAAACTCTGATATTGAGCGTAGCTATGTACGGCGCGGAAACGTGGTCACAGAAGCAGGAGGATAGACGTAGACTGGAGGCTTTTGAAATGTGGGTGTGGAGAAGAATGGAGAAGGTGAAATGGACCGAAAGGAAAACAAATGAGGAAGTACTAGAGATGGTGGGGGAGGAGAGGGGTTTGTTGAGAGAAATCCTTTGGAGGCAGGAAAAATGGATGAAAGGCGTATTGAGCGGTAGTGGAATGTTGAAGAGGGTAATAGAGGGGAGAATGTTGGGCAAGCGAGGAAAGGGCAGGAACAGGATAGGGATATTGGACGGGATGAATGGAGGAAATAAGTACACAGAGATGAAGAGGGACCTGATGTATAGTGTAGGTTGCTGGATTGGGTTTTGTTTGGAGTTTCAAAATGTTTATTTGACAGTTGTGTCCATCCAAAAACCGGTACATCCTTAACCGGTAGATTACCTAATAATATAGTTTTAAATACCTCTTTACGTATGAAATGAAAAAATACCTAAAATGAGTAATCACACAATATTTTTAGGCCTTCAACATTTTTATTTAGAGATTCTTAATTTGAATCTTAACACTTAAAAAATGGAGAAAATCGTCTTTGGAGGCAAACACTAAAGAAATTGTGTACTGTTCCTCTAACTGTAAATTGACAACAGTTCCCATATTTACCCAACGGCTATAATGACCACGGGAGAAGAAAATAATCATCCGATATGACCTCTCCAAAGAATTAAGATTTTGAATTATATTAACTGGAGATTTACAACAACTCCTTGGGATACGTATGTTAATATTCTTTATTTGAAAATTCACACATTCCTCCATCTTTTGTCAAATGAGAAACTTAGAAATAGTTTTCATTAGTTAATTAAAGTTCATTAAAAGTAAACTAGGGATATGAAAAATACATTCGACATATCAAAGGTCAAATAATTAAAAAAATTAAGTCGTTAAAAAATAAAACAGATGGTTTTAGGAGAAACCCGAAAAAACAATCTCGTATGATAATGTGTTTCTTGCAGGCTCGTTTGAGTGCCCTAATTGTAAAAAAAAACGATTGGCTTTAGATTTGATGAGGTTGGCTCTTACCCATGCAGGTGTCGAATATGAGAATCCGTAATCACACATGATATTATTATTGAAGTAAAGCGAAAGTTAAATGGTTTTATTAATTTAAGATTGATTTTAAAATGCATAATGTTATTCGTTTTACTATTTGAAAAGAGATTAATATAAGTAGGTGTAATGTCTACTAAACTACGACTTAGTCCTAGCGGCAGTACGCTTTTTCGCCAAAAGTATCATAAAGTTGTTAATTTTCACAGCCCATTGCTCCAGGAGTTCTTTGGGTAGAATTTTAATTATTCGTTGGCCCTATATCCGCGGTTGGCATAGATTTCATCGCTGCTTTGATGATTATTTTACAAGAAATTTCATTATCCATCGCTGCATAATTAAAACCTAATTACCGCTTTCCGTGTGAAGTTGAAAGCTGCAAAGAACAAATAAAAGCTGTCTTCTCTACCTTCTTGAGTTATTATCTATGCATGAAGATGTTGCTTCTTTAGTATAGCACGACACCTTAAAACTTTCACTTTTAGTTCTGTGTGACCGTGGTTTGTTAAGGCTGAAAATCCATTGATTAAGCATCCCCTTTTTTCCTCAACTGAACGCTGGATTTTCATTTTATAACTGAGTGAATGTTTTTAACCTCGATGTATGTACGTTATTTTGGGGACTTTTAATGAAATTTAAAACCAACGAGGCTTATGGCATATGAGGTTATAAACCTTAACAGTGCTATAGATACGCGTTCACAAGATATACTGGACTCTAGCGGTCTGTTTTAGCACATTTTAACAGCCTACCGCAGACTAAGGGTATTAATGTAGAATTTCCGCTGCCACAACCCTAAATATCGTAGTACAGCTGCTGGTTGCCCATTCTGAAGTAACTGGATAAGTTTGCGTAACTATTCTTGCACCTTACAGCTAGGGGATAGACTCAGTTTAATGGTCTACGTACTAAACTCTGTCACGTCTTAAAACTAGATTTTTCTTTACTATTGATGTCTAGAACTGGAATATCAGAAATATCTGTTGATTAAAATACTTCCTAATTTGTATATCCTTTAACCGATTTTAAACCTTTCGTGTCAATATGATGAAGTTTACCTCCGGTCACAGCTGATTCTTGGCAGTGGCTATTATTGACAGTAGTCTATTGCCAATAATAGCCTAGTTAGTTTCTGATATACCCTTTCACTACACAACTCTATGCTTTTTAAGCCTTGACTGACTTAATATAAAATACCGTTAAATATCATAATACGCGTCCACATAACAATGACTTGTTCTTTAGCTCTGCGTACTTTTTACGCCCTTTTATTCAATTTAAAATGCCAGTAATTTTCCTTCTTCTACCTCGCTTACTCAGCATTCTCCCTTTTTTAAAAAAACTTGATACTAGATTTTTCGTAGTTGAACAAGGTCCATATCCTAGAGAAATTACGTTTGGCTACGGCTAGAAAAAATACTTGCTAAGGTCAATTCTTCAACCCTTTAAATATAAAGCATTCATTGGGAAATGACATGCGAATTCAATAATTGAATGTATTTTTTTCTCAATTCGTCAAATTAAACTGAAAGCTTTATAGATTCGTTCCAAAATATTTAATATTTCCAAATTACGTTTGGCTACGGCTAGAAAAAATACTTGCTAAGGTCAATTCTTCAACCCTTTAAATATAAAGCATTCATTGGGAAATGGCATGCGAATTCAATAATTGAATGTATTTTTTTCTCAATTCGTCAAATTAAACTGAAAGCTTTATAGATTCGTTCCAAAATATTTAAGCTCAAAATTTCGGACTCCCATTAAACATATTCTCATTATCATAATGCGAAATTAGATATGCGATTTCACATCTCAACCTCTGATTTTGAAATTTGTGGAAATGACTAATTTAATAAATCAATCAGTTGTGTAATTTATTCTCAAGCACAGACATATTTTAACTAGTAATTGAATTTATTTTAAAAATAAGATTTACATCATCACTTCCCCATTATCTCTTCTCATGATTAATTAATTTTGATTTCGTACTTGTTAACAGTAATCATATCAGCACTTTCTAAAGCGTTGAAAATAAATTAGATGCAAAATATGGTGCATTCTAATTATGCAATTGTTCTGTTCAAAGGATATGATTCAATTGGAAGAATAGAAGCAGTTTTTCTATTAAGTTTTACTACAATAAGACAACCAATAGTAAGTAATGTCGTATATGCTTTTAATTTGGCATCAGTTTACAGCCTGTCACAAAACTGTAAGCGATATCTCCTACCGAAATTGTGGTAAAAATAGAATATTACTAGCGGTTATGTTTTGATTTAGCGGACCAATTTTATCTCTTCAGCTTTAACTGGATTTTACGTGCATTACCGACCATTTTTGTACCTGGGCTGTTTCTTCGTCACAGTGTCGTCTGTGGCCACGCGATTCTCAAAATGCTTTGGTGAAATGCAATGTTGTCAGCCATACATAAGTATTCGTATAGGTAAGGCAGGTTTTCCAGAAACGCAGAATCCGTAAATACGTTCCGATGCGTTTTGAGAGTTAACCCCTATTTGAGACAATCGAATTTCCTGGCACATGTTTATAATTGCGAAGCATGTTCTCGGCTGTAGGCATATATCTAAGTGTAATATACACGTACCTTTACGTTTGTAAAAGGATACAACAGCTTGAGAAAAAATAAGGCAATTTAATTGTCGCTCATCATTAAACTGAATAAAATGAAATCTTAATTTTTAGTGATACATGTTCTGTCATGAGTGTGTGAAAAAACTTTCTATTTCTAAAAATATCGAGTTTAGACGCAAAACATTCCAGAATTGTATATCCATATCGGATGTAGGTAATGCTACTCTTTATATTTTCCCCCTTTATGCAAATAGGGTGGGCGTGGAGAAGAAGGGAGAAGGTGAAGTAGGCAGAAAGTAAAAGAAATGAGATAGTAAGAGATATCATTTGCAGACAGGAAAAATTGATTCCAAGCATTTTGATTGGGAGTGGGGTGCTGCATACTGTGATACAGGGGAATATGTTAGGAAAACAAGGAAGGGGTAAAAATAGGATAACAAAGTTGGACGAAATGAAGGGAGGAAGGAAGTATTTGGAGATGAAGAGAGACTTTTTGTGAAATAGGATGTTGGGTTGTGTTTTGTTAGGAGAGACAAGATATTTATTTGGCATTTCTGTCCATCTAAAACCTACCGTAACCGGTAGATTACCTATATTATATATATATATATATATATATACACACGTAATTGGTGTATATATTAATACACCATATATATATATATATATATTGATATAGCGATACAGCTCTCTAACGCCATCTCCTGGCCAATGAATCCGGGCACTTGGTTGCATAAAACCCCCGTAGATTCCAGTGTATATTACTTCCCTAAATAGCTCAAGTGTTTAGAGCACCGACACAAATCGAAAAATTCTTGGCAAATCGAAAAATCCGTGGTTCAAGTCCCGATCTAAGAAATATTTTGCACTTATGAACTACTTTCCCACCTATCATGATTCCGGCTTCCCCACCTCTCCTGTGTTTGTCTTTTATATGCGTTTCAATCCATTTTCCTTGTATCTATATTCATGTGAATGAATATATACGTATATATAATGTAGTTTATCTATAGTAATAATAATATAGAAAAAGTTAGAAGTCCTCACTCCGTCTTAGCGTAGTGTGTTTCCAAATAAAACAACAAACGAATTGATTTTCAGATTTAAATCTTATTAATCTAATGGATGGAATATAGTTTTCAAATACTTAATACACTTACACGAGCAGACTCCGCGTAAAATATGAAGGTTCCATAACATGCTAGGAACTCGTTGACCGACCGTATTCGAAAGCACCTGAACCACACCACGTAGGGTGGGACGAGTCCCTAAGCCATGCCAAATACTTTATACGCCTTCCCCGCACTGCCGTGGATGGACGATTCCTTATTGGAGGTCTCTCAAAACGTTTGGCATTCCCGAGGAGGGAAAGGAGTGAGGGATTGGAGGAAAGAGCCCGAGTGGAGTGTTTTTGTGCCGAAACGTCGGACACACACACACTTTCACGGAGACGGGACACGTGGGGGTGTTGGGTATGAGATGAGAGATGGGGGAGAGGACGGGTGGGGAGACACGGGGAGGGGTAAAAGGATTCAATTTTGAGGATCGGAAGACTTCTCCAGTGGCGAAGAGTAGTAACAAACACCCACGATCCACAACCACTCCCTCACTCGCTCTCTCTCTCTCACCTCCCCACTCCTCTCTCAACTTAAGACTCGCATTTATTTGCAGTAGCGTTCAACCACCCAAACAAAAGCGAAAGAAGTACTTGGATGGGGGTTGTCCGTGAGCGAAGGGGTGGATTGGTATTTTTTATGAGGAAAAAGGGGAAGTCGGTGGGGAAGGGGGGTGGGCGGAAGATGGCCCCTACGGATAGGCTCGCAGGAAGCGAGCGAGAAAAATTCTTAGGAAGGGGGAGGGGAGGGGGTTTCGAAATTGAATATAGAAACAAGTAAAAGGGAGATAGATTCCAATACAGGTAGATTCAAATACTCATTCTTTCCCAGAACAATCAGAAATCATAATTGTAAGAAACCGAAGTCCCTTTAGAAATATTTAAAAAATTTAATTTACAAGTCGGAACAAAATTTAAAATAGCAAAGATATTAGGTTTATATGTAGGTGCATGTTGTAGGTTTGTTGGTAGTTTGTTTTTTTGGGGTGAAAGGGTTTTTGCATGGATGTATACCATGTTTTGCTTGTGGACTATAAATTTGTGGCTTCTGCATGCGGTTTTTTTTCTTTCTAAATTACGGGTGGTGCCCTGACACCCCCCACCACACGCCCTTGCGGTGGCTTGTGGGGTATTAAGTAGATTAAGTACAAAAGAACATGATGATGATATTAATAATAATTCTGAAGGAACGAAGAAATGATAAAGAAGAAGAAGAAACGTTAAACAGACGTCTCCGATTTAAGCGCAGACACTCACCACGCCGAGCTGTGTCAATTCCAGTCGTATATTCTCGTCCCGCAAAAGAAAAGGGTGAAACAGAACCGCTCTGCCACTTGAGAGTGGAACGGTTCTAGAGAGAGAGAGAGAGGGAGAGGAGAAAGAGAGAGTGCGTGCGATCGTGTGTCTGTGTGCATGTGTTAGGCGGAGCGGGAAAGAAGACCACACCCAGATGCGGAAAGGAAAGACGGGTGTCACGTGAACATACTCTCGAGTTTCCCGGGCATAAGAAGACGAGTCTCGTCGAAGGGGTGGCGGGAGGTGGGAGAGAATAAGGGGGTGGATGGGGTAAAGGAGGAATCGTGAGAAGAAAGCGGTCCGCGGGAAGGAATGGGAGAGGTCTTCTGAACGCTCGACTGAGTAAACTGGAGAAAAAGGGTTCGCCGCGTTCCCTTACGATGCAAAAGAGAAGGCAAATAACGGGGACAACCCCTCTGATGGTCTCTCCGCGTTTCCATTTCCCTTTTTTTTGCTCTTCTCCGACAAAACAAAGATACGCTTCGGCCTCCTGACAAACCGCCCGGCTGGCCCCTTCCTCCCTACACCCCACTTACTACCCACGTGTTCCGACGTCGAGGTAAAATTTATATGCGTCGCAATCCCGCGTAAAACGTGATGCCAGTCGAAGTTTTAATGTCGCCGTTGGGTTAATTACGAAATGGTACCGACGCGGATCTACCTCCGCGTGTTCGCTTATCACGTACCCAATATCACTCTCTCTCTCTCTCTCTATGTGTATATATATATATATCTATGTATATATATATATATATTATTATTAGGTAATCTACCGGTTAAGGTAGGTTTTTGGATGGACACAACTATCAAATAAACATTTTGTGACTCCCCACCTAGCAAACTAATCTATATCAGGTCCCTCTTCATCTCGGTGTACTTCTTTCCTCCCTTCATCCCGTCCAACATCCCTATCCTGTTCCTACCCTTACCTCGCTTGCCCAACATTCTCCCCTCTATTACCCTCTTCAACATTCCACTACCGCTCAATACGCCTTTCATCCATTTTTCCTGCCTCCATAGGATTTCTCTCAACAAACCCCTCTCCTCCCCCACCATTTCTAGTACTTCCTCATTTGTTTTCCTTTCGGTCCATTTCACCTTCTCCATTCTTCTCCACACCCACATTTCAAAAGCCTCCAGTCTACGTCTATCCTCCTGCTTCAGCGACCACGTTTCCGCGCCGTACATAGCTACGCTCCATATCAGAGTTTTTACGAGTCTTGTCTTAACATCCCTACTCAGCGTCCCCGTCATCAACTCCCTCCTCCTTGAGAAAGCCTCCTTGCCTAGCGCAATTCTTCTCCTTACGTCCCTACCACTTTGACCGTATTGGTCTAAAACACTTCCGAGATATGTAAACTGTTCTACCTGCTCTATTTTTTCCCCTCCTAATTTAATATTTAGCTTAGCCTTTTTCTTTCTGGAAAATCGCATAACCTTTGTTTTATTAATATTTATTCTCATCCCATATTTATCGCACTGAACCTCCAATTCACTCAACAATGCTTGCAAACCCTTGGCTGACTGAGCAACTAATGCTTGGTCATCAGCAAACCTAACCGATTTTACGAATTCCCCTCCGACTTTCATTCCTACCTCCAGTTCTTCCCATGCCTCTTTAATCATTTCCTCTACATATACGTTGAACAGTACCGGTGACAATGGGCAACCCTGCCTTACACCTCTTCCTAACACTGCCCATCCGGACTCTCCGTTCCCCACTCGCACCTGAGCAGTCTGAGACATGTACAGGTTGCGGATCAGTCTCCTGTCCCTCCAATCCATTCCTATTTTCTGCAATACACGCATTAATTTTTCCCAATTCACTCTATCAAACGCTTTTTCGAAATCTACAAAACAGGCAAAAACGTCCTGATTGTATTCTATATTCCTCTCGACTAGTGATCTCATTACTGCAATGGCATCACGCGTACCTCTTCCTTTCCTGAACCCAAACTGATCATCCCCTAAGTAATCATTTGCCTTACTCTCTATCCTTTTGTTGATGATCCTGAGAATAACTTTAGCTGCGTGGGATATCAAAGTTATTGTTCTGTAATCCTCACATGACGAAGCCTTTGCCTTTTTTGGAATAGGAACTAACACCGATCTCACAAAATCTTCCGGCCAGATTCCTTCCTCATAGATACTACGAATCAGTCCATATATGGCCTTCTTCCCACCTTTCCCTAACCATTTCAACATTTCTACAGGAATATTGTCCACCCCCACAGCCTTATTTGCTTTTATCTCCTTTAATGCCCTTTCTATTTCATCGTCGAGTATGCCTGGACCTAAGCTATCTTCTTCTACGTCATGTTCCTTTTCTATGTCTAACCTTGTCGGCCTAAGTTCTTTACCATACAGTGTTTCTATATATTCCTTCCATCTCTCTTGGATTTTTCCTGGTTTAACTATTATCTTACCCCATATATCTTTAACTGTTAGCACAGATCTTGCCTTCTTACTTCCCGATAATAACTTAACCTTGCTGTATAGAGCACCAATTTCACCCTTCTTCTGTAAACTTTTCATATCCTCGCATTGCGTTTTCCACCATTCTTCTTTTGCTTTATTTGTGGCCCTTCTCAATTTATTGTTTAACTCTTTGTACTTCATTTTGCCTAACTCTGTGTTTACATTTTTCCATCTTCTTCTCTCATCCATCTTTGCAATCATCTCATCCGTTACCCATGGTTTCCTTATCCTTTTCCCGTTAACGGTTCCTATAGTGTCTTTAGCGGCTTCCAGTATCCCTTCCTTGATACATTCCCATTTTTCTTCGATAGTACTCAGTTCTTTACCGTCATCCATCATTTTCTCTACAGCCTGTTGATACTCCTTCCTCGTTAATCCATTTACTGCTTCTAAATTCCATTTCCCAACCCGCCGCCCTTGCCTTATCTTCTTGAAACGAACATTACATTTCATAACAACTAAATTGTGGTCAGAGTCCGCATCCGCTCCTGGGAAACTGTGCGAATTTATCACACTGTTTCTAAACCTGTGCCTAACCATAATATAATCTAACTGATACCTTTCTGAGTCACCTGGCATTTTCCATGTATACCTACGCCTTTTGTGGTGTCTAAACCATGTGTTAGTGATGACTAACCCCTGTCTCCTGCATAATTCAATTGCTTTCTCCCCGCGTTCATTCCTCGTGCCTAACCCATAGTCCCCCACCTCACCACCATCTCTTCCTTCGCCTACCGTCGCATTCCAATCCCCCATCACTATCAAATGTTTCCCTGCAGGAACACTCGCGATGGTATCCTCTAACTCATCATACATCCTATTGATTTCTTCCTCCTTGTGGTTGCTCGGTGGCATGTATACCTGAATAATGACCAAGTTCGTCGGCTCTGCTTTAATCTCTACGAGTAAAATTCTATCTGTCGCTTGCTCTATGTTGACTACGCTTCTTCCTACCCCTTTATTTAAAATTACGGCAACCCCTCGTTGGCTCTCATCCCCGCCGCTGTATATTACTCTATAATTGTCACTCCAGTAATCCCCGCTATCCTTCCATCTCACCTCGCAGAGGCCTAAAACATCTATGTAACCTCTTTCCATTTCTCGCTTAATATTTTCTAATTTGCCTCTCCTCAACATTGTCCTGACGTTTCAGGTTCCTATTCTTACTGCTTTCGCCTTCTTCTGAGTCTTCTGTCCTGCTGAAATTATTTCTTCCCAGCAAGGGTTTCGTGGGATGACGACCGCGGAAGCCTTGCCTCTCCCGCTGCCGGGCACGACACACGGCCTCTTGGGCCGAGTCCCGTAGTTGCCAGGACTCATATTATCTATAGTGCCCATCATTATATTCTTGGGAATCATAATTGAGGTGGTTTCCCGTTGCCTTCCTCAATAGTGTTTTTAACGTGACACCATCACTTAATGGCCGCCCCACTGGGGTCAGACGCCATTGCAGCCGCCTCACTGAGGAACAGAATATATATATATATATATATATATATATATATATATATATATATATATATATATATATATATATATATATTGTAAATGGAATTAACACTATTTGACACAAACACAGAAATAGAAACACATAAAAGTGGAACTCACTAGGTCTCGAATTGTCGGTGGTACGACTACCTTTCTCAGGAGGAGGTAGGAACAGAACTCAAGTTCTCTACTCAACAGTACTCTATATATATATATAAAAAAACACAGTAATCAACCCGAAGGTCGGTTTAGTAGGTGATGGTAGAGCTCACCCGTGTACCAAGCCCGACGGCGTGTGAATATTCACACATCAGGGTAGGGGGGCCAGTTCCTTTCCCTGTGCCGGTTATGGTTTCCCAGGAAGATCTGGTACCCGAAAAATCAACTAGCTTGGGTGGAGCTGCAGGTGTCCAAAGTGCCTTGCCCGGGAATCGAACCCGGGACCCTCCGGTCAGTAGTCCAACACTCTACCCACTGGACCACCGCGACCCGCCTATATATATATATATATATATATATATGTATAGAGTGCCGGTGCGTAGTATGTTCTCGAATGGTGTAAATATAAGCCACGGGTGATGGTAAATGTAATAATGTACTTGGTAATCCTTTAAGTTTCACTATATATAAGAGCTTTGTCTATCTGTTCTTCTTGTGATGCATGTACGCCCAGGTCATTTAAGATATTATTATTAGGTAATGTAAGATTATGTACTATATAGATGTAGATGTCATGAGTGACAGCTGACCAGGCAAGGTTGTAGTTTCATAGGAGGGGTATGTCGCTTAATTTGGTAATTTATACTTCGGTCTCCTATTCTTTAAAGTACATTTGTTTTATTATTAAAAACCTAAAGATATCTTCCAGCGAAGAAGAACCCTTAAGTGTAACTTCAGACCAGATTAATTAAAATAAAAAGGAGGTAGAAAATAAAATACAGATTAGAATCGTATGAATTGTTTCAATAATTTCCAAAACTTTAATATACCTATAGTTATACCATGGGCGTAAAATGCCTCTTGAATAAAGCTTTTTTTACATTTTTAAGGTTTAAAGACTATGGAGATTTTGTCATTATGTTTGACTTTGTTTTATAGTTCTAATGATTTGTTTAGATTATTCATCCAATGAGTTCACATTTTACGTTTATGGCTACAATTTCATGTCCTGGAGAGAAAATTGCCGGATAACATTTTCACTGTCGTAAAGACTCAATTGCAAATCAAATCGAAATAATTTTTAAATTAATATTAATTAAATATTAATTAATTTTAAATAAATTAATATTTCGGTTGTGGAGGATGACACCGCTAGACACTCAGCTGGTATCTATTAATGTTGTAACTGCCCGCCACCGCTAGGGTGTGTGACAGGGAGACTGTGGATGTATTTAGCGAACAATTTTCGACATTTAGCTTTCTAAATTTTCGTAGCACGTGTACAGTTTGGCGTTTTTTCTCATAGAAATAGAGTGAGTTCAATTAGACTAATTATGGTGACTTTAGTAAAAGACAACATGTTAAGCCACTCATCCTTATATTGGATTTGAGAAACACTGAGGGGTTTACTGCAGGCATATCTGGCCGTCAGATGCAACTGTATTCCCTATAGCGGAATTAGGGAAACATTTTATTTAATTAATATTTATGGTATTCTGATGTTAAATATAGGTTTTTTACATAAACTGAACAGTGAATTTCTTATTTAATCTCTTTGCCCAATATGTCATGGATAACTCACAATAAAAATTACCCTTCTTCGATCCCGAATACTTCATTGCGTCCAATGTGCTTATCCGATTCCTGTCCTTTCTAGGTTTGTGTGACGCCCTCTCGTCTGTTAGGCTTCAATGGTCCATCCTCAGTCAAAATGATTTGCATCCATATTTCCTGTCTCCTATTTACTTTTTCCAACAGTCCTCTATCCTCTTCACCATGCCTAGTTCTTCCTCATTTGTTTTTCTTTCTGTTCATTTTCTCTTCCATCCTTCCTCCTCTGCGCATATTTCGAAAGCAAGTACGTCCTTATTTATTTAATAAATCAGCCAAAAACGGCAAAAAGGCTTTTACATTGGCTGACATAACATACACTAAGAAACAGAATGAGTCAAAGCAACAGACAACAATGAAAAGTTAACAAATAATGTCAAGAACAGAAATAAGATGGCAGGAGAGCACATAGTATGCAACCAGAGAGAGGTATGTTACTATCTGGCGTTTAAGGAAGGAGGTGAAAGCGGTTAGTGAGGAAGAGAGGCCCAGGGAATGATACTGGATGCTCAGGGAATTAAATGTAGTGGGAAGTCGATGGAATAGGGAACGTCGAAAGACGGGAATTTGGAATCTGCAACAGACTCAAGTTACATGTTGGCCGAGGGGGAACACGAATTGAGAATAGAGGAAGAAGGTAAAGGTAATAATGGTAAAAAAGGTAAAAAAAAATTCCTTCCTAATAGAGGAAGGAAAAGGTCGTTGGTATGGAGAGTTCCGTTAAAGGTGCTATGCAAGCATTTCATATCACATAGTGAAAGACGGCGGTGGAGAGGGGAAAGACCAAGGGATGAGAGAGTAAAGTCCCGAGGTTGTATTTTTGAGGGAAGGGATGCGATAACGGGAAATAGCAATAAAGAAATTAAGAAGGATGTTGAGTAACTCTAAAGTAGTGGTCGAACAGATTATTATTATTTTGCTTCTGACTTAATTTCCGTGCAGTACAAACCACGCTCTATAACAAAATTTGAACGAGTCTATTCTCAACTTCTTTTCTCCACGTCTATCAACAACTCCCTCCTTGTGAAAGCTTCTCAACCTGACGCAGTCCTCATTCTGCTGCCCCCCCCCCCTACTTTGGTCATCTTCGTCCAAAATATTCCCAAGATATGTATACAGTCCCAGCCCCTGTAGTAATATTATATCTGTTACTGATGATTGGTGCGCTGATTTCATGGGTAATGTAATTTTGAAACCCAAGCGTCTATTAGGAAAATTATTTCTTTCGATAATTCGTGGAAACCTCAAAATTCATCCACTTTACGGTGAACTTAAATGAATCTGTGGAACCGGATTTTCAAAGCACGGCCATAGGAGTCTATGAACCCCCAAAAATTATCTGCCTCAATCCATGAGAATCCTCAGTAGTATCTCTCCTCACAAGGTAATTCCAGAGTCGTTAAAAGTTGGGGCTGAATAACACAGAAATATCAAATTTCTATACGGAATAACCATGGAAAGTTTGAAAGAGGTCGCAAGCAAAAGAACGCAGCAAATATTTGAAATATTTCAAAGTAGGTAAGAAAACTCCTACAGGAATATTTGAGAAGTACTTACTTTAGAAGTTACTTGAAGTTACCACTTTTTGAGAGTTATTATGGTTTTAGAATAGGATGTTATATTTTTTATGAAGATGGAAAACTCCGCGTGAGAACAATCGAGGTAACTGAGTTTGTCCTATTTATGTGGTAACTTTTCCCATGCTAACGAAGAAGTAAACGAATAAATAAAATCTTTTCCTGGTGTCTACAGTGCCTTTCGATTTATGGAATTTGGAAGTATAGAGACATACGTGAAGATCCACTTAATTAATTACTCACTCGAGGGTCGTTGGAGTAGGAGAATTGATTGAATATTTGAGAGAGAATACAGGTGGTCATTAAATTAAACACCTCTTATGAAAATGCTCGGGGGGCACCCTGCTTAAGTTCCCGAACTTCTTAACCTCTTATTGGTTTTCTCGGAAGTCCCTGTAGTATGCGTCAGCGTTAATTGCCAAGGTAACTTTAACGATTTCATCACGAAAGTTTGCAAAATTTACGGGAAACTTACGCAAGAAATTGAATGCTGACCTTCGTGTATAAAAGAATAAATAACGACTTTGGGAGCATGTAAGTGACCAGGTGTGTGTGTGTGTGTGGACATGAATGCTCATATATTGTCGTAACTCAATTTAAGATGGGGTGTGACGTAATTTTTGGATTGAAACGCCACTGGAATTGTCTCTTTTAATTTTGGGATATATATTCACGCCGTACGCTTACGTCATTTTCATGGTTCTAGCCTCTTTAAAATTTAAGATCTGAAAAATACACGGTAAATTTGCCATTCCCATTGCGTAAGAAGTAAAACTCTCAAAATTCTCAACTAAAGGCATTCCTACCCAAAGGGTCCCTCTTCTAAGGCATAAGAAGGCTGTTGTTGTTAAGGCATAAAAAGGCTGTTGTTAATTGTTTATACACAAGTTCGCACCCACAAGTGGTAAAACTGATTTTCTCTGGCGCGAACGGAGCGGTGGAGGGGGGTCTGTCTGGCCGGGTAAGGTGGAGGGGGCTCTTAGCAACAGACCGTCACCAACCTCAGTCGCCTGCGGGCTGTCGTTGAGTGAGGACACCGTTTTTAGTGAAGCAAGGTTTTTGTCCGCGTCGAAAAACAAAATGAATCTGAATTTAGAGCAACGTTATTCCGTGAAGTTTTGTGCGAAACTCGGGAAGACGGCAACTGAGACCCTCGATATGATCAAGCAGGCTTATGGAGACACTGCCTTAAGCCGTTCCACAGTGATACAAGTTGTTTAAAGAGGGTAGGGAGCTCGTTGAAGACGACCATCGCTCCGGACGGCCGTCGACGGCGAGAACCGTCACGAATGTGGACAGAGTGAGGACACTGCTGAACACAGACCGACGCTTAACCAGTGAAGAAATTGCAGACCAGTTGGGTCTGCCTGCATCCAACGTCCAACGCATTATTTCACAGGATTTGGACATGCGCAAGGTGTGCGCCAAGATGGTGCCGAAAATTCGTGCCATGGCGTCGTCAGACAGCTCCTGGCCAAATACGGTGTTGCCACGTTACCGCACCCACCCTATTCTCTCGATCTGGCACCATCGGACTTCTTCTTCTCCCTCCTGATGAAAAGACAGCTCAAGGGACGACGTTTTGACTCGATAAAGGCCGTTCAAGAGGCTTCGACGAGGTTCATCAACGGTATCCCCAAATAAAATTTCCAGCGGGCGTACGGGGAATGGGAGCAACGTTATACTAAGTGTGTAGCAGCTCAAAGAGCATACTTTGAAGATTATTAAGTCGATGTAAGTATATCGTCAATAAAATTCTTGTAAAAAATCAGTCCTACCAGTTTTGGGTGCGACCCTGTATATCGCCCCGTTAGGTCAATATAAAAATTAAATTTTAGAAGAGTAAAAAGAGTAAAAGAGTTTCTTAAGTAACTGTGTTGTCCATTTTTATAGAATTGGACATTTTGAGGTGCGTATATATGTGATGCGGGTATATCAAATGGCTAGGCGGAAACTGCCCGAGGATGACTTGACAGTCATTTGCACATCTGCTAGGTGAGATATCCGAAAAGAAATGGGAAATATGAGTTACATTTCCTTCGAATTTTGGGTCAAACTATTTCTTTATTTTGTATGTATATATAAAAAAACGCCTCTCTACAGTCTATTTTTTCTACAGTTAAAAATGGCTGAGTTTCTATACACTGTTCACATTTGTACACTTGCTCGTACCTTCCATGTGCATCACTTTTCAACTCAGATTATATTGAAAAGTGTCTTCTATTAAATCATGTAGCCTAACCAAATTTCCTCTGTGGTAATCATATTTTTACGTAATGCCAAACTTTATTTTCGTTCGTTAATTATCCCATGTTGCAGAAAATTACGAGAGCTTTCTAGAATTAATACAACTAATAAAAGTCTGTCTCGTTGAAAAAAAAACTAGTGTAATAATTTGGTACTCATATTGATTAATTATTATCATATTTGTTTACTTAATTTGTTTTCAAAATAACGCAGTACTAAGAAATGAAAATGCAAAGGAAACATGAGAACGCCAACACTTATATTTTCCGTGGCCGCTTCTGGGGCAAGAGAATAATTTTTCCACAGGAAATCCGAAGCGACGTTGCTTGTTTTTTTTTGTTGAATCGACGATTTCCGGACTAAATATTTTAAAACGAGGGTTTATAAATAATTTCGACTCGCAAAGGATAAATTCCAAACAACGACTTTCAGTTAAGCGTAGCAATAATTTATAGAGTGACACTCGGGATTGTATCAACCCGGACACGCCATATTATTCAGAACGTTAACTGTGAAATTACAAATTATTCAGGATCCAAGTCTAGAGTGCAAAGGTCCTGGTGAGTTATTTTTTTAATGTGTAAGTATGAAGGAAGTAAATCAATCATGCACGCACATCATAAATAAATACCGAAACAGCTACATAAACCAGTGTAGCGGTCGTTCTTAAATCCTTGAAAATGAGAAATGGAAAAAAACCGTGAAAACATTCTGAAAAAAATGGAATTGAGCAGTAAAACACGAAATGTTGTAGAGTTAATAATGCTTTATGGTTGTAAAATAGATACTGAAATTTAAATATACAAGGAACGTAGCTACGGTCGTGAATCAATGTAAACAAAAAATACCCGGACCGTAAACTGAAATGCTGATTGAAAAATTACTTATTTGAATTTAGTGAGAATGATTTATATGGCAGTTGCTTTTCAACTAGTGACATTGAATGTGATACATTTTCTGATAGAAGTTAAGCAATTGTGTGTCACATGTCTGTGTGTATCAAAGGAGTATTTTTACTGTTAACCGAGTACCATGCAGCAAAACATCTGCCTATCTACCGCCGCACTACAACCGAGAATGAATCATTAGGTACTTGTTGGAGTGAACACAACGCGGTATATAAATAATCAATAGGAAAAGCTTTTATCCCCTTAAAAGATTGATACATACTCATATTCGTCAAATAATTTTTATCACTTGTTTATGATTTTTATTACCCAGGTGTTAACAATATTACCTTGGTGTAGCAATTCATAAAACCTCGTTCAGGAGCTCATTAGCACGAGCGAGGTAATTTATATGGCTCAAGATGAATTTTTCTTTAGACGAACCATAAAATTGTTAATAATTAATCATATTTAATCAAAACCATGTTTAATTGATTAAACATTTACCAATTAATGCCCGTACTGCTGGGTCATATACTGAAATATTTATGCATGTAACATTATAAACGCCCAGTGGATAACATCAGGGTTGCTAGGCAATAGAAATGGTTGCAAAAAACTTTGGAAAACAAATTTTTATCCTTCAAACGTCGAATTAACCTGTAATCAGAAACCATATAACGGCTGGCCACCCTGATAAACAAAAGTTAGCAATTGCGTCGAGAATATGGGCTACATTTACCCTGTTATCAGCCAGTTACTTACTTGAAATTAGATAAGTTTGAATATGGCATATCTCTTCATCTAAAGTAACTTTTCATCATCATCAATAGAAAAATATAAAATGTTTTGTTATATTTTCTCACCATTCTGCTCCATTTAAGGATCTCCAATCTTTTCATTTCTCATTGATATCTGTTAAATTGTGTGTTTTGAATTTCACCTTTGTTCTTTCCGTGAAGTTCTTTCCTAACGTCCTTTCACCTATTTCGACCTTCCTTGAGCCATTTGAGCCGCAGATAATGTTGGATTAGTTTATCGGCTTTCCTTATCGGCGCCAAGTATGGGGGCCTGACGTCACCGAGGGGACTTAGCCAGGACAGCGCCTGCGAGCGCCATGCGAACGACGGGAGAACTGCTTTCGATTTCTGCATCTAGTAGGCGTTATTAAAGCGACAGAGAGCGATTTCCGAACTCTGAAGAGATAGTATCATGTGGGTTGAATATTGCATGTGTACTTTGAGTTCCTACTTACATAGAACAGACAGCATTATACCTTTTTCTAGAATACCACGAATTCATTTTTCTTCTGTATTAATGCAGCTTATAATGCCATCGAACTTGTATAACAAGTGTGAACCATCTGTATGATCATGTACTATGGGCATTCCTCCTTCAAGGTTTGAACACTGCAAAATCTCGGATGATTTCTCCATCAAATTCGCAGAATTAAGACATCTCGTTCATATTTTTAATGGATTTTTTAGGTAATCTACCGGTTTTAGGTAGGTCTTTGGATGGACACAACTATCAAATAAACATTTTGTAACTCCAAACAAAACCCAATCCAGCAACCTACTCTACATCAGGTCCCCCTTCACCTCTGTGTACTTCTTTCCTCCATTCATCCCGTTCAACATCCCTATCCTGTTCCTGCCCTTTCCTCGCTTGCCCAACGTTCTCCCCTCTATTACCTTCTTCAACATCCCACCGTCGCTCAATACGCCTTTCATCCATTTTTCCTGCCTCCATAGAATTTCTCTCAACAAACCCCTCTCCTCACCCACCATCTCCAGTACTTCCTCATTTGTTTTCCTTTCGGTGCATTTCACCTTCTCCATTTTTCTCCATACCCATATTTCAAAAGCCTCCAATCTACGTCTATCCTCCTCCTTCAGTGACCACGTTTCCGCGCCATACATAACTGCGCTCCATATCAGAGTTTTTACGAGTCTTTTCTTAACCTCCCTACTCAACGTCCCCGTCATCAACTCCTTCCTCCTTGAGAAAGCCTCGTTGCCAAGCGTAATTCTTCTCCTTACGTCCCTACTCCTTTGACCGTATTGGTCCAAAACACTTCCGAGATATGTAAACTGTTCTACCAGCTCTATTGTTTCCCCGTCTATTTTAATGTTAACTTAGCCCTTTTCTTTCTGGAAAATCGCATAACCTTTGTTTTATTAATATTGATTCTCATCCCATATTTATCGCACTGAACCTCCAATTTACTCAGCAATGCTTGCAACCCCTTGGCTGACTGAGCAACTAATGCTTGGTCATCAGCAAACCTAACCGATTTTATGAATTCCCCTCAGACTTTAATTCCTACCTCCAGTTCTTCCCATACCTCTTTAATCATCTCCTCCGATTCCTCCAATCCTCCATTTCCTTAATGGATAAAATAGAATTATTTCTGTATGCCTAAGGGAAAGCAGTCTGTTTTCCAAATTAGAATTTAAACGACTTGGCCATTTTTTCCAAACTGCTATTTAATACAGTCCTAAATTAAACCTTCAAACAATACGTACTTTTCAATGAGGATTAAACGTAGGGTTTTGTGTATCGGGTTAAAATTTAGATGCACATATTATTATGCCAGTGTAATTATTTTTAATTCGTAATTGTCCCGCTACTAAATGGTCTAGTAATAAGTACGTATGGCCCTGTATTCTGTACGTATGTACAGAAGATTCCAGACATTCCAGAAAACAGTGTTGAGGATGTGTTCATGCGACCGCCGATTTTGCGATCAGTACCATCATACAGCGATAGGCATTTGGAGGAAAGAAAATAGGCATTTTGAATGAAATTAAGGGAGGTAGAAAGTATGCTGTGTTAAAGAACAGGTTATCTTAGATCTTATATTTGCATTCTCTTGAAAGTTGACTGCTCACTCTCTAACTCAAGGATTGCAAAATTCAAGACATTACTTCATTAACCCCCAAGTCCAGGATGTTCTTGTCTCAGAAGGTCATAAAGTAAATATGTTATTCACGTGGGATTCAGGACAGGAATATCGGGACGGATCGGCCGATCCAGTCAGAAAGAAGTACTAAATTAGTAGCATTTGCAGTCGCTTTCCGTACAAGATTTAAGAATGAAGCTAAATAGTATATTGGTTGCTGATTGACATGGCCTGCGCTACACATCAATAAGTTGTTCGGGTTGTATAACCCGAAGTCTCGCCTTGGATGTCTTCCGTCAAGAGATGGCGGCGAGAGAAGGTCACGCCCTCGACATGCGTTTGAGAATGGTACACTGACGAATTAGGTACTTACTGGTATCTCATTCTGGATTTTAATTGGTCTTTGGAGAAGTTATTTGAAAAAACTACCGGAACCTGTTTGATTGCTCTATTAGTAACCACAATACTTGCCGGAGCATAAGCCAGGATTTGCAAAATTAAATTGTGTACATAACTTATTGTGTTTTGACTATCGAAAATTTGAAATAAATTTGGGTACATACTATATGAAACACAACAGTAGTCGTCAAGTTCAGTTCATTGGCAACTATCTTGATACTCAATCGACGGTCAAAGTCTAACAATTGTCGAATACGAGCCACATTGATGTCATTTTTGCTGGTTGATGGCCGTCCAGAGCGTTGTTCGCCGTGAACCTCTTCCCGGCCCTCCTTAAAGGACTTTCACTACCTCGAAATTTATTAAGAGGTCAGAGCAGAGTCCCCATAAGCCCCACGCTTCATTTTGTTAGTCTCATCTTAAGAGATTGTTTCAGTTTAGCACACAGCTTAGTAATCGCATAACGTTGCTCGTTCATCGATTCCATTTTTTTCATGACACGGTCGGCGCGCAGAGGTTTGCAATAACTGACGTTCTGCCGCTTCCACAACTTGGAGAGCACTGAGAACGAATTCGCGGCAAAGCTTAGAGTCCCTCCGTCTACTTCAAGTGGTTTGATCTTACTCCGACTAATAGGAGCGGCGCGGAAAATTCAATTGCATTACTTTTGGGACTTACCCTGTATACCGGCGTGGACAACACAGTAGTGAAGCTAATTCTCCAAGAAATAGCCGTAAAAAACAACCAATTACAGCACACACTCCATACTAAACTTACACTCCTATCCTCAAAAATGAGGTGTTCAGACTATGTTGCGACAAAAGACTACTTGCTGATGAAATAGCAACAATCAATAAACTGAAAGTTTCATACGCTGGCGAAAAATTTCATTTCAAATTGCTCGAATCTATCACTTCGTGAAAAAGAAAAAAAAATGTCAAAATACTACTTCCCTGGCTATTGAGTTGAAAGAGTCCTGGCATTAAAATTACATCACATTTTTGCCAAACGATAATGTCAGTAACTGCATTTCCACATCAAAGATATAGTAATTAAACCACATATCCGCACATACGTACAAAAAGCCGTCATGCTCAAAGCAAATAACAAAAATGAGGCAATTCTTAGCGCAATAAAAGAAAATATACGAAATAGTCAACATCCGTCCCATCAAAAGAACAATCTGAATATGAATCTGAGGAACAAAAAAATCATAATAAAGGCTAATGATATTCATTTGCTCGAATTAAAAATTTATAATGGCTTGCACAACGACATAACCTGGGATTCGACCCCGTGACCCTCTTGGTCAGTGGTCACAAACTCTGAAAGAAAGGTGAACGCCACTTTGCTACGACTAGCGGAACTAAAGGAAGAAATGTATATCCGATGTTAAAAAGAATAACAATCGTTTCAATGTTACCAAACACACAATGCCTCATACCCTGGAGGAGGTTTATAGGGTCCTTTCGTCAGGGTCATGATGGGAAAGACCGCGAGCACTCCGCCGCGTCCTGAGAACTGGTGACGGAGAAATGGCAAGCCCGGAATTAAATACTTCTGCACAGGCCCTCCACTTTCCGCATTACACTTGGGCCGTCTCCGAGACATGCACTTGTGCGCGACTCTCATAGAGTCATAAAGTTTACCCTTCCACTTTTCCTTCTTTTTGCCTCCGAAGCTTTGCGCCGGGGTCGCGCGCATGGCTCCGCCTGCCATCCGTCATTGTCTTGACCCTGGAGAGAGCGAGAGAGAGATCCCATCTTCCTCTCCCCTATCCTCTGTTGCCCCCAGCCAGACCGTCACGCCGCCCCCACGCTAAGTTTCGATCGTGCCCGAACCGGGGAACCTAGGGATTCGGATGCGACGAGGAACCAATCCCAAGTTTAAAGTCGTGCGGAGCAAGGGCGAATATTTCACAGCGAAAACGTTTCACTACTAGGCAGGTGGAATTAACGGTACCTAAGCGAAGTGCCCACCTATCTCGCGGTCCCTTTAGACTTCCTACAAACCCACTTTCGACGACATAAAACTACCAGAGTGTCCCCAAGTGACGTGGTGCCTCCCGCGTCTGTCACACTTCGGGTGAATTTCGCTTTGGAATTCTGCTGTCACGTGATTTCGTGATACGAAATGGATACCTTCCACTTTTCTCGCGGTACTTCAGACCCTCTTTTGTTTCTCAGGACAATGTGAGCCTGAAAACCAAATTTCACATAAAATATAATATTACATCCCCAGAACCGGGATCGCGCGTCGTCCCCAAGGAATCACGAGACGAACTAGCTGGTTCTACCTTCAGTGCGTGAATGTCAAAATATTATTCAAAATCAGAGATTAAACTTCTTTTAGGGTGATCGAAAGGACGAAAAGCTGAACTTGTTCCATCTAACAAGGTAATAATTTTTCGCATAAATTACGAAAAAATTTGAGTATAAGATCTATTATTACATCAGTGTTTATCTTCCCTTTATCGTGAAATGCTATTAAGGGTACCAAGAAGTGTCTATATAATTACTCTAATTGACAATGATGCATATTTACGCACTTGATTACGCCATACGCTAGCAAAACACGCTGTGCCGTGTTCGTGACCAATAAAAAATCTGGAAATAACGATTGATTTTTCCAATTGTTGGTAATATTCACCTATTCAAAGAAGTGCATTGAGTATACAAAATGTATAGAGTAAATATAGTCAATTTGCACAATTCAATCGCTCTGAGGTACTAGAATCGTTAGAATCTGCTTATAAATAATATGACTGCTTTTCCTGTTGTACCGTATCTAAAAGTTACAGTTCTTTAATGTAATTCTGCTCATATAGTATATTCAATCACTTTAGTGAATAGTGATTTGTGAACACATTTAGACTTTATTTGTTCTGGATATCAGGTTGGAGCACATGTAAAAGACGAGCACAGGATAGGTGGGAAAGGCGGAATCGAGCAGATCACAATCCCAAAAATATTTCCATGACCAGTACTTGAACACGAGATCTTTCCACTTGCCGAACGGATGCTCTAACCAGTTGATATGTCGAGGAAACATAATATACACTGAGATCTGCGGGCTATTAATGAGGCCAAATTCCCCGATTATTTGGCCAAGAGATGGCGTT
This sequence comes from Hetaerina titia, assembly GCA_037158775.1. NCBI lineage: Eukaryota > Metazoa > Arthropoda > Insecta > Odonata > Calopterygidae > Hetaerina > Hetaerina titia. The sequence goes on along the minus strand of CM073774.1, from coordinate 84,340,564 downwards.
AGGGAGCTGTTTCAGTACATATCATATATTCAGTGCAACTATTTCTGTGTATACATAACTCGGCAAATATAAATATGTTTAGATTTTATATTTACCCCCCTGTGGCGGTGGACCACCAGCCATATATTCACAAATGTTATCTGGTATATAGTAGTTTTATACCTTAGCTCCCACGCAGGCTGAGATATACTGTAATGTTGTTTTATGGCTATTTAAAAAAGTCGTTATCGAGTACAATAAATTATTTTCACCCTTTCCATTTTAATCCATAGTTTTCACAAGGTCATTTCTCATTCTAATAAGTGTACTTGAAATTACTTACTTGCAGTATCAATCTCTGAGATATGGGTTGATAATATAATTATCATTGACTATTACATTAGTGTAAAATGTTGTAAACAAAAATAGGGTTTTGAGTTGTTTTTGTGGTTTATTTGAACATTGATTCACGACTACGTTCATTGAACATTTATATAAAATGTTGTTTCCAGCAAAATATTCTTATAAAGCGTCATACAGATATGTTCTCATACAACTATTTTCCTAAATTATTATCTTCATACTTTTCCGAGTGAACTATTCACAAGAAGCTATTCACAAAGAACTACTATTCCCAGCTCATTAAATGCGATACCACTTAGCTAAATCAAACTAACAGCTCCTGAAGTAATTATGGCGAACGGAGTTTAGTTCACGTCAAACTATCCTCTGTCTACGGCATGACACTTAGTTCAACTCTCACCCGTGAAATACCCATTCTCAAATGCGTATAAAAGTCACTTTAAGTGCATTTCTGGATTGAAACGGCAGTAGTGAGTAAAAAAAAGGGCGGTTGACTGCATCCATTCGCTCCTTATTTATTCAAATTTGAATTCAAGTGGGCAAAATTGTTATCATATTGAGCATTCTGACAATTTGTTCCAAACCACGACGAAAATACTGTCCCACCGGTTCTAATATATTCCCTCCTGCTTCAGTTTTAAGATTTTCTTAGCTTACCTTTGCGAAGGAAAAAGCCAACGCGAGATGGATGCAGGGAATGGAATGACAATGGATGAAAAAGAGAGAAAAATGAGTGCGAGAGAAATATCGGAGGTCCTGAAGGGAAGAGAGGTGGATGTTGACGTGTTGCACGTACAGAATGAATGAGTTCGCGGTGTGGGGACATCTGGAGGGTGATTGAGCATATTGGCGTGTTTCCACTTGGGCTCATCGTTCTGTCGAATGAAGCGAAAATAGAATAAAAGAATGGCACTCCCCTCCCAGATGCTCTGGCCGACATTTCGAAGTCGCCTTCTGCGCTGACCCTAGCTGAAAAAGACGTCAACAATAGCGATGACTTTCAACATCTTTCCTCCAGTCCTCCATTCGCTCCCCTGCTTGCTCCATACATTTCGACTCACTTTCTCTTTCTCTCTCTCCTTCTCCATGGACATCTTATTCTCTCTATTATTAAACCGTTTTAGAAACTATAAAGAAAATTCCTTTGATATTTCAAAACATTGCACTTGCTGTGATTAATGAATCTGCAGCGGTATTATTATCGTGATTTGTAGAAGAATTGGCAGGTTTTCAGCCAATAAGGATGACCGGTAAAGACTAAGGGAAGATTCCGGAAGTAATGTATGGAATTTTCATGCATTAAAGCTTAACTCATTATCATTTTGAGATGTGCTCTAGTAGTATTAGTATTTAGTTTGAACTGGTCCGTCGACAGCTGTGGTCATATTGAATCAGTCACGGATCTCTTGCATGCTGAAATTACAATTTGTAATGAGGAGTAAAATTGAATTAATTAGTTCGTTATTTGGTCCACACTAATCGCTAAAATATATGTAAACAAAAAATACCGGGACCGTAAACTTGAATGGCACTAAATAATAATAATAATGAATAATAATAAATAATAATAAATAATAATAAATAATAATAAATAATAATAAATAATAATAAATAATAATAAATAATAATAAATAATAATAAATAATAATAAATAATAATAAATAATAATAAATAATAATAAATAATAATAAATAATAATAAATAATAATAAATAATAATAAATAATAATAATAATAAATAAAATAATAATAATAATAAATAAATAAAATAATAAAAAAATAATCATAAATTTAAATAAATAATAATATTAATAAAATAAAAAAACACCACACAAACAAATTCGAAACAAATAGTTTAAAAAATAAATAATAATATTAATAAAATAAAAAAACACCACACACACACAAATTCGAAACAAATAGTTTAAAAAAATAAATAATAATATTAATAAAATAAAAAAACACCACACACACACAAATTCGAAACAAATAGTTTAAAAAAATAAATAATAATATTAATAAAATAAAAAAACACCACACACACACAAATTCGAAACAAATAGTTTAAAAAAATAAATAATAATATTAATAAAATAAAAAAACACCACACACACACAAATTCGAAACAAATAGTTTAAAAAAATAAATAATAAAAATAAAATAAATAAAAAAGAATAAAACAAACTTACAACCACACGATCACTAGGGTGAGTTACGAAATAACTTTCACTCTCGTGAATCACATTCACTCACTCAGTCAGGGTTTACAAGGATTTCTCCTATGTGAGTGACCCGTCAATCACACAAATAAATGAAAATTATTTGATTAGCTTCTACCTCTCACATATTATTTATTTATTTATTTATTTATTTACATAAACTTCGTTGCAATTAGGCAATTTTCTGGTGGCAACGGTCCAGTTTGATCACTGGTCACTCTTACAATGCACATACATACACACACAAGAAAAACGGGATGTTAAGAAACAAAACAAAAAAATAATTACGCTAAAATATAATTAAAATATTCAAGTCAAATTGGAAGATTTATTGAACATTAAAAAATTATATTCGATGACCTAATAGAGGATTAGAGAATGTTGGGAAATCGGGTTAGAGGGAGGAAAAGAATTGGCAAATTTGATGGAATTGAGGTAGATAGAAAGTGTGCAGAGTTAAAGAAATGAATCGTCGTAATATGTAGCGAGGGATTTAAGAAAATTTCGTTTCGTATGAGTTAGTATTTGGCGCACAGTACGGCATAATGCCAAGGGTCCATCGAAAATCCACTTCAAGGTGTTAGACTACTACTGAAAATATTTTGCTAAAAAAATCAATGACATGAAAAGTTTCGGGAAGTTATTGACAGCCCTTATTACCTAGGAAATGCGTTCGAGACTTTCTACTATCTCGTATCTAGATTTCACTGTTCTGCGAAGCCCTTTTCCTATTTGTCCCTCCATTCATAGAGAGAGCATTGAAACTCCGCAAATTGCGGGAGTTTTTCTTGGTATATGTGAAAATAAAGGTATACATAGAAGTATTTTGTTTCAGAGTATTTGACGTTATGTTTATCAGTTGTATATTATGTCCATTTTTAATGTATTACCTGTATATTTTTTTATTTTTTTCCACCAAGAGGACATTTTTCATCTGATTTACTCCTCTTATAGTTGTTAAGAAGTGACTTTCCTGTGTTTTGAAAGTGATTTTAAAGGCTTCCTGTTGATCGATGAGAACAATCAACTGATAAATCGACTGAATTCTACATTTTTGGCGTCCTGGTTGATCTCTGACCTGTATTATTTCATTGAAATATTGCTAAAGCAATTTTATGAATATTTTTTTCAATTACCTCTTAATCTGAGCTCCTCCCAGGTAGGCTACACAATCAGTAGTTTTCGATCAAAAGAGAATTTCTGATTTGAATTTTGAATGTGTCGGCTTATGATGTATTGGATAATATTCATCATGAATCAGCGTATACTTTCAGCACACAACAAAACATTACGCTAGACGCATATAGTGATGAGACTAGCAACCATGTCTTGTCATTTATTCATCGATAGTTAACACAAGATAAATTTTACCCCAAATTATACTTTTGTGGGAATATGGGACGCCGTAGATAATTGAAAATATTTTATGGATATATGATATGATATGGATATTTTCTCAGATATTTTTAAATTTGAACATCGGACATACTGAATAGGTTCCGAACAATTGCTGAACCTATCACGCATATTCGTGGGATTGTAAAATTCTGCATGAAATATTCATAGGGATCCCCCCCTCTCCGCTTCTCCTTTCTTCAGCTTCTCGTATTGTCTTACCCTTTACATATCTCCCTTTCCCCCGTATCCGTCATGTTCCCTCCCGTTTAGCCCTATATGCCCCGTTTCTTTCTCTATGTCCACCAATCACTTTCAACATCTTCAGCAAATTTACTCTACGAAAATGTCTCTCTCTCCCAACGATATATGAGACTTATGATTGGTATTCCTTTCCATCAACCTTATGTTCTCCTTTCCTTGCCATTCCCCAACTTTCTAAACCCTCCTAAGTTTATTGTACGGCTCAGAAATACAAAAAAAATCAGAGCCGTATGTGATTTTATTTTTTATGATTACACCCTCTTTTTAAAGTATGAGATTAGCCTTTTGGCTGTAAGAATTAAGGAAGGTTTATGCCTAAAGGCAACTGGAGGATATAGGGGGACTCAATTTTGTCAAAAGTACTGTTCGAAGTCTAGGGAATTCGAACTAAATTTGATTTCAGACAATGTTCAGCATTGATATATTCTTAGTCAAGAATTGTCACAATTATCCTTATTGGTGATCATCTACGTTGACCGAAATAACGATATTGTTCTTTCTATTTCTTAAAATTTTTTAAAGTTTTTCCTCCTGGCCCTTGTATACATTCAATCTGGCGTATTTACATTAAATATTGCATAACGACAGCCATTTGAAGCCATTTACTGGATTATTTACTCATATCCAAGAATAAATATAGTATATTTATATATTATTATCGATTGCTAAGCTACAAAAAATTTTTAATTGCCTTTAATTTTGCTAATTCTTTGTATCCTTTGAAGCAATACTTTTAATGACTATAATATGGATCGTTGAATGGATCTAGAAAAAAAGTAAATGTTTTTCAATTTAATTATACTCTAATTTATATTTTACCATTTTTTTCTATGTTGGCTTTGAACTATACATTTTTCTTGATTTCTTTCTGTGAACGAATTTCAGGTCGTTGCTACTTTCGGTAGTATACCACTGATATTAATTTACGGGTATACTTTCGCGAGCTCACACCCGGAAAAGTTTCTATCTCATAAAACGCCTCTCGCGACATTCTTGCAGTGTATGTCCGGCTTGGGGACGGCTGGTTAAACTTTGAGAGTTGATTTTTTTTTCCCTCCCGCCCGAACCCCCGAATTACTTTCTCGCAAATTCTTCCTCGTGGGGTTGTTTGCGTGCGAGATTGCGGTCGTCGCGTTTTGGAGAGAGTCGGGAGGGGGGGGGTGTGTGATGGAGGGAATGGGGTAGGAGGGCATCAATCACTCAATGTCCCTCAAGCGGAGGACCGCGCTCCGTTGGACCCTGGAGGTTGCGGGGGTTCGGAGGCGGAGGGCGACGAGGGAAGAACGGAGAAAGGACGAAAGGAACGACCAAAGGAACAGGAGTTTGTTAGACAGGCTTGGGGAGGACGAGGGGAAGTTTTTACGGGGGAGAAAACTGAGAAAGATTCACGCCCACTTCAATTTCGAGGCATTCTAACTATTAAAGGCTGTCGACCATATAGTACGGGAGCTGATGGTATGCTGTGACCACCATATTTACACTCATAAAAACTGTACACATTTAATGAGTACCTTGCCAAAAACCAATTGGAAATATGATCCTCATAGGGTATTTCGTTTCCTTCTCCCTCCGGGGGGGAGGGGGTATGAAAAATTTGCGAATCGGACATATTTTTTTGCGTCTTAATCTTGGCCGAGTAGTCAATGGGGATGCCAAGACCCCGTTTTGACCATTTCAAGACGATAATGGTACTTTCGTGAATCGGACATATTTTTATCTCCGATTCGCAAATTCCGAGATCCGAAAAATATGACCGCTTCGCAATTTTTTTTGCAACTTTGCGGGCCTGGCTCCGGAATCGGCACACCATTATCGTCTTGAAATGGTACAAACGGGGTCTAGGCATCACCATTGACTACTCGGCCAAGTTTAAGACGAAAAAAAATATGTATGATTAGCAAATTTTTCATCCCCCCCACCCGGTGGAAAGAGAAGGAGTAACTTGTAAGACTTGCCTCTTTTTTACTCTGCTAGGTATCCTCGTTAAACGTTAGCATATCTTACAAATGTAAATATCAGGTTCACAGCATACCACCAGCTCCCGTACTAATAACGGATGCTTATTTCTACGCATCACGAGACCTTTTTTTATTTTAATTTCATTTTAAAATTATTTCTCTATTAATGTCTTCGTAACCTCTGAATTGTTTTTCCAAATTCACCCTGAAAACTACGCTCACCACGTTTAAATTTATGCGTTTTACCTTCCTCTCATTCGACTCGCTTCATTTAATATCAACAGCATACAACATACGTTCATTCTCATGCCTCAAAGACGGAGTTTCACACTAAAAAAGCACTACCCATCCCGATTGTGCTGCTAAGTATTATAATAAACTTAATTTTTTTCTAAAACTGTCGAAAAAATCTTCATCAGTTTTTTCTCACTTGGTTTGAAAAAATAAATTTTCCTGTCACATTCTTTTGCACACATACGATCGATTTTTTTTAAGAAGAATACCCTAGAGAAATGAAAATGTTTCCTGGCAATATGCTACGGGGAAGAGGAAGTTTCAAGACTTTAAGTTTCAATTTTATTGAAGGAAAATGACAGAAGAAAACAATTTCATATTTGAGGAAACATGGTCCCTCTGTCTCGCTTGGAACAAAGGGGAAGTCCTTTCAAAGAGAGCCTGCGGGTCATGCCCTCTTCCTCTCACAAGCGACCCTTAGGACCCGACCCCCTTGCTCCTCATCGGGCGGGGGGGATCCTTCGCCCCGAGGAAGGAATGGGCACCCCCTTCCGAGGTCGTGATGGGGCTGCCAACCTGTCGGCAGTTGATTTCGAGGGAAGACTTCCTCCTCTACCTCGGAAAGCCATGAATCTTTCGATCGTTGGAGCTTAAAGTATTCTAATAGGATCCTGGACGTGCAGAATCGGATTCCGGTCTGATAGAATAGAATCCTTTCACTTGGAATCCTCCGATAACATGAGTGCGCTATCGCTTTGATGTGAATGTGTTCGCAGGAGAGAGAAATTTACATCACGGCGTGTCAAAATATTTATCGAACATGCATGTTTCAATGTTGGCCGCATAGGCATTTTTTACTCAGCTGAACTCTCATGTTCTAATAAGGTTGTCAACTGTGATCTACGTATGATCTGCATTTAAATTATCACGTGCTTGGGTCACGTATCATATGTTGTGTTGGTTAATGATGGAGCAAGATTAACTGTTGTTTACTCTTTCAACGGATAAATCTGAGCTAATGAATCCGTGGCTTATCGAAAAATAAAAATTCAACCATGCCATCTTTAAATACTGACTTCCTGTTCAGGAAATACTATTCTAAAGCAATTAATCCCTCATTTCACTGCTAATGAAGTTGTGTTAAATCTCAGCAGTGGTAGAATACAGTTAGTATTCTGAACTAATTCCCGTTAAATAATTTTTACCATACACACGCATGAGGTTCAAAATACTTAGATTACGCTATGATAAAGTTCCACTGTGACAACCTTCCCTTTAATACAACCATGGAACATAGTTAAAATGAACCACTTAACGTTTTTTATCACTTGCATAAAATATTTTTGAAAGATTTCATCATAATTTTGTAGTTCTTCGAAGGAGGTGTGCTATATTTTTTCATTTCAACCGTGATCTACCGATTGCCAAGCCATTAGGTGACGATAGACGTGGGCATTAAAATAAACGGGAACTAGGATCGTTTATAAAGCGTGTTGCAAAGATATTTTATTGATTATTCATCTGTATCATTGTTTAAAATGGATGTATGTATGGATCTTCATATAATACTATTGACCTTTGTAACCTAGCTTGTAACATTAATGTCAATAAATATGTTTTAAATATGTTTAAATATGTTTTCAAACACGGCACATTGATGTACGAAGCAAAATCGAAAAGTAAGGGCCGTTTCCTTATATTTAAATATTGTCGGGTTAGAACAAAGTTGTGCGCATGCAGCGCCATCTCTTGATTCTTTACGAAGCCAGTGACTTTATTGTTTTGATTGAGTAGTCGTTTGCCTGTCGGTGAAAGCAGATAAAAATGCCCGCGGATATTGTTGCTCCAGATAGTTGCGAATTGCTTGTTGTGATGCGTTGCTTGTGTGAAAAATGATGATCAGCTTCAATTCAGATGATGTTCATCGGGAGCTGTGCCAGGAATCTTAAAAGGTATAAATTTAAAAATGAAAATTGATTATATTTTATAGAGAAGAGAAATTCATCAATTCCACAGTTAATATTTATTGGCGACCATGGTTTATCCATTGTGTGGCATCATCAGGTGGCTACGGATTCTCTTATCTCGTTTCCGCATAGTGGAAAAATTCCTCTGAGAAAGAGCGAGAAGTGTCATATGAACGTTGGCATTTTCTGCATAATTTCAAAAGCAAAATTTTCCATAACACAACTTTCATAGACTTGAGAAAAGTCAATGGATAAACAATTTAATCAGTTACCTCTATTACTGGCTCAGTGGCCGTGTTCTCGAGTAAAGGATTGTTTTCTTTACAAATCAGGAGAGCAGTCAGTGATTTTCCCACGCTGGATTTACGCACCTTTAGCTCTTTGCTGAAACTCTCTCGGAGGCTGTTGTTTCTGAATCTTTTCAACGGGACTAGGAACGGAGTTAAATCAACTCTTCGCAGAAAGCTTGCCGTAGCAGCACTGGCCAAAGAGGAATCACTTGAAAGTCGCGAGGCTGTTGCAGAGGCATAGGATCAACACGCCTTAAGAGCATTGAGTCGACTTGTAAATCGTCAATTGTAAAGCTAAGGAGTGATTGGAAAGAGGACCTGGAGAAAAAACAGGAATGATATGCAGTTAATTTACAAGTATCGTGCGTATTTACTGATTTGCTTATCTTCTGACTATAATAATTTTCTCTCTTTCCACTAATATACAGGCATAACAGGGTTCTTATTAAAACCACAGGTATTGCAATTTTCCACTAGATATTTTCTTTCGACACTACCGGTTTCGATGTTTTCACATCATCATCAGGACCTGATGATGATGTGAAAACATCGAAACCGGTAGTGTCGAAATAAAATATCTAGTGGAAAATTGCAATACCTGTGGTTTTAATATGTTACGCTTCCACCACATCACGCCTGAGACCTCATCATAACAGGGTTCGTCCGGAAAATAAGTGTACTGAGCTCAGGAAAAAAAATGTATTATACTTTTACATATCTTAAGCTAATATTCCCCAAAAAGGACCCTTGTGAGTCGATGCACTTGTTCCAGCGGCGTTCCCATTCCTGGAACGCTCCCGCGAAGGCATCATCGGGAACCTCTCGAAGACACGCCGTCACGGCCTCTTTGACGGCGTCCAAAGTCCCGTATCGCGTTCCTTTCAAACTCCTCTTTATCTTCGGGAACAGAAAGAAGTCCGGTGGTGCCAAGTCCGGGCTATAGGGCGGGTGCGGCAGCGTTGCCACGCCGTGCTTGGCCAAGAAGTCCGACACGACAAGCGCGGTGTGAGACGGCGCATTGCCGTGATGCAGCCGCCAGATGTTTTTGATCGCTGGCCGGACGCGGGCGACTCGTTTTCGAAGCCTGTCGAGCACTTGGATGTAAAATGCAGCATTTACAGTTTGTCGTTCAGGCACAAATTCGTAGTGGACGACTCCCCTTTTGTCAGAAAAGACAATGAGCATCATAAACGTATTTTCCGGACGAACCCTACCCAGCAAATTCTCATTGATAAATCTATACGTTCTATTTTTATCTAAAATTTTCGTCTTTACCTAAAATTGTTAAGATATTTACAGTCTTTCTTCGACAGTGTTTTGTTTCGGTGCGATATTTTGCGGGACTCAATGGAAGATTTAATTACATCTAAATAGTGTGGCAGGTATTCTATGGCATTCTTATGAAAATACCAAAATTTGAATTCAATCACGAATAATTCAGTTCAGAATAATAATTAAGTTCAGAAAACACGTTTTATCCGAATTAAAGTAATAAGTTCCAATAAAGTGTACAATCATGCCAACTAACATAATACAAGATTTATAATATGATACCGTACTCTTTGTTTCATCAAGTTGACTAAACAGATTATATTAAAAAGTGTTGTAATGGCGTGGTAACTCTACATAATTTTTCTCCCAACATAAAAGGACAAGTTTTGTTTTTCTTGAATGGATATTGGTTCAGACTTTTAATATCACTTTACCGATATTTATCGTAAGTCCACAAGACAGGAAAAATATCATGACTTTGCCATCGTAACTCTGAATCAAGTGGTTTCCATGACAATTGTCTTAGTTCAACCTACATTGCCAATTTTTTATCAGTAAGATGGACTGAAGTCAAACGGCTATGAGAAGTTATTGCTAAAAATGTATGCACTTTACTGGAGGTGAGGAAGGCGCTCAATTGTTTAGAGCATCCGCCCGGCTAGTGGAAAGATTCGTTGTTCAAGCCTCGGTCAAGGAAATATTTTTACACTTGTGATCTGCTTAATTCCGATTTACAGTTTGTGGTGATGGTTCATTTGTATGCACATTTAGAATGAATGTATCGAAATACAGGGTGCGGCAACATTACTTCCTTTTTTAAAGAGGTTTTGCTTTACAAAAAAGGAAGTTATGTTGGCATACCCAATAGATTGAAAAAATATATAATATAAAACAGACTGAATGAAATAGAATAAACACTAAGCATATTTTTAAAAACGTCATGAATATTTAAGCATTTAAATCAACATGGGGGCGGAAATCATTCTGGCAGTATAACTTAAAACCTCGATATATATCAGAAACCGTTTTACTTTTGGCATTGAAATGAAGCCACAGTGCATTAAAATGATAGGAAAAATTTAACGGTGAAAAAGCAATGAATTTGCGTAATGGAGACATTCCAACAAGTTCATTCTGTATGGTTCTCAGTGGTAATAATGAGTACCTAATAGAGTTAAGCGGATGGTAAACACTCGATGCCTCTCGAAATGAAATTATGCAAACCATTAATGTGAGAGCCTTCTGTTTAAGTGCTCCACGCATGATGAAGGTTTGTTTTCGTCGATAAATAATTGGACATCGGATGAGGCCCTCCATTCCCCCCCCCCCAAACCTCCGGCGCGTGCGCCACGCGACTGTCACTTTTCTCTTGTGCGGTGCTGTTTTTAACCGAATGACATTCTCCCCTTCCTCTCTTTTCTGTTATAACAACACGTGGTGGGGACAGCGTCCCCAGTGATGGAACTCCTCACAAACAATCCCTCGTCTCCTTGCTTCGTCCGGTCAATGCCAGGATAGCCGTGTTGTCCAGCATTCACCCGCGTGTCGGGAGATTGGTTTCCCTTCGCAAAGGAGAAATTAACATCAGAATAACTCCATTAGATGTAGCGACCCAGGGGTTGGCCTGTTTGAAATTGAGGCTGGGAGATATTCCCATACACGTCGACTGCGATGTTGAACAAGTCTTCACCGAACAGTGGATTTTCAGTGAGCACATAATGATAAGCCGGACTAAAAGCTATCATAAAGTCAAAAGAGTAACGATTTCAGAGTGTAAAAATTATTCGCCTTGACCGGGATTCGAAACCGGATCCCTCGGCATCTCCCGCAGTTTTTTGAAATTTGTCTATGGTATAAACAGCCTAAGTGTTTCAAATTGACTTTAACCTCGTGGACTGTGGCATGTCGCGCACGACTACGAATACCTGTGGCATCGTATGTACGGTATTTCGTCACAACATCTTGTTCCTTTAAAAGCCCAAAAGTTTCAGAGTTTAAGAGAACGCCTCGATAGCTCACATATGTATGCGTGTATACAGGTATGCTTTTTTATGTTTATTTGTATTTATTTTATACACATATTGTATGGGAAAAAATATGCTGTAACCAAAATCTATAAGCTGATATTATTAATTGTCTCTAAGCTAGTTATTATTAATTAATAGCTTGCTTGCTGTGTAACGTTTGGACTGGACTGAATAAAAAGTAATTGAATCATAGCTTAACTGGCTGAAGCACTCAGCCGGACATCGAGGGATCCGGGTTCGAATCCTGGTCAAGGCGAATGATTTTTACTCTCTGAAATTGTTGCATTGAAATGCATATCAGTGGATGACTCCGTTAAAAGTTATCGTAGCGGCATCTCCCACAGTTTCTTGAAATTTGTCAAAAGAGTAGTCATTCTGAGTCGTAAAAAGAAATGGTGGGTGCGCCGAAATGTTAAATTGACCAGAAAGGATGAATCTTTGCCAATCTAAGGATTGAGAACCAAAACGATTTCTCCGACTCGAACAAGTTTCTCTTTAACCCTATCCAGTTTCAGAACATTTAACTCCCGTTCTTGCGGTGATAAAAATTTCCTCCGATCCGCTTCAACAAACCCCAACGGAGCATATGCTGGCGCAATAACTGGTGATAAATATGTCAAGAAAAGGTTTCTACATCTCATTCACTTTATGATAGTGCTTATATGCGCATGGGGAGAAATAAGGAAAGGAGAGGAGAACAAGAAACGATGAGAACTTAAGGAGGGACATCCTTGGGATTGATCCAAAAATATCTTCCTTTCGAGAAGATCAACGAGTCTGCCTTAATATGCGGTGATTGTTTTTCAAATGTGTTTTATCGATTCCTTCGAAATTAATGCATACTATATAATTATATTACTATATATTAGAAAGAACCTCCGACGTGATCTGTAAATAATATGGAGGTGCATGTTAATCCAAATACACATAAAATACAGATCAATTATCATAATAATTAATGATAATTGACCATGTATCCGACAAATTTTGTGTCATTATCAAGGTAACAAATAGTGGAAATGGTCTCATGTATGTCAATAATACGAGAAGAAAGCAACTAGTGTTTATGTGACCAAAATACCAACAAAGGCCAAATGGTTTTCACCACCGTCTGCTTTCCTCCTCCAAGTATTGGCATGTACGACCTTGTATCACGCAGGCTACACAGCGGTGTAAATCGATATCCCCGCTCAAGCCTCTCCTAATGAAAAACAAAACCCGACATTCAACCAATTTTGTAGATTTGGGCGTGATGTTTTGGAAGGCGAACATAATCGATTAATAGCAAATACTAATGCTATTGTATGCCACCATTAATGAAATATATTTCGACCTATGTTTCGTCGATACTTCGTCATCTTCATATACATATTTTTAGGAGATGCAGTTTACATAGTTTAATTTTAGGAAGCTATATATTAGCATTATATTTTATTAACAGTGGAATAGTGAATTATTATTTTCTGCGAATCAATCTGACACCCAACACTACAATTAACCCCTTTTCAATTCCGCATATTTCTGTCCTCCCTTCCTTCCGTCTAACATACCTATCCTATTCCTAACCATTCCTCGCTTACCTATCTAACGTTCTCCCTTCTATGTCACAGTTTTCAACATTCAATTGCCAACCAAATGCTCTGTATCCATCTTTCCTGCTTCCTTTGGATATTTCCCAACGATTTTCTCCACTCCCTCATCAATTATATCGCTTCCTCTTTTTTTCCTCTCTTTCCATTTCGCATTTTGCATCCTTCCTCATATCCACATCTGAAAAACCTTCAATCTGCACATCTCAGCTTACTTAAATGACAGTGTTTTCGTGTCGTACAATAACACGCCATTTTTAATTCATGTAACATTATGATTTATTATTGCTAAATGTAATGGTAGAACGTTTATAGTTATTTTAATGATTAACGATATTTCCTATGCCTAAGAAAGATAGTTAATGACTATGTTCATGAATACAACAGCATGTCAATATGTTCGAATTGTCCTCCGTGGCTTCCTCTCTTCACCCACTCTATTTTAAACTTCGTCTCATTTGTCTTCTCTCTCACTCTCTCCAACTTACTTCCTCCATTCGTCGCCACTCCCATATTTCAAAATCCCCGATTCTAATCTCATCCTCTTTCCTCAAAAGACCAGGTCTCAATTTCATAAAGCACTGTGCAGTCTTTTAGTCTTTAATAATCTTTTTTTCATATATGTACTCAGTGTACCCGTCATTAATTCCCTTCTTCTTACAAATGACTCTTTAGCTAACGTAATTCATCTCTTAATGTCCCCATTACGATGTCAATTCTTAGCTGAAAGTCTTCCCAAAAAAATCTACTGATCTGATATCTCCACATACTGTACTTTCTCCATCTTTGATGTTTAAATTATCTTTCCAACCTCTCGTTCATCTCATTACTCTAAATTTTTGTGTTCAATATTCATCCCATACCTATCACTGTAGAGCAACCAATTAAAACGGAAATCCTTCGTCTGTGTGCGTACAACACTGTTTGCTTGATAATGCTCAAACCTGAGTAAATAATCTCACCGTTCACTCTTGTCCCAGGTGACTGACTACCTTTTCATGCTGCCATTTGTATAAATCTTTAGTATACTTATTGAAAAGTACCCGTGATAACGATAAATCTTACCTCAGTCCTTCGCCTATCACTACCCATCCAGATTCTCCATCTACAACCCTTACTTGTGCCGTCTGATTTCTGTACAAGTTTCAAATATGTCGGCTGATCTATTTATCTAGTCTGTCATTTCTACATTTAGTTAATTTCCTCTATTAATTTCTTTCATTTGATTTCCTTCAAAGACTAGATTATGGAATTAATTTTCATCTTATGCTAAAATAATTTATGTTTTCTTATCCCGCCTTGTTTTTGTTATTAGATGCTCGTGGATGGCATCCGTCTCTTCGGCATCCCGCGCCAAGTATTGACGTGCTTTGGTCTTTTTGTCTTGGCGTTTTGCCGTTTAGCCCTCTTGTTGAGTCACTAATTACTCTATTCCGAGCAAGTCCTGCGATAAATCTCCTGATCCTTGACCTTTCAAGTAGCAGCTGTAATCATTCATCGATATGCCGCATGGATTACGCGAGAGAATAAAACGAGTGCCTCCGAATACCAAGTTGAAGGTTTTTTTGCACAAGATCCTAATCGGTCTTGAGAAGAGATTCAGCTGTTCAGAGGTGTGCAGTCACGTGGTAAACGATGCCGCTGTGGACAATGCGTTGAAATCAGTTAAATTGCATGTATACAAGTTACCAATATGTTCGCCGATGTAAGTTAGCAAATAACTCTTATTTTTTATGCAATTCACCTTGAATTGATAATTTTTTTGTGCAATATTTTAACAAGATTGGTGTTCGTTTGGTAATAGAGGTACCGACGACAGTGCCAAATCGCAAACCAGCGAAAATAAACTTCCGCTTCGGTAACTTTCAGTGTTCTGTCATGAGCAGCATAAAAAATTGAAGCATACCTCTTTCATTTGTTTTTTATGCATAATATTTCCCTCCCGTTAAATGAAATGAATTAAGTAAATCTATGATGTAGAAATGTCAAACAGGACTTGTATGAAACGTTCTATAAGCCTTCAGACATTATTTCTGCAGATTTATTTTGTATTTATCTTAGAAATTTCAAATATAAAGAGACGTTTCAGGCGATATATGGTGGAATATCATGATTAATTAAAATTGGCAATTTTCCACAAAATCAATTTTGTTATTAATACGACCAGTTTCGATGTAATTACATCATCTTCTGGTAACAGTCATAACTCAGTGTCTATTATATTTGCTGAAAAGCAAGTAAGGGGAGGGTTACCTTTCTATTTATTTATTTTGTAGAAAATTGCCAATTTTAATAAATTAGAAATTTCAACTCGAAAACATACTCACTATTTTGCGTTGGTTATAAACTGAACTATTTCATTGTTTGTTCCGAAATGCGAGTGCATAATAATCCTTGTAGGGTAGCTATTAACATGCTCTGTCAACTATTTGGGTTATGGAATTTTAAAAAAAGGCACTTCTATGAAAAAAAATCACAGTGTGTCCGAAAAGTAATTAATTTGTTTTTCTCATTAAGAATGGACTACCCCTTTTTATGACGTGCGGCAAAATCGTAATTTATTGGCATGTAATATGTTGTAAAAATACACATTTCTCCGCATTATGAAGTTTTGAGCTTATCAAACGTGTCTGGTCCTATTGCTCGCTGTCAAAAACTAAATTCATTTGTGCATATAGAGACCATTTTCATATTTTTTCTGGTTTTTTTCTCACTTTTTTTCTGCTAACGCAGTACAAGGGGAATTAGAGAAAAATAATAACATATTAATGTGACCCATTGCTTGGTTTTCCCATTCAGTGTCAGTACTATTTGAATTTAGTTTTCGGCGAAAAAATGTCATTTTTTTAATTAAAAATTAGTAATTCTTCGCTTGACTGTTTATTAATCTTCCTAATGTGTCTATTAATAATTAATCTATCTAATAACTGTCTATTAATGCTTACCCTTGCCACAGACCTTTTTTGGTGGCTCGCAGGGTATATATGTCTTAAAGCTTAAGACCCGGCTTTATCCTTCGATCATTTAATATGTTTAAAATTCAATACGATTACTCCTTACTTTTGAATTATTTACATGTTCTCTTCTTTAATTTTTCAGGTAAATACTGTGATTAACAGTTATTCTGTCTGCTCTGTTGACATCTTTCACGTAAGTACAAATTATTTATTATATTTCTCTTTGCTTCGTTCGAAAAAAACACATACTCTTTTTATAGAAATAATCTTTAACTATTGAATTTTGGAGCAGCTTTTTACAATGTACAAAGCGCAAAAAGTTTCTGAAAAGCATATCCAAAGCGAACCTAGCTTATGTTACCTATATTAATGGAAAAAATTAGAAGCCTTTACTCCCTAACGTCTTATTGTGATGTCTCTCTAAGCAAAAAAATGAAAACGAACTTTAATTTTCAGATTTATTCACTTATATTATTGAGATAGATTAAGACGCTGTTAAACAACATATTTTGACTGGGAATTGTAACACTATCCCATGTATCAAAAGTATTTGCAATCACAATGCAAAATTTTCCGGAGCACAGGGTTAGTCGTGAGTTCTGCCTCGCTTCTATGAATTAAACGATGTAGAATTTTCGAGAAATGCGATTATGTAGTTTTATCCCGCGGCAATAAATAACTCTAGAAAAGTTCGCAAAATCTATATTTATCCATTTCCGCCTGTTGTTTACAGTGTATATCACACACAATTTAGGATGCGATCACTAAATTATTCCTTTTCATTCCTATATTGCCGCGCTAACTCCTCGAATCTCGCAATCACAAGTCTTCGGGATCGCATTAGTGTTTTCATCCGAGATTTATGAGGATCGGTCCACTTTTTTTTAATTGGTTAGCAAGTTTCGGCGTCCCATCTGAGATTTAATTGCCCTTTCCCCTTGCCCACTTCATAAATATTCCCCGCCCCCGGAATCATTTCATTTACGATTCTGGTGCATGAATGTTGCCTTCATAAAAATTTATTTACCCTCTCTCCGTCACGACCGGAAAGTCATTGGGGTAAATTGCCTCATTGAACAGCGCAAAATGCTGTCCTCTTCTCGGGGTTCGTTGCTTATCCATTATTTTGCATGTTTCATTTGGCTTGAGGGTGACGATAAGGTAGGGTGGGAATGTGAGGCGGGGAAAATGACAAGGGATGGTTCGAAGAGGGAAACCATTTTCAGTTAGCAGACATTGGTTCCGTATCTCTCAAGTTTAGTGGTAGTGGTCCGGTGTGGTCCGGAGGAAGACGGGCCAATTAGACTCGAGTTAATTCACTTGAGATCCTCCTGGGAAGTAATTTGCCAGGGCACTTAAAATCCTACGAAACACACCCTTTTCCTTTCATTCTCTTTTTCCTCTCTCTCTCTCTCTCTCCTCTCAACCACACACACTTCACCCCTTTTTTTAGTTCGCTTTCCCTCATTCTTAAGCTCCACGCTTCCCTTCTCTTCTCTTGTAGTTATTTTCTGCTAGACCTTTCCCAACGACATTCGTAATTTTCGATAGAGCTCCGCCCGAGTCACGGTCTTAATGGCGGATTTCGATTCGCAAATGTCATTTCTCCCGGGGAGATTGTGGGAGGGGCGGAGTGAAGAGAGTTGAGTGTACTCACAGGAAATGGGATTTGGGGGAATAAATATCATTTCCGCCTATGGCTCATCTCGGAATTGCGTTTGTCCTCGAGGTTTGCGACCGGGGACCTCTTTGTTTCTTCTATATGACGCGATTTCCCCTCGATCCAATGAAACTTTTGCTTGCAACTGAGTTATGGGAATTTTCTACATATTCCCATCTATTTTATCTCAATGATGATTAATATTTAAGGCATCAAATCTTATTGCTTGCACTCAAGCTTCTTACTTGAGTGTTATTGGCTGATGATTAGACTTGTGTGTTAGCCATGGAACTAGTGAATGAATATATATACACGTATATCCCGGATAAGGAAATATTTTTACATTTGTGATCTGCTCAAAAACCGCCTTCCCCACCTTTCCTGTGTTGGTCTTTTATGTGTTTTCCTATCCCCTTTCCTTATATGTCTATTTCTATGTGCGAAAATAATATATATATATATATTATATTATATATAATACGTACATAAACATTTGTCTCTATTTACTTCTTCATGAGGGAACTTTTTTCTTGGATTCCCTTCACGTCTTCTCCATTCTCTTCCAACCTCTTTCTTCGTATGGGAGTGATATACATCCGCTAATTTATATGCGATATTATCGTCCTTGGGATTTTTCCCTTGGTAAGTTGAAGTGCATGTGGTTGTGAAAGGTTTTCATTTACTTTAAGGTTCCTGTAATCCTCCCATCAGGCGCTCCCTCTTCGCCTCCCACCCACGAATGTTTTCGAAGGGATTCACCTTCTGTTTGCGAAAATAGTTGGGGATAAAACTCGTTAGGAATCCCGAAATCTCGGGATGAGCATCTCTCCTTTTAAGAAAGAAAATAGTTGTCTGGTTTCATTAGTCCAGCCCCTTTCCCCATCGTGCGTCCCTTTGATCATCAGTCTTTTTTTGCATGAATTCCGAAGTTCCATCTCCTCAACTTTTTTTCCCCGCCGATTGCAATCAAAGGGACGTCTTATATCAGAAATTTGTTTGCCTATATGATGTGTGGATTTTGATAGTGTGTTATCTATTATTTTCCAGACCCTGATCTCGAAATGAAGAAAATAATTTTGGGGGAATCAAATGATTTTCTTTGGAGAAACATTATCCGGGGTCGTTGATCTGACCGTTGACTCCTACTCCCCATATCTTATATTTGCCAATTCTGCAAGCGCATTTTTTTTATATAACATCGTTACGAATCACCCTCGAAAACTCGGAGTCAAAACTCATTATGATGAAAAGTTGTTCTTAAGTGGTAGCCCATGCTTGTTAGGTGGATGATCATTCTGAATTTAATGAAAATGGTAATGTATTCACCTACGAGTTCGTCCACGATAACCTTATCGGCGACGGCATGCAAGCAGGGAAAATATGATCCGAGTTAGAACAAAAGTCTTAGAATTATGCATACATTAGGTCTAATGCGCAGACAAAAATTTTGGTTCGGTCGAGTCCATATTTTAGAACACTACCATCGAGTGGAGTGATTTCATTGGCGCATGTACGAGGCCTATTATAATTGTTGTTGTTATGTATTTGACGAAGGGTTAAATGAAAGAAGGGACCTTATTGTCTCAATTTTGTCCGAATAAAGACGTGTATCTATTCGGAAATTTCGAGGGAATATTAAATTACGCGACAATCTATGGCTAAACCTCGATGCATCGGCACTGCCTTCTGGCGGCAAGCCTTCTATGCCCTCTACCGACAGCTCTTTGTTCAATCTGCCATATTTGTTGTGTTTCCATTATTGGTTTTGAGCACGTGTTAGTTTCGACCGGCGATATTCTTCGAGTCAAAAATGAACGGTTTTGAGGAGTAACGAATTCGTATAAAATTCTTTTAGAAACTTGCGTGAATTCTACGCTTAAACTTAAGTAAGAAATCATAAAGGAAGTCGCGTACTAATTGAGGTAGGAGTGGATTTTCTGTTCATTTTGCTGTTCTTGCATGTGCTCCAGAGCCGTTGCTGGAGTGTCAATCGGGTTATTGCGAACGAATATTTGATTAGCTCTGACGACCAGATGGGGTTTAAGATTATGTTACTCAGTGGGAAAAAATCAAGAAACTGCGGGAGATGCCGCAGCAGTTACTTTTAACGGAGTCATCGGCTAACAGGCATCATGCATTTTAAAAGCCCAAAAAAAACGGCATAATAAAAATAGTAAGTAATGTAGTTGTAGTTATGAGAAAAACAGCTGAGAGCATAAGCGCCATTAGGTGAACGGTTGTACTTATAGAAGAGTTAGGATTTGTTAGGTAAGGCGGGAAGGGCAGAGAGAAACCCGGCATCGATACTAGTTTCATCTGATGATATAAGACGCCACGGGGTGTCACAGAATATTGCGGCCCATTCGGCGTGCGGTGTCTTCACTTTCAATCCACTTTAGTCATGGGAATGCATCAGAAGTGTCTTCCACCGCCGATATTTTAGCCCTGTCCCAAGTTTAAAGTTTGATTCCGAAATGTCATCTTTGAGAAAGTTGATTCGGAAAATTTTTCTGAGAATTCCACTCGCTAACGTCATCGTAGTCCGCCGTTATTTGGGAGAAAGCGTGATGTTCATGGGAGAGGTTGCTGGACCATAGGGAAAAGCATTGGGGTTGTAGGGATGACGTTTAAAGCCCTGGAGGAGCCCTGGAGCGCAACCTCTGGGTTGGCAGACGAGGACGTTTTTATTACCCTGGTTAATTTATTTTACAGGGAAAATACATTAAACAGGATTAAATATTAAAAAATAAATTCCCTTATTCTTTTAATAATGCGTTAATGCAATAATTAAATTGAAACTCAAAGGATTTCCGAGTTGCAGAACCGAGGAATTTAGCCTGTCTCCATGAATTAGGTGTTTTTATAACCGTTCCGGCTACTGCGTAGGTTATGCCTTTAGCGTAGAACATCTCTTCTAGGGCACTAAAGCTCTTCTCTTCTAAGGTATCTCTTTTGTGTGTGGTTTCTCTTTACGCTGTTTTTCTCGCCGCTGATCCCCCAAATCTATGTCATGTTAACTGTCCGTATACACCCAAGTTTTCTTTCTGCGGAAGAGGCAGTTCATCCACGAGGGCGAGTAAATCTCGCTATTAAAGCGTCTCGCTTAAGTTACAGCAGGTACTTCTGCAGTGTGAGTGGGCCTTATCAGAGTTGCCTTTTTTATTAACCACTAACTAAGCTAATTAGCTGGAAAACAGCTTTAGACTTTTATCGAACCTTTTCTAATTTCATACGTGGACTGTTTTCAGAAACAATTTCAGGGATACTAATCATTTGGGGAAAAATATAAACGTAACCTCAGGTTCGTTTGTTTGCAAATAATTTTCGCGTGACGCACAGGTCAAAATTTGTGAAAATAAATTTGCGTTTATATATTCTCAGTTTCTTTTTTCAAATGTCTCTAATCAGTGGCAGCCAGATGCATTGTGATGTGTATGGGATGATAACACAGGCCAACAGTGGTTTTGTTTCCGGAGCTTTTAATGCTGATTTAAAGAACAATTGGGGTGCTGAATCCAATCATGGCACTAGTTTTTTCCTATCAGCTATAGTTTTCAAGATATAGATATATTGTTACTTACGTAAAAAAATCTTCTACATGATGATACGGGAATATTATATTAATAATAAAACCCTCTAAATATAAAGACTTGATTTATTTCTAGGGCTATTAAATCTCCCACAAACACAACAGAATTTTACAATACAATTGAACACAAATACTAAAATTTTTTACTGTAATAAAACAAATTGAAAAGAAAAAAATACATAAAAACATCACTCAACACATCGGAAGCTTCTTTTGCGCGATTTTCTTGAGTGCACTTTGTTCAAACAGTCTCGTTTTAAGCACCAGCAGTAATCTGCCATCATATGGTTATCCCATCTTCCTGGGTAGCGAGCTTCCATTGTTTTTATGTCCTGGTGAAATCTTTCACCTTGTTCTTCACTTGTGTCTCCTAAATTTCCAAGAAAATTGTCTAAGTGGCTGTGTAGGTAGTGAAATTTGTGCTCATACTACCTTGATCAAAACGTTCCCGGAATTTATTCAGAAAATTAAAAATACAAGTTTATTCATCTAAATCTATATTGTCCCCTTCAAAGTAATCCCCATCGACTGCAACACACTTATGCCAGCGCTTGATCCAACCCTCGAAACATTTTTTATATTCGGTTTTCGGTATGTCCATCAGTGCTTCCTGCGATTTTTCCATTACTTCCTCTCGGCTGCTAAAACGCGTTCCCCGTAATGGTTTTTTAACTCGATTGAACAGAAAGAAGTCACAGGGAGCCAAATCAGGTGAATTCGGTGGCTGTTGGATGGTATTTGTTGCATTTTTCGTCAAAAAATTACGAATAATGATAGCACTGTGCGACGGTCTCGACGCACTGTGCGACGATTTCTGGTCTCTTTCGGCGAATTGCTTCACGCAAACGTCTCATAACGCCCAAATAATACTCTTTGTTTACTGTCTGGCCTTCTGGCAAAAATTCATGATGCACTACACCGTTGTAATCCATGAAAACCGTCAGCATTGCCTTCTTTTTTGACTGAAAACGACGTGGTTTTTTTGGTCTCGGCTCATTTGGTGAACGCCATTCACTTGCCTGATGTCTGGATTGCGTGTCGTACTCATAAACCCACGTCTCGTCTCCAGTAATGATCCTTTTGATGAATGTGGGATCGGATTCAGCCTCGCAAATCATGTCTTTTGCGACGTCAACACGGTCTCTTTTTTGCATGAAATTGAGGTCTTTTGGCACCAACTTTGCTGCTACACGACGGAAACCCAAATCATTAACCACAATGTCTTGGGCGGATCCATAGGCAATGTTCAAGTCCTCCGCTATTTCTCTGATGGTTAATTTGCGGTTATTGACCAACATTTCTTTTACTTTATCAATTTTTTCACCGACTTTCGATGTCGATGGTCTGCCACTGCGTTCATCATCTTCGATTGACTCACGACCACTTCTGAACCGCTCGTGCCACTGGTAAACGACCGTTTTTTTTAGAGAATCGTTGCCGCAACACTTTTCCAACATTTCCAACGTCCGTGCGCCACTAAATCCGTTTTTTACGCAAAATTTAATACAAGTTCGTTGTTGCAAATTTAAATCCATTTCTGCAATTGTAAAAAATCGCCAACACACACAGAGATAGATGTACTCTTGGCTACGTAACTTTTGCAAATGTCAAGTTATGACACTAAGATTTAAAGGGAATAGGAACGATGGGAGCGCCACACGGTGGTTATTCCGGGAACATTTTGATCAAGGTAGTATTACACCCAAGTGATTTGAAGTTACTGAGCATAATGTTTACCAGCTCGATACAATTTTCACTTTAGTGATTTCCTAGAAAATTTTTTATGACCTCAACAAATGACATCCAACTAATTTTTTCAATCTCATTCATTGACTCGACAGAAGCAGGATCCTTTGCAAGTTGTTTGATTTGTGGCCCCTCAAAAATACCAGCTTTAAGTTTTTCAATACTTATATGGGGCATCTTTAGTCTTAAGTAGCCGAAGCATGGTCCATCCTTGTCAAGAGCCTTTACAAATCGCTTCATTAGGCCTAGTTTAATATGTAGAGGCGGTAAGATGATTTTCTCTCTTTCAACTAAAGATTCAGCAATGATGTTTTCTTTCCCAACAACCAAGTTTTCTCTCTTAGGCCACTCCTTCTTAATCCAGTGGTTTTGTCTGTCCCTGCTATCCTAGAGGCACAAGAAACAAGGATATTTTGTGTAGCCACTTTGCTGCCCAAGAAAAAAGTTCACCATTTTTAAATCTACACAAATCACCCAGCGATGTTCCTGGTATTTTATCTTCTGTAAGACCAATGCTATTGTATCGTATTCTTCTTTCATTTTAGTTGAATAAGCGATTGGTATTGCGCCAAACCTGTTACCATTGTGAAGAAGTACACATTTTAAACTACGCTTGGAGCTATCAATAAACAAACGCCAATCACTAGCATCTTATTGTGATAGTAGCCCCATTTTTTCCAAAAGACCCTTAACGTCTAAACAAAATATAAGATTGTCTTCTTGAGTAAAGAAGGGTAGCATATCCTTTTCCCTTGTGCGATTAAATAAAAACGGATTTCATATTTGGATTCAGCTCTACAAATATAGTTAAAATCATCACAAAGATTCCCGGCACCAAAAAAAATTTTGTTTTGTTGGCCTGTGTAATAAAAGTAAACAAAATCGAAGTTATGAGGTTTTCGGGAAAAAAGGGAGGCTAAGTCGCTGAAGGAAAACTGAGAAACAGAATTGCGTAAGGAAAAGAAACTTTCACAAGGAGGAGGGAGTTGATGACAGGTATGTTGATCAAGAATGTTAGGAAAAGATTGGTGGAAAATATGTTTTCGAGTGAAGTTTTGCGCTGCGTGGAAATTCGATCTTTGGAGAAAGGTGATAGTCGCACATTTTGAGACTTTAGAGCTGAAGTGTGCGTGGAAGAATTTAAAAAGTGAAATAACGAAAAAATTATAAGAATGTTCTGGGCATGAAGTATAAGGATCAGGGATCGATTGGAGAAATTTATAAGGAGAGATAAAGATGGATACAGAGCATTTTGGTTAGCTATGGGATGTTAAAGACTGTGATGTTGGGGAGACTGTTACGCAAGAAAAGAAAGAGTAGGAATAGGATAGGGATCTTGGACGATATGAAGATAGGAAGGACGTACGAGGTGGAACTGAAGAGGGGATAACTGCAGTGGCGGATGTCACCTTTATCTAGTTAGGATAGATTTGGTGGTATTCATACTTCGTCCATTCAAAAGCTATCTTAAAAGGTACATTACCTTTTAAAAAATCAAGAAAAACTATGAAAGCATGAAAATCAGTATACGATGCTATATAATGAGGTCGTCTCGCTTAGCAAGCCCATCACAAAAAGATCTACTATTTTATCGTCCCGCAAAAATATTATTTTCTCTCTATTTTATCTACTGCGTCTTTAGATACAGATCGAACTTATGACTTTCCTCGGTGACAATAAATGAGATCACTGCTCTATTTTCCGATTAAGCGATGTGGTTGGGAAGCTTCGCTACACATTTTTGGTCAACAAGTCCCTCCCCAATTAGTTCGACCAAATTATTTTCCTCGAATGTTTGCGCGGGATGAAATTCTGGAAACATGGTGTCGTACGCATGGCTGGATAATAAAGAGAGTAGTTTAAATATACAAGAAGCGTAGCTACGGTCGTGAATCAATGAAAACAAAAAATACCAGGACCGTAAACTTGAATGGCACTAAATAGTAATAATAATAAAAATAATAAAAAATTATAATAAATAAATAAAATAATAATAATTTTAAATAAATAAATAATAATAATAATATTAATAAAAAAATAAAATACACCACACACACACACAAAAATTAGAAACAAATAATTAAATTAATAAAATAATAATAATAAAATAAATAAAAAATAATTAAACAAACTTACAACCACTCGATCACTAGGATGAGTTACGAAATAACTTTCACTCTCGTGAATCACATTCACACGTACACTCAGGGTTTAGAACAAGGATCCCTCCTATGAGTAGTGATTCCATCCCTTTGATCCCAGCGAGATTTGGGAAGCAAACGGCGAGGGCGCCACTGTCGATTTTTCAAGTGCCTAGCCTTTGGATGTTCTTTCCACTTTATATTTTGCGCATTGTACAGTTCATTTTTTAACGAGACCGAGACCTGTACCAGACTTATTTAGAACAGTAGGCATTATTCTGGAGTAGGCAAAACCATCTTTCGTTTATTTGTTTATGCATTAATTTAATCTCGGATTTTCAATTATATTTGGTAGTAATATACTAAGCCGCAATTTTTGACTTAATACTGAAAAAATGCATGAGATATTCCATTTTTTTGGAAGACCCATTAATTATTGTAATTGTTTCCATAATTAATTACAAGAAAAAACTTTTACCCTTATTATCGTGTTTGCACGACCAGTAATAAAGCGAAATAGCAACTATCGAATTCTTCCCTTCTTGTATTCTGCGTAACCTCTCTAATTATCGTGATCTTCCCAGTAAGCGGTTGTATTTCAATTTTTCCCTCCGAATTAATACGCCTGGGAACGTTAAAAAACGAAAGTGAAGAGTTGGTATACCAAGCAATTAGCAAAGGAATGACATGTGAGTTACAAGTACATATGTATAGATACATGTATACTTGGAACGTATACAGAAAGAACTATACTTAGAAGTTATATACTTGGAAAGTATATAGAAAGAAGAAATCCCCAAAAAAAACATATCAATCGTACCTACGGTTTTCTAAAGCTGAATGGAAAAAAGTTTTGAGCGAGAAGAAGAGAGGTAAATAAAAGTATAGGAAGAGATTTTTTTACTCTCGATGGCGCGATATCTGGTGTGGAATTCTGGGTATTTTTTAATGAGAAATAATGTGAATGAAGTGGGAGAGTCTCCTTGGAAAAGGAAGTGTCACAGGGAGAAGAGGCTTGAATGCTTAAGATTTGACGCCTGCAGGTTTGAGCGCCAATACCCTCTTATTTTGGTGGGTAAACTATAAAATAGGAAATTTAAAGTCGAGTTGGAGTCGATCTATGATATTCTGTCAATCAACGGAGTGAAATTTACCGGGGAAATATGGAGGGAAATATCCAGTCATGAAGATTGAGTATCTTTAGCTAACGACCTAAATACAATCCAAAAGTGGTGCGAAATATGGGAGCGAGAATTACATTTGAATAAATCTTACCGATAAATTAACTATGGTAGAGTATGGTAAAAAGGGAAGATTGGGTGGTAGGGAGGAAATTTAAGTCTCCTGGGAAAACCTTATTTCGATTTGAATATTGTGATAGAATGTTAATTTTAGTCATGGAGGTTAGGATTTCTAAGTGGATTTTCCATTTTTTATTTATGCCAAAAGTCAAGCTAGTTTGCTGGGATTTGGTGAAAATTACTGCGTAGGCAAGGAGGCTTTCTCAAGGAGGAGGGAGTTCATGACGGGGACGTTGAGTAGGGATGTTAAGACAAGACTCGTAAAAACTCTGATATGGAGCGTAGCTATGTACGGCGCGGAAACGTGGTCACTGAAGAAGGAGAATAGACGTAGATTGGAGACTTTTGAAATGTGGGTGTGGAGAAGAATGGAGAAGGTGAAATGGACCGAAAGGAAAACAAATGAGGAAGTACTAGAAATGGTGGGGGAGGAGAGGGGTTTGTTTAGAGAAATCCTATGGAGGCAGGGAAAATGGATGAAAGGCGTATTGAGCGGTAGTGGAATGTTGAAGAAGGTAATAGAGGGGATAATGTTGGGCAAGCGAGGAAACGGTAGGAACAGGATAGGGATGTTGGATTGGATAAAGGGAGTAAAGAAGTACATAGAGATGAAGAGGGACCTGGTGTAGTTTAGGTTGCTGGTTTGGGATTTGTTTGGAGTTACAAAATATTTATTTGATAGTTGTGTCCATCCAAAAACCTACCCTAATATATATATATATATATATATATATATATATATATATATATATATATATATATATATATATATATATATATATATATATGCAGGAAGGAGGCAATAAAGGAATGGGGTTGGGCACTAAGTCTGAAATCCGAAGAAATAAGTTTAACTTTCGAATGATAAAACTTTATTTTTTAGTTAAGTCACTCGGGCAAGGGATTGCAGTCACTGCTGAGGACGTCATAAAATCAGGGTGATAGATATACAGGTACATGTAGGATGAGTGTAAACCAAAGCAAAACAAAAATTGGAAACTTTTCAAGAAGGAGAAAGACTGGCGTAAATGTTAAAATTGGAGTGTGAGACTAGAGCAGGCGGAAAAGTTTACCCATATGGGATGTGTCCTTAAACAAGATGCACAAAATAGTAGGAACACTAGAAGTAGAATTGTATTGGCCAGAGATGCTTCCACAGGGAGGAGAGAATTGATGACTGAGACGTTAAATATGGTTGTTAAGAAAAGAAAACTTTGATATGGAATGTGACTCATGACGGGCCAGAAATTCGGTCGTAGAAGCAAGAGGAAAGGCGTAAATTAAGAGACTTTTGAGATGCATGTGAGGATAAGGATGGAAAAAGTGAAATGGAGTAAAAGGAAAACAAACTAGGAAGGGGTAGGCATGAAGGGGGAGGAAAGGAAATTATAGAAAAATTCCAAATGAGGCAGGAAAAATGAATGAAGAGCATTGTGATTGGCAATGGGATGTTGAAACCATTAGTCAAGCAAGGAAGGGATAGGATAATTATAAGAATGTTGGAGGGAATGAAGAGAGGAGGGAAAAACTCTGAATTGAAGTAGCGGTTTTGACTTCGTAGTCAATGGCTAAATAATTTTGGGGTATTCATTTTATGTCCATCCGTGCACCATAAACAGTAGATTTCCAAATAACAAAACATACATTTGTTACCACGAACAAAAGCCATTAACGTAACGCATGTTTCGTGGTGTTGTAAAAGTTTTGTGTCAATAAATTATCGAAATGGAATACTCCGTAGGTACAAAAGAATAAAAATATTTAAAGAAAGTAACTTAAAATTAAATGTCACCAGAAAACGTGTTATATTATTGCAAAAATTATTTAGCATAAATGTTATATAAGATTGTAGAGAAACACTAATTATTTTGGTTTATTTAAAAATCATGTCGAAACTATTTAAGAATTGGACACCATTTCATCATTTCCAGCTAAATTAGCTTTGTTTCCTGATTTTGCCCTCAAAGGGAGGAAGGAGGAAGATGCTTTGTATGAGGAAATGTTTTATCTGGATTCAATGGAGTGGATGAAAGGCTTGCCACGACGTCTTCTTTTGAGTCTCTGGGGAAAGCCGAGTCATTAGTGGGCGCGGAGGGAGGAAAAACGTGAAAGAAATGCGAGTTCGGGTTGAAAAAAGAATAGGAGGAGGCAAAGAAGGCGTCTCTATGGGTTCTAGCAATGAGACGTCAGGAGGAAAGTAAGTTGTTCTCTAGGACAAAGGCCTCGGAGTAGGCCGAAAGCTCAAATAATCTACAGTGTGAGTGTCCTTTTACGTGTTATCTGTTTTTCTCTGTGTTCTATTGTGCCGTCTAAAAGGGTGAGGGGAGGAGAGGTAAGGCACCAATAGGACAAGGTGGGAGAGGGGAAATGTAGGCAGCATTGGATGAAATCAGTGGGCTTGGTTCAGCTCGGGGGGTTTAAAAGACTGGAGCACCCAGATAATGTGCCATCTCGCGGGTTCTCACCTCTATGCTACTGGCGAAATTGGGCCTTTCCCTCCGAATGAATAACTACCGCTATTTCACCAAATCTCACACCTTCCTTAATTATCCCATCCCTATTCACACTACTTCCCACAACCAGTCTTTTGATGACTGCTTCTCCGTTTCAGTGATTGAAACACTTCCAATTCCGCCAGTAGCATAGAGTTGAGAACCCGCGAGATGGCACATATCTGGGTGCTCCATATCAGAGTTGTTACGTGTCTTTTCTTAACCTCCCTATTCAACATCCCCGTCATCAATTCCCTCCTCCTTGTGAAAGCCTCTTTTCCCAGCACAATTCGTCTCCTTACGTCCCTACTACTTTGACTGTGTTGGTCCAAAGCACTTCCGAGATACGTAAACTGTTCTACCTGCTGTATTTTTTCCTCTCCTATTTTAATGTTTAGCTTAGTATTTTTCTTCCTGGAAAATCGCATAACCTTTGTTTTATTAATATTGATTCTCATCCCATATCTATCGCACTGAACTTCCAATTCACTCAGCAATGCCTGCAACCCCTTAACTGATTGACCAACTAAAGCTTGGTAATCAGCAAATCTAACTGATTTTACGAATTCCCCTCCTACTTTCATTCCTACCTCCAGTTCTTCCCGTGCCTCTTTAATCATTTCCTGCACATATAAATTGAACAACACCGTTGACAATGGTCAGCCCTGCCTTACCACTCTTCCTAACACTACCCATCCGGACTCACTCTTCCCCACTCGCACCTGAGAAGTCTGAGTCATGTACAGGTTGCGGATCAGTCTCCTGTCCCTCCAATCCATTCCTATTTTCTGCAATACACGCATTAGTTTTTCCCAATTCACTCTATCAAACCCTTTTTCGAAATATGCGAATCAGACAAATACGTCTTTATTGTATTCTATATTCCTCTCGATTAATGATCTCATTACTGCAATGGCATCACGCGTATCTCTTCCTTTCCTAAACCCAAACTGATCATCCCCTAAGTAATCATTTTCCCTACTCTTTATCCTTTAGTTAATGATCCTGAAAACGAATTTAGCTGCGTGAGATATCTAACTTATTGTTCTGTAATCCTTACATTATGTGGCGTTTACCTTTTTCTTAATAGGAACTAACATCGATCTCACAAATTCTTCCGGCTAAATTCCTTCCTCATAGATACTACGAATCACTCCATATACAGTCTCCCTCCCACATTTTCCTAAGCATTTCAGTAGTTACGCAGGAACGATGTCTATCTCCCCGGCCTTCTTTAATTCCATCTCCCTTAATGTCCTTTCTATCCAATCGTCGAGTGTACCTGGACCTCAGCTATCTTCATCTACGTCATGTTCTCTTTCCATGTCTAACCTTGTTGACCTAATTTCTTTAACATACAGTGCTTCTATACATGTTTTAAAATTATCAGTGTCGCTCATCCAGCGGAAGGAAAAACGGATTTATTTATTATATTGAGCAATAGAGTACCAGGTTAGGGTAGGTTTTTAATTGGCAAAGTACTTGACTCTGCAGTTCTCGTAAAATTCCTAACACGACACAAAATATACTTAAAGTCCATTCTTTAAATGTAATATAACTCGTTCCGCAACTCTGCATCCCCTATGCCTCCCACAATTTCATCCAAGTACCTGTCCCAAGTTGCTCCCTCTACCTTCTCTTTTCCATCATTTCCCCCCGTCACCGTCTTCGGTACTCTGTTGCCTCTCTATCTCCTCCAGCCACTTTACGTGCCTTATATTTTCTGCCAAGAACCCTTTCTCAACCACCACGGTGCCTTAAAATTTCTTCGTTTTTCTTCCAAGCTGTCCATTTTATTTTTTGCCATCCTTGAAATGTGGACGTTGGAAAATATTTGTATATATTTTTGGATTAAATGTGTGATGGCATATTGTACCGGATCCTTTTCCATTATTACTACGACATGAAGGCCACACGTGATGTACACATGTACGAATCTCCTATGACCCGATTATGGAGGTGTGCGAATGCTTCCTGGGTAATTTTCAGGCGCTGTGGAAATACCCGTGAGGGAGGTCGGTGAGAAGGGGTACGGGAGCCGCACCACTCGGCGCCGCGTTCGTGTTCCCGAGGAGTGCCTCGACACATCATCCCGGGTGGTTACCCCCACTCAAGAATTTTGCGTCGTAGAATCCCACTCTTCGAGTAGCCGTGGGTAGTGGACGGAGAGGTAAAATGGAGGAGGGTGATATGGAGATAGTTGGGTAGGGAGGGAGGTGAACAGAGAGGGAGATGTGGGAAGGCTGAAAATGGGAGAGATTTTTCGGAAGGGAAAATGTGGCAGTGAATTTGCGCGTGTGATTTTAGATATGGCTCGGTGGTAGCCTACGCATTGTAGACGTGGAGAGATATTATGGCCCGAGGCCCGTATCCTACCTGGTGAGAGAACTTTACTGCGGTCCCTAAAGATCTCACGACTCGGTTCGCCTAGAAAAACACATCCACGGAACGGAAATATGCATAATTAATGCATTACATCTGGTTCGTTTTCCGATCTACAAGTATTCCCATCAGTGTGTCTCATGCGTTTTCATCTAAAGGAAAGGTGGACTGAGTTTTCGTTTTTATCTACATTTTGCTAGCATGAAGGATTCGTTTTGCTATCATTAGAATATTGTACCATTTTACTAAGCTTTTAAGTTAGCTGCTATGACGACCACGTAAACTGTGGCTTTTAGTATATATGTATATGAATACACATATATGTAAATTTATATATATATATATATATATAAATTTATATTTAGAAACATAAAAATATATCTTTTATGTTTCTATGTGTGTGGTGTTTGTTGTCTTAGTGTTTGTGTGTTTGTGCGTCGCCGGAGAGCGTCTTTTCCAAGAGTATATATATATATATATATATATATATATATATATATATATATATATATATATATATATATATATATATATATATATATATATACAGATATGTAAATATAAATATATATATATATATGTATTTTGATGTAGATTAGGTTGCTGGATTGGGTTTTGTTTGGAGTCACAAAATGTTTATTTGATAGCTGTGCCCATCGAAAAACCTACCTTAACCGGTAGATTACCTAATAATAATACATGTATTTTTATGTATATATATGTATATATATACATATATGCATTTATATTTATGTACATACATAACAAATATATAAATATATTTATATATATAGTATATGTATGTGTGTGTATGGTATATATATATATATATATATATATATATATATACTAACACATGGTTTAGACACCACAAAAGGCGTAGGTATACATGGAAAATGCCAGGTGACTCAGAAAGGTATCAGTTAGATTATATTATGGTTAGGCACAGGTTTAGGAACAGTGTGATAAATTCGCACAGTTTCCCAGGAGCGGATGCGGACTCTGACCACAATTTAGTTGTTATGAAATGTAATGTTCGTTTCAAGAAGATAAGGCAAGGGCGGCGGGCTAAAAAATGGAATTCAGAAGCAGTAAATGAATTAACGAGGAAGGAGTATCAGGAGGCTGTAGAGAAAATGATGGATGACGATAAAGAACTGAGTACTATATATATATATATATATATATATATATATATATAAACTTGGAAAAGACGCTCTCCGGCGACGCACAAACACACAAACACTAACACAAAAAACACTACACACATAGAAACATAAAAGAAGGACACTTACATTGGATATTTACGTTTCGACGGCACGGCCGTCGTCATCAGAATCTGTATCACGGCACGGCCGTCGTCATCAGAATGATTCTGATGACGACGGCCGTGCCGTCGAAACGTAAATATCCAATGTAAGTGTCCTTCTTTTATGTTTCTATGTGTGTAGTGTTTTTTGTGTTAGTGTTTGTGTGTTTATATATATATATATACATAGAATGGATAAAATAATGACATTAGAAATCTTTAAGGGACATAATATTTTGCCTTTAGCCATGTGGTATTCTTTGTAGGCTCTGGGAAGATTAAATTTATAATATGACTAGAAAATAGTTTAGACAATAAGACGACTGTCAATCTGATTCTAGATTAGCATTAATCATATTTTTATTTTACCTTTACGTAAGTGTGTCATTAACGGTTGATGTCCTCACACCCAGCAATTCTGCAGCATCAGATATACTTGAACCTTACCGTCGTATAGAATAGATCCATCATGGCTTTATTGCCTTAAGCTTTACACAGAAAATGATAAGAGCTGAAAATAAGAGCGAAAGAAAGTTTTAAATGGCAAGGAGAGCTCATCAGTGAGAAAATCCGGCGTTAGCTCGGGTTTAATTAGCGACTAAATTCAACATAGCACTCCGGGACAGATGAGACAAATCCCTTGATGAGGACATTTCCAACCACCGCAGTAATCAACCCACGGATTGATTTTGAGACTTTAGGATTTAGGTTACTCTTTACGAATCTGCATTGACATGATCAGTTAGCGCATTTAGGGAAGCGATATCTTTTGCCCCATTTATTTATCTTGGAAGTCAAAGAACCCTAAAAACCTCACTGTTTTGATGCTAAGGCAGCGTTAGTCATTGAAATCGCCTTGGCCCATACTTGAGCCCTAGCTCCTACGGTAATAGAATGCTCTAATCATTTGACTACCACGCCAAACTTGAAGGCTGTTATTCTGTCTTTCATAAATGGAATGTGATCACATGTGCCAGTGAAATAATGGTGTATCTGTTGAGAAAACCTTCAATAAGTCTTTGTGCAAGCCGACCGAGGAAACAAGGAATGAAAATGAGGAAGAATTTTATCCGTGAGGTTGTTTCTTTAATTGTAGAAAATATATGTGACCAAATGGAAATGTTAAGTACACATAAAAATTGAAAGCATACAGGGAAGCAAATGAATTCTAATGTAATTCTATTAATGTATTTGTGGGGAAGATCTGGGACAATCCTGATAATTTTAACCTCGAAACGTTTCACCGAATAGAGAAGTAACTACTTTTGAGGTAATTATATAGTTTAATTGAAGATAATGCATGACTTTTGATCTGAAAGTGATACTATCATCTTTATCCAGAATATTAAGGTTCCAAAATACCGGTTTAATCATTTTAGTGAAATATTCCTTCCTTATTCAACGAGAATAACAAAGTTTCGGTTCGTTGAACACGTTCCCGTGGTATGAGGTATTTCCACCTAGATGATGAATGATTACCTTCAGTTAGGCATGTTTTTTTTTGCTAGGAAGATTCCTCGTTGAGTTATCAGTTAAAGAAAAACATTTGGATGGAAGGTTGAATTATATCTTATCATTTCACGATTGAGTCTATTCAAGCAAATTTCGATGTTAGTTAAATAAAAAAATTGCCAGAGAAAATAAAAAGGACTGTGAAAAATGATCTAGAATGATGCTAAGTTATTCAACAGTTTGGTAAAACGGTCGCGCAGCCATTTCCATATTTAACACTGTTATCTAAGTCATCGTTTCGTTGCGTCGCACCATCATCGGGTGTATGAAATATTTCCTCCCTGTTATTCCCGAGACTGTTGCTAATATTTCGATGCTGACTACTGGAAAAGGTCCAAATCACGTGTTTTTTTACCCGGCGGCCTTGAAGCCAAATAAGAGTTATCTTTCATTGGAGAGAAGGCTGTCCTTACCGAAAATCGTAATTTTTTTCATTGCGAGCTCATTGCATTGATGGTTTATACACGTACATACAGGTTTTAAAGATCTGTCTTTTGTGTTTGAATGCATGTGTAACCAACCAAGGATGCTTAATGTGACAAGATATGAGATTGCAGTCGTCAAAATTTCACTTTACAAGGTCTTTGAAGAATTGGTTATATACGCAATATTAAGGCCTTTACCTTTCGAGTCATTTGAAGCTAAAAACAAAGACTCGATTTAAGTTTCATTAGGAAAATTACTCCCATTTTCCTTTTTCTTCAATGCTATTCTATTCTTGCATATTTCTTTGGCATCTATCACAAACATAGAAATTAATATTCATTGTCAAGATTGGGAGAAAAGGTTAAATTTCTGAGTAACTGCGGAAACGATAATTTTTAAGTAGCCTATATCATATCACTTAACCACATTACTTCGAAAATTATTTTCATTCTAATGAATGAATGAATGAGGGTCATTACGAATTTTTTTTTTTTTTTGAGAATCTCATGTGAAGTTCTGAGGTGAATATTTTGTACTGGCACTTCTTTGTAGAGTAATTTCATTTGAACTTCATTTAATGAACAAAATGGTTTACTCCCCCAGGATAAAAATGAACAGTAAATTAAAATGACGGTGAATTAAATTATGAGCTCAGTCCACACGCTGGATGTACACACAGCTTCCATTTGAGCCGGACCGCGAATTTGGATTTATTTCTCCCAGGGGTGAAAGCGGACTTCACATGTTGTCCCCCGAATCTGATGAAGATATTCGCATTTTAATTTTTTTTTTTGTGTGTCGCTTCTCCCGTCAATCAACCTTTTCGCACGCCTTTCACGCCAGCGGAGCCGAAATTGGAGCAAATTGAAAACAAAAAAAAGGGATTTGATCGTTTCGAACACAACATTGCCATCGATTCTTCTCGTCAACCTATAGGACGGGGTCGGGTCACCATTGAGCATTGTCGCAAAATACGCACGTCCGTGTCTCTATCGCATCGCGGTTAATAACGTTAAATCCCTTAAAAATTATTTTATTTTTTACCCCTGATCGCTTACGGGTTTGTGGAATAATTTTTCAGGTTTGAAAGGTTAGTAGGGTCTCTAAGGTGCGATAGGGGGATGAAAAAAAATGAAACCTTTTTCACTCCGACCTGCGTACATGTGCGTGTCGAAAATTCAGCGGTTCAGAATGTTTCATCAAATGTTTCTTTCACGAAGCCATTATAAACTCTTTATTATTTCTACATTCAATCTCTCCTACACACATTGTATCGCACGCTTCGATGGATATGAACGTATGCAGTCAAAACGAACGATTTTAACTGTGTATTCAACCCTCTCTCATAGATTAATTTGCGCTGAAAGCTACGGAAATGTTTCTTTTTTTTAAATTTACGATTGTTAGTACGCATGTGAAATTTGAAATAACCTTATCGCTATTCTTCCATGACTCCCTGTATCGTACTATTATGGTTGAAGTATTTTTTTTGAGCTTTTCGTTCATACCCAGTCGCCAAACCAAAAGCTGACTTTTTGAATCAATAAGGTGGATTAAACAGACAGCCGCTTGTCAATTTGCGAGAAAAAGTATTGCATCCGAATTTGCGTGATCCTGTATTATTGACTTGTTTATCAGTCTGTGAAAATAAGTCATTAGATCCGCACGCAGAGTTTGTTGTTAGTATTTATACAATATTTTCATATTATGCTCCTGTTACTTTGTCGTTACTATGTATGCGCACACTTTAGGCGGCATTATTTGCAAAGGCCGTAATTCTGATTAAATACTATCACTCATATGAAGCAATATGGCGGCGAAACTTGGTCTTTGAATTAATATGTTAGGCTTAGATTGGAATCTTATGACATTTGGATATGGAGAGGGATGGAAGATGTGAAATGGACAGAAAGGGAAACAAATTAGTCTAGGCGTGGTGCATGGGGAGAATAGGGGACAACAACAAGTGTGGGAGGCAGGAGAAAGATGGATACAAAGTATTTTGAATGTTCGTGGAATGTTGAAGACTGTAATATAGAGTGAAGAATGTTAGGCAAACAAGGAAGGGATAGGAATAGAATAGGCATCTTTGACGGAATGAAGGGTGGAAGGAAGTATAGTATATAGTATTCAAGAAAGATATTATTAGACTAAGCTAAGAAATTGATCTGTTTTCAGTCTTTGCCCATACATAACCTTCCTTATACGGCAGTCTACTTAATATTGTTATAATAGGGTAATTTTGTCTTTGGTTGAGGCATGTTTCGAAAAAGATAAACCGGATGGTTCCCTTGGAGACTTGATGGATGCGTGTCGTACGAGGCGTATTCATAAAGTAAGGCCCGTTTGGTCACAGGAAAAAATATACTCATATGAAACACATTTTATTGGCACTTGTAGTTAGCTACAAACCTACTTCACTTATCTACATAATCGCCGTTCACTTCTAAGCATTTTTCGTACCGCTGCACCAGCTTCTTTAACCCCTCTGTATAGAAACTAGCCGCCTGACGGTTGAACCAATCGATAACGCCATTCTTGAGTTCCTCTTCGGTTTCGAAACGTTGTCCACCGAACCACTGCTTCAAGTGCAAGAAGAGGAAGTAGTCGCTGGGTGTAAGGTCAGGACTGTACGGTGGGTGGTTTAAAGAGTTTCCAACGACCCAAAAACTCTCGTCCACTGGACATTCTTTGCTCTTTGTGGTAGTCGGTGAGCATTTTCGGTACCCACCTTGCACGCAATGTGTGGTATCCGAGGTTTTCCGTAACAATATTGTAAACAGTAGTGCGTCCAAGTTGAGGAAATTGTTCAGCCAGGCCATTAATTGTCAATCGACGATCACATCGCAGTTTTTGTTCCACTTGCGAAACAATTTCATCGGTCAGAATACTGGGCCTACCACTTCGCTCTTCGTCATGGACATTTGTTCGTCCATTTTTAAAATCACAGCACCATTGTCTAACCTTTCCTTCACTCATAACTTTAGGTTTATAAACTAGGCATAATTCCCGATGAATTTCAGCAGCCGACAATCCTTTTGCATACAGGAATCGTATGACAGAACGCACTTCACAGGTGGCGGGATCAACGATTGTCGCGGACATTGTTGTTTGCATGCACGGAAAAGCAAACGACTTCTGAAACAAAACAAATGCTACTATAGCTTCTCAATGAATTAGTAGATGGCGCTGCAGGAGCAAAACTATGTTCTAAAGCGCCAATATTTAAATATAAGCAAACGGTACTTACTTTAAGAATACGCTTCGTAGAAGACTGAATCCTATGAGACACATAAAATTCAACCTCAAGGTCTAGGTTTTAATTAGAAAAGTCATCATTAGGTCCAAACGTGAAGTATGATTAAAACATTTCGTCATGAGTTAAGTGCGTGTTCCACACATTTTTCATATCCATTGCAATATCACGGCATGTTTATCACTCAATTGGCGATGAAGTTTGTTGGATCTAGTAAGAATTATCAAGAGCTCTACGGCCTCTAGGTTAAATTATAAGGGGGGAAAACTCCACTGGCCGTAAAAAACAGTCGCAACTCTCGTCAGACCAAATTGTTGTGTTGGTATTCGCGGGAACCAACCACAACCTCTCGACCAAGAATACCCTCTGTGGTGGTTTACGGGAAATTAATCCACGCCAGGGACCACACACAGCCACACACACACTATCCTGTCTGGAATCCTTCACGAAGCTGTGTCACTTTCAACCTTGTGTTGGAGGTGTTTTTCCCTTCAGTTCGCTGAAGAGGGCCACTTTGTGGCCGAAACACGCGTGTTCGACGCTATCCTCGTCTGCGCTCTATCGTTTCAGATTCTCCCAGAAGTTGGGCCCTTTGAGTGCGTGTGTGTGTGCTTCTTGAGTGCTAGTGTGTGTGATTGTTCTGTGCTCGTCCTTCGTGGATAGTCACAGAGTGTGTGCTTGTAATACATCCTGGTATCCTTAACGGGGTCTTCCTTACAGCCTCGTGAAGGATTACATTTCCACCTGGAATCTTTAACGAAGTCTCACAGCTTCGTGAAGGATTCCAGACAGGATAGTGTGTGTGTGGCTGTGTGTGGTCCCTGGCGTGGATTAATTTCCCGTAAACCACCACAGAGGGTATTCTTGGTCGAGAGGTTGTGGTTGGTTCCCGCGAATACCAACACAACAATTTGGTCTGACGAGAGTTGCGACTGTTTTTTACGGCCAGTGGAGTTTTCCCCCCTTATAATTTGTTGGATCTGTTAAAATCACGCAAGTGAAGAAAACGGGTAATCAAACGCTGTTCTTTTACCCTAAACGACGCCATTGTTAGGTATGGAATATATAGTACTTCTCGCTCTAGTGGCAGCTGTACGAACCTTATGTACTGTTAGCTAGAGCCATCTATGCCTTGTATTCAAAACTACTCCAGCGGTACTATATGTTTAGTTCAACTATATCTTTCGGCTCATTGTCGGTCCCGAGAATTGTATGACGTTAGAATTTGAACGCACCACGTATGCTCTTTAACAAACGGTGTCAGGTTTAAAATTGTGCTGCTCAATTCTCTTTTACCTTCCTATTCTAGGCCCTCAGAAGTGATCTCCTTTCCTAAATCACTTTAACAACTCCGCATATCATATCTTTCCAACTATTTCATAAAATTCGAATTTATATCCACACATCAAAAGCTTCAATCCTCCTTTCCTCCGTTTTCCTTAATTTTTACGTCACTATGTCATATATTCATAAACTCCGTGCAAACCACACTCCTATCTTTTCCCTCAAATTCAATTCCAGGAATGTCCCTTCTTTTAATAATTGTAAAAATGTCCCTTATTCTAATAATATCATTATTTCTAAAAAAAATGTCTTCTTCGAATAGATCTTCATCGGTATCCCTGTTCAAGTATCTCTGATTTCTCACTTCTCAAATAGTGGTATTAACTTTTCTAGTGAATTTTAATGTAAGTAAAATAAATCAAGTGGAATTTGTAAATTTTCGAGACAACTAGGTTGTTCAAGGTCGTTAAAATGGAACCAAAAATGTAATAAAATCATACGTCCCGGCTTATTATATTGATTATAATAAAAATCACTGTTTGAACTTTTTCCGTCGAAATCTAATGAGCCGAGTGCTCAACTCAATACTTAACACGCACGCCGAGTAAATTAGATTATAAATTCAACTCCTCCGTGGATTGGTTAGTTTTGAATCATGTCGCAAAGTTGATTGTAATTACCTCTTTGTTATGAAACGCAGGGAAATTCATTTGACAGCCCATCGTGGAGTGAGCCAGCTGGACTGAACAAACTGAAAGCAATCAAATTCTCGGCCAGAGGTTTTAACGGAGATGTGGCGTAACGGACGAAGCCTGAAAATGACTTGGGCCAGAGAAAACTTTGCCGTGTAGGTTTATTATTATTAACAGCAGCTTTGTGGCATCTGCGTCGCGAAGTTCGTAGGTTTTCTTTTC
This sequence comes from Hetaerina titia, assembly GCA_037158775.1. Lineage (NCBI taxonomy): Eukaryota > Metazoa > Arthropoda > Insecta > Odonata > Calopterygidae > Hetaerina > Hetaerina titia. The sequence continues at coordinate 84,300,039 of CM073774.1, read as the reverse complement.
AAAAATAAGTCGTATTTGGTTGGTTTTTAACGATCATCTATCCCTTATACTTTTTTTTATCAAGTCTTTGTTAAGAAGTAGTTCGTGAAGAAAAGGCCACTATTAGGTTCAGACAGCACCGGAGGTTGCTAACAAGGAAGCAGTTCGTCAAAACGTTCGAATGGTGCATGCCACTCTGCGAACCAAAAATATTAAACATTGAAAAAACTGTTTTTTTCGGAGAATATAAGAAGAAAACATGGCTCTGGAGAGGATAATGATGAATATTAAATGTACAGAGAAAGTGGGGAAAGAGAAAATATTAATTTGAAAAGCAGAAAAGAAAAGGACCATCTGGAGATAATTCTATGGCAAAGGAGAACTAGAAATGGATTGGACACATATTGCGGCACTATGGATTAATTAGCAAAAATATAATACCTGTAGAAGAGACGATTGAGGTAAGAACCGAAAGAAAGAAGATGCCTAGAGCATAGGATATATTAAGAAGGGTGGAAAACTAGAAAAATAGAATATATTAAAAGGTGATGACAGTGAGTAAGGAGAAACATTTGAGGGAAGCAATATGCCGATGTTGGGATTGAAATATTAATGATCACCATATTTTTTAAAATAGTACCTATTTGGAATTCGTTATTTTTTGCAAGATATTGAATCATTTACTGACTATAATTTTTATACAGGGATACCGTGTGCGAATTGTTTCACGTCTTGCCTATTGTAATATACTCTACCATTAATTTCGCAAATTCTACAGATAAAGACCCACAATGCCAGCCAGCACAGATCGCCCGATGGGGACTACTCCCGTTCATTCAAACATAATCGTGAGGAGTAAGATATTTATTATTCCTGCGAAACTTAAATTTGAGTACAATTCTTTCCAATTATGAATAATATAATAGTCCAACGCCTCTCCGGACACCTGCAGCTCCACCCAAGCTTTGTGATTTTTAGGTGACCAAATCTTCCTGGGAAACCATAAACGGCACTGGTAAAGTAACTGGCCTCCCAACCCTGATATGTGTATATTCACGCGTCGTATAGGGCGTAGTACTGGGTGAACTTTGACAGCACCTACTAAACCGACCTTTGGATTGATCACTATGTTTATGTGATTAAATGCAATGATTATAAGACGTCAATCGAAATTGTAATTTCTAATGAAGAAATTGAGTATGCATCCGAGTCAAAGGCCTTGGCAAATTATTTTCTCATTCTACTATCAATTTGTCCACCATTTTGTTTATTATTAATCGTGAATGGAAACTTTAAATGATATTTTTTCTCCTACTAGGAGAGTTTCAACAGTGAAACGTTAAAAAAATGGTTTAATATTAACACCCAATAACTGGACGACTTCAGTATTAAAAGCAGTGATTGGTTATCTATTTTTGATGAATGGCGTTTTGTTAACTTTATTATTTCCTTAGAATATTGTTGTTTGCGTTGATTATTTAAAGAAATCCTGAATTTCAAATTAACCATGCATACGTAATACGGCTTACGAAATGCTTGAACGGACATATGCGTAAATCGTCGGATATATGGCAAAATATTTGTCTTAATTTATATTTAAAGATAATAAGTATGCAGAAATATTTTTAAATAAAAAAGGTCAGAGTTACGGAAGGAAATATTCCCGACAATTCATTTTGTTTCTTACAGGCGTCAGTCTGGTGCATCATGTATATAGTTCAATTTTCCCCAGAGATTTTATTTAATTCCATATATTTCTACAATACTCAAGTTTCCAATTAACGAAAGAAATTTTACGATTAGAATTCCACTCATTTTTGTCAGATGTTTGCTCTGCAGACTGATCTCCTATCCGATGCTTTGGCTGCCAAATAGTGAACGTCAAAATCCCAACGCCATCTTTCCAAAAGTTAGTTTCGGCAAGTTATAAAATCCAGGATCATGACTGGCGGTAGGGTCGAATGAATTTTGTTTTATTCCTTTTTTGGGCATGTCAGGTAACCCGTGTGTACCCCTGAAATCCCGCGATAAGCTATTCTAGTTTTGTCACCCAATTTTCCAGGAGCCAAATTACCAGAGAACATAAAAGAAATGGCGTCCCTGTGAAGACTCACAGGGAAGACTCACCGCGACTTTGTAGTTATTACCATCGAGTCTAATTTAGATTATTTCGATTCTATATTGTTTTCTCTTTTTTTCTTCTTCGTCATCACAAGTTATCAATACCAGGTTTCGCTCGCTGAAGCTCTTCAATCTATCTCCTCTTCCCTGCCACTGTTTCCATTTTCTATCAACTCCTTGCAACGAAATTTTCCATGACCTGCTTTTCAATTCAATTCTTTTCACTCATTTTTTTTAAATGTCCATTCTGATAGAAATTTTCTCTAGTTTCCAATCTTTTATACACGTATGATAGAAATTTTCTCTAGCTTCTAGTTTTGCACATTCTGTACGTGATCGCAACCCATAACGTATTCTAACTCTAATATTTGGTGATGATGAACCTGCTGCCAAACATCATCTTGTGCCATATCTATATCTGCACAACACCCCGCAAGTAGCCATAAGGACCTGTGGTGATTGGTGTTAGTTTATCACCCGTTAAAGATAATAATACCACATGCAAAGCTAACACATGTGTACCTATTCACACCCACAGAGACAAGCCACAATGTAACCATTTCAGAGTGTAAAAATCATTAGCCTTGATCGAAATTTGAACCCGGACACCTCGATTCCTGGTCGATTGCTTTAGCCAGCTAAGCTACGGAGGCTACTCTAACTGCGCCTTGGTAGTGTAACTGGCTAAAGCAATCGACCAGACATCGAGGAATCCGGGTTCGAATCCCGATCAAGGCGAATATTTTTACACTCGGAAATCGTTGTATTGTAATGCACACATAGCGGATGACTCCATTAAAAGTTACTGTAGCGGCATCTCCCGCCGTTTCTTGGAATTATTCAAGCAAAACTAATTTTAACTAACACGTATGCAAATAAATATACTAGCAATTAACATACACATAAACCTACGAATGCACCTTATGTCTACGTAGCGTTTAATGTTGCCCTCACTTGTAAATCGAATATCTTTACTATTTCTATTATGACTTTGGTTTCTTACTATTATGATTCCTGATTTTCCGAGGAAAGAACGAATATTTGTACCTATCTGTGGTGTGATCTCCCTTATTTTATGTTTATGGTCTAACCTACCCAAATACTGTGTGGCCACAATAATTCCCATTTTGTGTCCTTACTAAAAACCTTAAGTCTGGCTTGTTTTCTTCGCATCTTAAGCGGCTCCCAGCCTATCTCCTCCAAAAGATTTTTCACACTCGTCTTCTTATTGCAATAATATTTAACGACTTTGGAGGATTTTCGCTGAACTATATCGATTTTATCAACGCTTTCTTCCAAGGATCCCAATTACTAAAGTAGTATTTTAAATGTGGCCTAACTAAGGGAAATAAGACTCTTTTTAACATTCTCATTACATTTTCCCAACACCCAATTAATGAAGCCGAGTTATTGTAAGGCGAATCCGCATATTCTCCTGATATATGCTTCCCATGAAAGACGTGGCGTTATAACTACCCCCAAATACTTAACTTAACCTACCATAGTTAGCACTTAACCCTAAGTCTTGTGGATATAGAAATTTAATGTCATAAATTGCTGCGGTTCTTTATAACTGAGTACGTTTCATGCTTAAGCATATCATTGATGAATGAGCTGGAGTGAATACGGCCGGCTCACAGAAAAACAAAATGTGACTGCGTACGAAAACACGTAATGATACTTGAAACCCTCTGATTTGCCAAAAGATACAATGGAATAGCGTTAAAGGGAACGTCTCAAGGTGATATCAATAGGGAGAAAAGCTCGAAAAAATACGAAGATTACTTGGGAAGCGGATTCCGCGGGTCATTTGGTGTTATGTCGGCAGTGAAAAATAGTGTGGATCATTAAGTAATGATTATTATCCTGATGGAATTCGCTTTTAACATGCTCATTTATTCCAGAGTGCACGCAATTTTTTCATCATGGATAATTCTGCTACTCGTACGTGACGTTAAATTACGAGTTACGAAATTACTGTGGAATAGTATCTGCTTCGGTATACAATTGTTTTCCTTGTGCACCTCGTAAAAATTATTGTGTCTAAATATTACTCTTGGACTATTTTTAAGAATGGAAGAAAAATAAGGACAGTCTATGTGGAAGAAAAATTTGAAAATACAGTTCTTCAAATTCAAAAATACTGATGAAAACTGATGGCTATAATATTGAAAAGAGAATTCAAATGCAGACAGTCAGTTGTAAAACTTGGCTGAATTATGTACTTCGAGAATATTTTAAATCAATGCTACTGTCAAAGATGGCTAAGATGTTTTAGACTTTAGTACCAGTTTAATTTTTTACTTAGGTATTTTTTAAACCCTACGTTTTTTGTGAATTCCCACTTGGTCTTACTTCAAAGAAAGTTTTAAGACAGTCATGTCGTTTAAGTCAATCAAAAAAACAATCAATTTACATTTTTAAGTGATTTTCCTTCTGTTTCCTACTAATAGCATTAAAATTAATGGCCAGTGCCATCCGAATCTCTTTACATTTTCATTACAGGTTAACCTGTATAACATAATTAGCTTTTCAGTTAAAGGGATAGCAGTTGTTTTATCCACCAGCTGCATGTTAGTAATTACTTTTTGAAGCCCCATTCCATTTTTTTAGGGTAGTAATTCAATATTCAAATCGAAAAATAATTACGGTTAAATTGTCCGGGCGAAACAGTACTCATTTCAGCTCACAATACTGAGAAAATTATGGAAAATATCAACTAATTTCAAGATTCATATATTGATGCATCATATAATACTTGAATTTAGAAATAGTGTATAATTATGAATTTAAATATACAGCGTATCAATTTCGTCGTTCGTTGAAATGTTTTGGTAAAAGTAGTTCGTAATTGGCAAAATTAAAATATTTCTCGTTCACATCCACCTCACTGCGGCATTGCGATAGTTTATTACTAGGGAAGATGTGCTATATTGTAAAACGAGCAAATATTTTTTTTCAAGTGAAAACTTTAAAGTTTTAGAAAAGTTTTAATTGCTCTGTATGAAATTTTGAAATAAAAATATTGTGGTGATTGTCATCATCAAAGAGTTGGATTTGATATATGAAATTTCAATACCTGCGGCTTAACAATAAGCTTTGATGAATAATTCATCCGTATAAAAAGACCATAAAAATGTCTGTTCCGAAATCGGATTAACTGATTGGGCCTAAAAAAAATTTTAATTGCATGTTACATTCGCGAGGTTTTTGCGGCAAATCACGAAATTATTTTTTTTTAGAATTAATACTTCCCTGTCAAAATTTCTCTGCATTCCTTATTTAGGTAGTTCCAAAGCTACTTTTATTTATTTCTATATTTCATTAAAGGAGAGTTAACCTGGGACACTAATTTTGATTTAACACATCATGGAGATTATTCAAAAGAGAAAATATGGATTTCGAACAGATTAGTCAATGTGTTTTAACAACCAGGATCCATAGCACATTGATTTATTAAGTTTTATACAATATATTTACTGTGGGACAAACATTCACTGATCAGACTATATCCGAATAGAAATATCTGAATTTTGGTTAGCATTCTGCTGGGTTCAGGCTTATTTTCAGATACTTCACTGACTTATAGGGGAGGAAAAATATGTTCATGGGTACGGAAGTTGCTTGAGATATATTTTGAAAATTCCCATGATTTGTTCGTCGTCGTTCTGTAGATGAAACATTCAACTTTGTCCATGCTCTCCCAATATAGGGTCCTCTTCTTCTCACCAGTAATATTGCGGCCGCTAATCCCATTGGTAAGTTAATGGACGGTCTAAAATGGTTTACGCTGCGCATTGATTTTCCATTCTTCAATAGACCCCAAAGCGCATTATCATGTTTCAGGCTAGTTTCGGGACAAAGGCTAATGAGCAATTTCTACATAATTTGCCTTGCATGTATCTTGCGTGAGAACAAATATTCTCTCAGTATTGATTTAGAGTTCCTTACGAATATAAGGAGCGGCTATCGCCGGGTCATTTTATTCGTACAGCTGTAAATGGATATAATTCGTGTTAGACTTTTTATATACGAGTTCAAGGCGTTTTGTGTGCACAAATGTTAACAATACTTAATAAAATGATTGTTGTATGTAATATTCAATATCATTCTGAAATACTGCCATGGGAGAAAATATATGTATGTATGTATATATATAACATTTGGACGGCACAATAGAACACAGAATAAAATAGATAACATGTAAAAGGACACTCGCATTGTAGATTGTTTGAGCTTTCGGCCTGCTCCGAGGACCTTCAGGTCAGACACTATATATATTTTTATGTATGTATGTATAATCTTGAAAATGACGCTCGGCGACGCACAAACACACAAACACTAAGATAATAAATATTGCACACACAGAAACATAAAAGAAGGACACTTACAGTAGATATTTACGTTTCGACGGCACCGCCGTCGTCATCCGACGGCGGCGGTACCGTCGACGTAAAACGTAAATATCTACTGTGTCTTTCTTTTATGTTTCTCTGTGTGCAATATTTATATATGTATGTATATATATATATAAATATATGCATAAAAATGTATATACATATATGTATTTATGTATATACATATGTGTATATATGTATATATTTTTTCTATACATATGTGTGTGTAAACCATAAACACAGTAATCAACCCTCAGGTCGCTTAGGTAGTTGATGGTAGAGATTACCCAGTGCTAAGTCCTATATGGCGGGTGAAATTTACATATCAGGGTAGGGGGGTCACTTCATTTCCCTGTGAAGGTTATGGTTTCCCAGGAATATCTGGTACCCAAAAAGTCAAATAACTCGGTGGGACTGCAGGTGCCCAGTGATGCTTGCTCGGTCATCGAACCCGGGCCCTCCGGTCAATAGTTCAACGCTCTACCCCTGGACTACCGTAATCCCCATTAAATCACATACTCGGTGTATAATTTTAATATTTGTAAAGTATTTTACTCAAACGTTAAGTGTTGCAGAAGTCATTAATAACTTACTCCTCACGATTATTTGTGAATGAACGGGTGGGGAAAGCGGAGTCGAGCACATCACAAGTGCAAAAATATTTACTTGACCGGGACTTGACCCACGGATCTTTGGACTTGCCGGGTCGATGCTCTAACCTCTTGATCTATTAAGGAAACGTAATTTACAATGAAATTTGCGAGGAGTTTATGCAACCAAGTGCCCCGATTCTAGGGTTTTGGTTGAACAGTAGGCTCCAACATTTCTTTACCACTCCTAACAATACTTAATCTTGACATCCGTCACTACAATAAGATCGTCAATTCCGCATACTTCGTTCTTCCCTTCATCCTGTCCGGCGTGTCTGTTCTTGTCTTTACTCCCTTCTTCGCTTGCCAAATGTTCTCCCATCTGTAAGACACACACACACTGTTAAACACACCATCGCTATCCAAAATAATCTGCATCCACCTTTCTGCCTACTTCCGAATTCTCCCAACAACGCTCAATCCAGTAAATAATGACGGCCTTAAATTAAAATCCTACTGTGCCGTAATGCCATTTCTTAAAAATGCATGTGAAGAGGTAATTTTTACCTAATGCTTTAATTTGTTTTCAACATTTAGGAAGTGAATGTCCTTCGTTGGCAATTTCACGAATTCAAACCGGAGTCCCCTCAAGTCCTTGCCCCGGTTGCGGAGATACGGGGGTGTGGTTGGTAGAGACGGAGGGGGAGGTGAGAGGATAGCCGGAGTGAGTGGTCGATGCGACGGACCGGAAGGAGAAAATACGAGGGAGGGTCCTCATCTATTTTTTTCTGTCAACATCACATCTCCCCTCCTCATTGTCTCTCTTCCCATGCCACCATTTTCCCTGAGAGAGAGGTCGGGGGTGAATAAGGGGTTTGGAAGTATCGGAACGCGTGAAACAATAAGGTCTCTGCGGTGTCAATATCTACTACCTCCCTTCCTCCGGGAAGAGTAAGTCGTGTTCTGGGGAAAGGGGCACAAGAGAGATTGGAACGATGATAAGAGTAGGATAATGTTTTGAGGAAGGGAATGGAGTCAGGAGTGGGAGAGGGGATGTTTGCGGGAACTAGTTTGGAGTAATAGGACTTGTTGTTCGTCTGGCTTTCGCTTTAAGTGGATGTGGAAGCGTCATCGTCTCAGGGGTGAGAGGGGTGAAGCGCGCTGCTGTCGTCATCTGGAAGTGAAAATTTGATGTAAAATCAGCAGGTTTCGCCGCGGAGATGACGAAAATTCATCTCGTCAGGATTGCGTCGTTCGTAATACAGAGTGAGCATATTTATTATCCAGCCTACCAACGTGGGGTATAATATAATTTATGGAAAATTATTTTTTTAAATATTACCCCTTGTATATTTTAAAACTTCACGTGGATTTACAACTATCATTTGAAACTATAATGCTAATTTTTAAATTACCCCGATTAACTATAATATCTACATGTTATCAATAGTTATTTTGCATGTTTTCAAAAACCTAGTTATGACGTCACAATTGTCCCTGGATTTTTAATAACTTGACAGAATTAGTTTTAGTTCACTATCTAACATTCACTACGAAATGGAACGTTATTACTAGTTTTACAATGAAAATTTGGGCTAAAATAAAATATATAATGGATCAGAAAATGGCTATCCCCTCATTTGTCTTAGCTATATAAAATTAAAGCCAGGCACGAACTTCCAAAAATAGTTACTCCTATGAAAAATCTTGAAGACTTTTTCATAGATGATTATGCCTGTCATGAATTATCGGATAAATCATTTCCGTTAGATAATTATTAAGTTATCTTGACGATAACGAAGTAATTAGTATTCTGTTATCATACAGATGACGTGTTCTGATAGAGTAGTTTAATATAGTTTTAGAAACGACACCCCATTGGACGATCAAATGGTGGGTATGCGTTTAACAGGATACTTTTACACTATTTTCTTAAAACATTCAGGTAAACCGCTTACTGTTTGTGGTGAATACCAAATGTGAAATAATCATATTCAAAAATATGATTAACCAAACAAATTAGTTTTATAGGTAACTCTTATATGACAGGTACATAAAAATTGTTATGACATAAGAAAATTGAAGATTCGTCAATAGGATGAAGAGGTAGAAGTATCTTCAGGAGTGCCACAGGGATGTGTTATACGACCTCCTTACATGTGTGTGTATATATATATATATATATATATCAGTCATATCTTATCTTCCGAGGAAGACGGAGCTCGAGTCCGTCGAATCGTCGAAATTATCAAGATATTATTGTGAGTGTTCTTTTTATGTGTTCTCGTGCTATGTCTAAGTTTTTTATTCAACACTTCCGAGTTACTTCGAAGAAATCATCTATATATATATATATATATATATATATATATATATATATATATATATATATATATATATATATATATATATATATATATATATATATATAAAACCATAAACACAGTAATCAACCCGAAGGTCGGTTTAGTAGGTGATGGTAGAGCTCACCCATGTACCAAGCCCGACGGCGTGTGAATATTCACACATCAGGGTAGGGGGGCCAGTTCCTTTCCCTATGGTTTCCCACGAAGATCTGGTACCCGAAAAATCAACTAGCTTGGGTGGAGCTGCAGGTACCCAGAGTGCCTTGCCCGGGAATCGAACCCGGGACCCTCCGGTCAGTCGTCCAACGCTCTACCCACTGGACCATCGCGACCATATATATATATATAATTGCTCTAAGTTCCTACGTTATCAGAAAACTTAGGTTATGCTTTCTATTGTTTTAGGCTAAACTTTGTGGAAGTTAATGTTCATTATTTATTTTATTAAGAACACAATGTATACATCCACTGTTCTATATTATAATACTCCACTAGTATCCCACTCCACTCTCCCTCATAAATGCTATATAAATGGGCCGCAGCTGGTTTTATTTTGTGCCTGATGATGACGCCTAAGCGTTGAAACTAGTTGTACTATAATAAAGAACAGTGGATTTATACATTATTTTCTTAATAAAATAATTAAAAAACTTAGATTATGTTTAGATAATACTTGGATTTATCGGAAAATAAGGACACTAGGAGATAGTAGGCTACTTTTTTTTAGCGATTTACACCAAATATTTTGACAAATAAAATGTGATTTAAGGAATGAAGGTGATCATTAAATATTTTAGCTAAACAAGAAGTAAACAATTAAAACTATGCGACCAAAGTAGGCATGTTAAATACTTGAGTCAAACCTGACATCAAACTTTTAATGGAGTACACATATCAGAAGAATATGCGGGTCTTCCTCAAAGAAGATGGGTTTCATTACTCCAGGGGGAAAGCAACGTGAAGCTAAGAGATACGCGTTACTTCGCTTTGGTTAGGTCACGTTAGAAGTGCGCGGCAAATATCTGGGATCCATGTGAGGGAATTTAAATTCGTTATTGTAAAAGATTCAGAGAAATTGAAAATGCAAAAGAAATTGCTACGAAGAAATTTTAATGTCTCGGATCTGTTGGAGGAATTAGGTTGGAATCTCTTGATTCACGAAGAGAACCTGCAAGGCGAAAAAAGACATTTAGAAAGGTACAGGGCGACTGTGTTTTCTTGCGTCAACCCAGGAAACCACTTTCGCTCCAAATTATATTATTCGACCACCGGGATAAAATATGGGAGATAGACACCGTCACAGAGAGATTCAAATACTCTTTTTTCCTTCGCATGATGCACAGATATTGTGTAAAAATAGGTGAAAGGAGCGATTTAGTTTGTCAGTGGGGAGAACTGATTGCGCTAAGTAAAAGACTTCAATGACTCAAAATTTAGTAGTATTAGTATTTTTTTGAGACAGTCGCCTTATATTTGAACATGGGAGTAAAATATATCTTCCTTTGTTGGAAAATTTCTGTATGAAAAAGTAAATGAGGTAGCATCATACGTAATAAGAAACTAATGTCATGGTTAAAATAATTCAGGGCAAATCTGAAAATTATAAATAACATGATTTAATATTGCAGTGGTATAATCGTATCACCATAATTTTTCACAACTTCATTCTATTGAAATCATGGCTTGATCTGAAATAGTCTGTGAAGGGTCGCATTAATGAGTTGAAACCGTAAGCTCCCATGGAGGGCGAAGGCCCATTTTGGGTTTTTGATGAAGGACAAAGGTTTATAGAAGGTGATGATGGAAAGACAAAGCCGCGTGGGTGGGGAAGGGAAGGGATTGATCGATCGATCATTGTGAATCGGATGTGATTTCGTCGTCGTCGTAACCCCCCCTAAACAGGGATGGGAAAGTGGCGAACGGAGGATTGTGACGGGGGGGACCTTTAAAAGAGAAGAAAGGCTACTGGGATGCTGTGTGTCGAGGTGTGAGGTCCTGGGTTCGGCGGAAAGTGAAAGTGGCGACGAGGGATTTTGAACGAGGGCGTTGACGGGGAAAGCGACTGACTGGCTGATTGAGTTATTCGCGTCGATGTCGACAGCCGATGTCATTCTCTTCACTTGTTCCCGGCTCATAATTAGGTCATGGGAAGGTTAAGTAGATGGAATTATTTTCTGACAACCGTTTGTATCTCAATCGTTACCAAGTTACTCTGGAAAACAAGAGGTCTTACATAAGGTCGATGACCTCACACGGTCATCTACCTCAGACGAACCTACGTACTTGTTGCCTAATTGGAAAGCTCAGTCATCACTTATGTATACGACGAAGTTTTATGCTCATTATCTGCAGTGAGGAACTTATAACCCGCATTAATAGTCTTCTTCAAACTCTGGGAGCGTCCAAGGGGTGGGTCTTTTACGTGAATATCTCCAAAGCCGTGTCCTTGGTTGTTCCTCATAAGACTCGCGCATCACAAATTATCGAAATTGGTAGGAATAAGTCCCTTGATTACCTATATTTTTAATAAATAGAATTAAGCGTGAAAGTTGGAGAGAATAAACTAGAGCGGGCGGAACGCGTAGTATGGATGCTAATTGAATAATTGCCTTGGCGAAAGAGTAATTTGCAAGAATAGAATTAATGATGAGTACACAGGATGTAGATTTGAAAAAAATGTGAATACTTAAATATTGAGCGTAACGCTATACGGATGTGAGATATGGTTTCTAAAGCAAAATGACGAGTATAGATAGGAGACTTTTGAAAAATACATGTGGCGATGAATGGGGAAAATATATTTGTCAGAGAGAAAGGCGAATGGCGAGGAATTGAATCGGGTTGCCGAAGAGAGAAATTTACGGGGGGAAATCAGGAAAAGGCCGAGAAAGTGTAGGGTGGAATTATTGAACTGTAGAAGGGTGTTGAAAGCAGTGATAGAGGGGGAATGTTAGAGGAGAGGAGAGTTGAGAAAGAAAGAGATAATAACATGTAAGTTCCTGGGTTTGAGATTTAACCAATAATGTAATGTTCGTATTTTTAGCATATAGAGATTTCTTCTTCTACAGTAATCAGACTGTTGGTTGATTTGCAGCAATTCTCCAAGCCTGGCGATCTTCTACCAATCTCTTCAGTTCCGTGTATGAATGGCAGCCGAGATCTTTTATTACCCGAGTAATGTATTTCAATCAAGGCCTGCCTCTTTCGTTCTTACCCTCCAAAACACCCTCTAGTATGGTGAGCAGCAGATCATCATGTCTCAGGGTGTGACCACTTCTCCTCTTGGTTAATGTCTTCCAGAGACTTGGTAATTCTCCTGCTCTTCTCAATACCTCCACGTACGACACTTTATCTCTCCAGCTAATTTTAAGCATACGGAGCACCATAGCTCAAAAGCATCTACTTTCCTCCTGCAGTCGACTCCAAGCGTCCAAGTCACACTTCTATTAAGAAGCACGCTCCAAACAAATGTTTTAATGAGCTGCCTCCTTAGAGATTTAATATGGTGTAAAATATGGCGATTGCTTATACTCTGGTGCAAAAATTGATAACCAAACTTTCCAACCTTACGATTTTCTTTTCATTGTTCTCAGAAAAATCTTCCTACTATCAATGTTCCCTCTAGCTAATCATAGTATAAAAAGAAATATTTAATCATGAAAGCTTCATTATAATGTGCTAGATTAGACTTTCAGCCGGATATATTAAAGGTATATAAATATAAAGGAAAGGGATGGATTTCAATGCATCGTTCTCAAAGCGATTGGAGTGACAAACACGAGAATAAATAAAAAAGTTTTAAAAAAATATTTTACCCTGTTCTTCGACCTGATATATTTTTAGCGAGTTAGCATGAAGGCCGGTGAACTATTTTTGAAAATGCACTGCACGATCACAATACGTATTACATGCAGCATGGCTTAATTTTCATGCCTATGGTGCGTTACGTGTGCTTTAAGACGCACTTATATTCGACTTTTAAGTACGCTTGCCCATTATGACGGATCAAAATCAGTCGCTTAACCAATGGCTTTCCGTAAATTATGGGAAGGAATGTACTGATTTTGTGAGAGAAATGGAGGAATTTCAAATGAGCATTGTGGAAATGATCGGTTGATTTGCTTTTTTGGTCGCTGAGGGACACTTATGACTTGCACAAGTCAGTCAGGCGTTGACCAGCGGGCCAAGGGGGCACAACCTTAACCACGAACACGCCCGTAAAGATTTTGGGGTCAAGTTGAAAATTTGGTGTTCCGAAGGATGCTTGGAGAAATTGAAAAAGTCTCTGAGTTCCTTTCCAATAAGAAGAAAGAAAGTGATGTGGGTGGGAAATGTGGAAAGGGTACGGAAATCTCTTACCCCATTCGGAGAAGGGGAGTCCCTTCCCGTATTCATCCGTCGGTTTCACCTGTTTTTTTATGTTCGTATATTCCGTTGTCAAATTTCATCATGCATGGGAGCCGGTGAGAGAAAACTTGGAAATATTCTTAGCGGAAATCGTATAGAATAATAATATTCGATTTTATTCTCCAATTCAGTTTTTTTCGAAATATCCTGATACGTATTGTTCATGTTCTTAGACGCAAATTTTCGTTTTTTCTCCTTCTTCATCATCATCAGTGTTTTCAATCCTAGGATTAATTTATTGCAGCCATCCATTTGCCTCTATTTAATGTCAATTCCCTCAATCCCTGATACCTTTTCTGTTTTACGTCTTTCTTAATTTGTCCTATGTACATGTCTCTTGGTCTTCCTCGTGTGATCTTTCCTTCTATTATATTCCTAATCAATCCATTGGGCCTCAATGTGTATCCAATCCAACTATTTCTTCTTTGCCGTAGAGTTCTCCATATGGTTCTATTCTCTTCTGCTCTTATATATACTTCCTCGTTCCTCACTTTGTCTGTCCATTTAATCTTCAGCATTCTGCTCCAGCACCATGTTTCATAGGCTTCTATTCTTCGCTGGTCCACTTTTCCAATGTTCCAAGTCTCGGAACCATAGAGTACCGCCATGCTCCACACGAAAGTCTTGACAAATTGCTTCCTTGTTTCCAGCCTTAAGTTATTTGAACATAGTAATTGCCTCTTCTTCATGAATGCATTCTTACCTTGGGCTATTCTTTGCTTGATGTCGGTCGAGCTTCTTCCATCCCATGTTATGCTGCTGCCCAGGTAGATGAAGAATTCCACTTGTTCTAGTTTCACCCCTCGAATTGTGATATCTGCATTCTGCTTATCTCTTCCGCACAAAAGGATTTTAGTTTTCTTCTGGTTGATGTTCATATTACATTCCCCCAGCACTTGATCCATAGCACTTGTGTTGCTTGCAGGTCATCTCGCGTTTCCGCCATTATTGAATGTTTTTCTCCTTATAACATCATTTAGATATGACTTTAATATGGTTTATTTACGGCTAGTTATAGTTCTCAAGCCAATAGGTCAGTAATTTCATATTCTTCAGCAGTTAATCTCATTGTAGTGGAAATACAAGGAGGTAGTCTAGATACCGCGAATTGGTTGACATCGCCTCAAAATAATTTTATTTGATTTGATTAATTTATCATGTCTGATATTCTGTGTCTCACTTTTATGTATGCATTTTCTATTCGTTTCATTTGCCATCCAATTTAAGTTATGAAGGAGGTAATTCAAACTCAAGGTCTGCCTGATGATTCCTAAAATGTATGTGTATTTTTTTGAACTGTGGCTGTATTTTGGTACTAATTTGAAAATATATAATTCCTGTGGTTAAAATTAACACTTAGGCATTTATATAAGTTGCCAAAAGTTATTGGATGGTGGTCTTAATAGCTTGAAGCCTACCTAGAAATATTTCAGGGCTGTTACGCCCCCTATCAAAGTAGGAATTGTGTATGTATGCCACACTGGAGATGGAACAATTACTATTCTTATTTTCTTTATGATAGAACTCTGGCATATAGCATATTATATCTGAGTTTTGATAATAATTTACCAAGAGTATGCTTTTTATGGTTTTTCCCAACTTATCTTAATATTACATATTATTGGTTAAAGGTTGTGTGTTTTCTTAGTCTCTATTATGTGTTTTAAATAATGAAAAAAACAAGGACAAGTTCATTGTGTGGAAGGTATTTTGTTTAATTTGATTTTTTTCTCAAGTCTATGAGTATATTACAAGGTTTGTCCCAAAATTAGTATGCCTTATGTTTTCCTGAATAGACGGACGGACGAGCGGCGGTTTCTCTGGGCGGGTTCGAACAAGGGAAGTCTCGGGAAAGGCTTGTAGGTCGGTAGCAGTTCCCTCCCAATCATTGCGGAATGCGTATAATTCGTTTGCGAAATATCTGTAACGTGAACTCATAACGCTCCGTTACGAACCGGTCATTGGAACTGCGCTACGCCGTCAAAGTTTGCTTGAAACTGGGCAAAACCGGGAAAGAAACTGATGACTTGCTCAAGCAGGTCATGGTGATAACACCATGGATAGATCGGTTTTTTTAGTGGAAAATGTATTTTCGGAATGGTATTTCCCATTCTCTCACTCTTCGACCCCAAAAAGGGACGATAATTTTCCAAGAGTAAAGGCTTTGTTGGACAGGAAACGCAGATTAAGTGTTCTCATGGTTTCCGATGAACTTGGCATCTCTAGAAGTGATGTGCATCGACTTGTCACTGGAACCATGGGCATGAGAAATGTGTGTGTGAAGTCGGTGCCGCGTGTGCTCTGGGACGAACAAAAGGAAGCTCGCACGCGGATCTGCCAAGAGATTCTTGACCATCCCTCAGCCATACGACAACCCTGACGTCAAAAATCCCAGCAGACTTCTTACTCTTCCCCTACCTCAAATCCGTGCTGAAATGGCGTTACCACGGCTCGGTGGAAGCGTTACAACAGGCCGTGTAGGGGGAGCATAGCAGCATTTCGGTCGTACTAGGCGTGGAAAACCCGCTGGCAGCGGTGTGTGGACGTACAGAGTATGTTCCCAAAGTAATGCATTTAAATTTCCCACGCCGCTCCTAGGTATTGTAGTGGGATCAAACTACTTGGAGTAGGTGGAGGGGGGGGACGCTAAGCTTTGCCGCGGAACTAGTCTCAGTGCTCTCCAAGCTGTGGAAGCTGCAGGGCGTTGGTTATTGTAAACCTCTGCGCGCCGACCATGTCACGAAAGACCAACCGAGCGGAAATTTCAAGTGAACTTTTGGAACGTATTGCAAATGAACCTGATTATTTGGAAAGCATCATCACTGGTGATGAAACCTGGGTTTTTTAATGCGACTTAGAAACAAAACGCCAAAGTTTTGAGTGTCACACCGCCCAGTCCCACAAGCTTAAAAAGGCAAGAATGAGCAAATCAAAAGTGAAAACAATGCTCATTGACTTTTTCAACAGTAAAGGAGTGGTCCAATCGGAGTTCCTTCCTTAATGACAGACAGTTAACGCTGCCTATTGCGTGGATGTGCTGGAAAGACTCCAAAAAAGGGTCATCAGGACGTGAAAAGACAACTCCGCTACCTGGAAGCTCCATCACGACAACGCCGAAGTCGCCCCAGCAGACTTCTTTTTGTTCGCTCGGATTAAAGCAACCCGTTTATCGTCCATATTAGAGATCCAATCAGCCGTGACGAAGACCTTAAGAGAGGTCCCCGGAGACGCCTTCCAGGGCTCGTACCGATCTTGACACAATCGCTGGAAAAAACGTGTAGAGGCCCAAGGACAGTATTTTGAAGAATTTTAATTGTTTAAGTAAATCTGTTCATTAGAAAGCTTAAAAAATATAACGGCATTACTTTCGGAGCTCACCCTGTACAGGGGCGCTAATGCGAAGGCTTTTTTGTGTAAATGCATCAATTCTGGCAATATTTTTTTTAATTGACTCAGTCCTATTACTCTTGGGATTGACCTTGTTTGTAAGAGTGTTATCTATATGGTATTCTTTTAGTCTTTTTTCTATTAGTTTGCTGGAAATTTTTGAAGGAATTAGATAACGGGAAATTGGCACGAGACAGAAAGAAAAAAGGAAACGACAAACCTGTGTGATGAACACCTCTACTAACAGGCAAAAAGATTTTCGTTTGCTTCTTAGCACTAACCTTTGCTCTCGAAAGTAACTTTGAAATCACCCAAGTAGATGACTGGAGTTGAGAATCAAGGAAATTTTTGAAAAGCTTAAAGAAAATGGCATTTAATTTTAAACTTAGATGGATGAGCGCGGATATTAGTTTAGGAAAGTATTTCCCCAGTTTAGTTGAATACATCAAGCAGTAAAGAGCATATTATCTCAAGGAAAGAGTTTGGATGAAATATAGAAAGAGTTGTCCGAAGAGCAGAAAACTATTTTAATTGGAGCGTCCTTTTCGTTTTAATTCCCTCAAAGAGAAAGAGTTTTTGGCCAGTTTAAAGGCGTTCGTGGGTTTCTGACTTCTGGAAATTCATCTCTCTACTGATTTCGTGGAAATTTCACTCAACTTGCTTAAGGTGAATGCGATTTACACAAAATTTTAATGCATCAAGAACTCAATTATTGCAGTCGGTTAGCTGTTCTGAATAAAAATGACCTCTTTAATGGAATGTCGAGGAATTAGGATGTATACGTGTTAATGGTTTGCTGATCGAAATTCTGATTTACAACTTTGAAAAAGTGTCATTTTGCATTTACCAAATGGTCCGTTGATTTAAAAAAATTTACTTTTAGATTTATTATGGTCTGCAAGACAGAAATGTAGTTCGTCCGTTTAATATTTTCATCCACCTTCCGTAATCTCAAAATTGTATTTGTGTCCAAAATGTCATCGGCAATTTTCAAAGTAAAAGAAATTTTCAGACATTTATCAGCGTATGCAGTGCTTTACATTGTTCTTCTTTAACTGGAAGAAGTCAATTAATAATAGAACTAGAATTATATTTTGTTTTGCGTCGAATATCTTCTGAATGAAGCGTGTTATAAACTTGATTCCTTCCTTCATATCCAAGATGGTTATTTTATCGGATAGATATTATTTCAGAGCACGACTGCTATAAGTGCGTTAAGTATTTGATCTGCATCAAAACATATTTAACTACTTAAGTATACTCTTTTAGTCATACGAGTATTTCGATTTCTCTCCGAAGCAGATTTTCTCTGTAACTAAACAAAGGTGAATATTCCTGTTTAAACCGACCTTCAATTTTAAATTGGGCAACAATATTTCAATTTACTGTTTTTTTTATTTTTTATGCTAAGGTTATGCTAAGGAATATTCTTAAACGTTTAGAATAAAGTTGTCGTATTTCACAATTTCTGTGTGTCATCATAATATATTAAATACATTTTTGGATTCCTCATTTAGCTTCTTAAGGCTCTGGAAGTGGACTTGCCGTTAAAAAGTGAGACTCTCCTACTGGTCGCTTCTCGATATAAACGATCATGGTTAAATTGTACGATGTTAACATAGCCCATGAGTTGGAGATGAGTAATGTGTTATGCTCTACTAATGAACAATTTCGCAAGGATGGAACAACTCTTTATGCACTAAAAATGCAGAAGAGAAAATTTAATCAATTTTCTCTCAAAAATAACCGCGATATATAACTTGCATCCCATAAGCGACACTTTTTTATTACACCTTCACCATTTTATTTGCACCCCTTTAGGTTTCGGTAAGAAATCGTGAGGAGATTTCATTATGATCTGACAATGTGGCGCGACAACGGATCGTAAAAAATCAAGACTTCTGTTGTTTTCTGAGATCGTCCAACTGTTTTTTTAGCGTTAATCAATCAGTCCAACCGAATACCACTGCAAAGAGTAACTTAAAAATATAATAATATTTTCCCCATATATTCGTGGTGTCAATTGACAGGTTTCCATTGATCATTCCATATTTAGATGGTCCAATACTCTTCAAGGAGCACTTTTACATCACTTGTCTTTTCCACCTCAGAAACCGTCGTTATGACATATATGTGCGTGTGTATATATATATATATATATATATATAAACGTCGAAACATCAATATCTACTGTAAGTGATACTTTAGTTTCATTTATGTTTCTGTGTGGAATATTTATTATCCGACTGTTTATATATATATATATATATATATGCAAAGTATGGGTCGCGGTGGTCCAGTGGGTAGAGCGTTGGACTACTGACCGGAGGGTCCCGGGTTCGATTCCCGGGCGAGGCACCTGCAGCTCCACCCAAGCTAGTTGATTTTTCGGGTACCAGATCTTCCTGGGAAACCATAACCGGCACAGGGAAAGGAACTGGCCTCCCTACCCTGATGTGTGAATATTCACACGCCGTCGGGCTTGGTACATGGGTGAGCTCTACCATCACCTACTAAACCGACCTTCGGGTTGATTACTGTGTTTATGGTTTATATGCAAAGTGACAAATTCCTTAATCCCTTAAGTGTTGAATTTCAGAAGGATTGTGAGATGGTAAGAGAAAAGAATATTAAACTTGGGCTTGTTAGTTGGAATAAATTAAAGACAAGAAAATGGATGAAGGATATATTTATCGCTTATACGAGGGTCATCCGGAAAGTAGTACCCGTTCGTGCCGCATGAAGTGCTGACGACGCGAGTAGCCGCTGGACGAGGTCAGATAGCTTCAGTGGCTTGTCTGCCTTCTCTGAGCCAAGTTGCGTGACGCTAGCATTGCCTGTGTTGTTTCTGTGATTGTTTACAATGTTTAAAAAAATTGAGAACGCCGCCAGTTGTGAAGTGAGGGCAGTGATTAAATTCCTCAATGCAAGAAACGTTCGCCCATGTGATATTCATCGCCAATTAAAGGAGGTGTATGGAGACAATGTAATGGACGAGTCGTCTGTTCGGCGGTGGTGTCGCAACTTCAACATGGGGAGGGGGAACACACACGACGATGAGCGTTCGGGGAGACCGTCTGTCATTACTGGTGAGCTCAGTTGACGAATTCGTGAGGAACGATCGGCGCGTCACAATTGATGACATCTGTGAGCATTTTCCCAATGTTTCTCGAACAATTGTTCATGAAATTGTTAAACACCATCTGCATTATGCAAAAATTTGTGCAAGATGGGTCCCTCGCATGCTTACAGATGAGCACAAAACCAAGCGTATGGCTGCAGCACTGACGTTTTTGGGACGTTATTCTGATGAAGGAGACTCTTTCTTGACTCGCATAATTACTGGTGACGAAACATGGGTTTGTTATGCATCACCTGAGAGTAAACGACAGTCAATGGAGTGGCATCATGCTCATTCACCAAACAAACCAAAAAAATTCAAGACAGTTCTTTCCACCAGGAAACTCATGGCAACCATTTTCTGGGATCGACGAGGTGTATTGCTTATTGATTTTATGGCCCGTGGAGACACTATTAATGCCAATGCGTATTGTGAAACATTAAAGAAATTACGGCGGGCAATACAAAATCGGCGGCGAGGTCTATTGTCTACTGGTGTCATTCTCGTTCATGACAATGCCAGGCCTCATGCAGCTGGGATAACACAAAAACTTTTGCAGCAATTCAAATGGGAAACTTTCGACCATCCACCGTATAGCCCGGACTTGGCCCCTTCAGATTTTCATCTCTTTACAAAGCTTAAAGACTTTTTGGCAGGAAAAAGATTTGACAGCGATGAAGAACTTAAAGAAGGAGTGACCCTGTATCTCAATGAGCTGGCGGCGAAGGACTATGCAGCAGGAATACAGAAACTTGTCACACGTTATGACAAATGCCTTAATTTGCTTGGAGATTATGTTGAGAAGTAGTTTAAAGTATTCTCTTTCAAATAAAATTTTTTATGTTTGTTAATATTTACTTTTGTGTCTTTATTTCACGAACGGGTACTACTTTCCGGATGACCCTCGTATATACTGGTATATTAATATATTAGGAGTGTTGTAGAAATCAGAACTTTGGCTAAATGAGGTAGAGAAAAGCATACTGGACGGAATGGAGGGGTGAGGAAGTACGTGGATTAGAGAAGTGAGTTAATGTAATGTAAGTTTAAGATAATTTATTTAATGCTATCTATGGTGGTACTTAGAAATGTAGAAAACTTCGGGTATTGAACGCATTATAAACCTATCTTGATCAGTAGGCCTTAATAATAAGAGGCGATATAATCCTAGAAATATCATTTTAAAAGTTTAATGGCAGTTAGATAAATTTTTAGATCCTCATGATCAGTCAATCCGTTCCATTAAAGTTACCGACAAGTTTGTCTTTAACGTGCTGAGTCATGTGATTCCCATATAGTCGTATTGGCAAAGTACTGCAGTAATAGTAGATGACAAATCATTCGGCAGAATGAGTGAGAACAATAGAACTCATTTTGACCGTTAAAAGTGGTTTCGTTGCTCGTGGGGGGAGGGGGATGGGATGGTAGTATTATGGTGGCGCAACGGATCAAGTTTGTATTGAGGTAGTCATTTATTGGCTTCATAAGAAAGTGACCGCCGAAGTGAAGAGAAAATTTGATCGCGCTAACTTCTCCCAGAGTTCTACGTAACTTTAAGTGGCACTTTGCGATCCAAAACTTGCAATGGATGTTGCACTCCAGAACTCTTCAACTTATTAGGTCTTGCGTCTCAGTTTATTCTTAGAGAGGACGGTTGCACTCCTTGCTAATGCAACGGTAATATTTCATGTCTTCGCAGGAATTTAAAATGGGCTATGTGGGGCAGGAATTATGTGAGACACCATTCCAGTCGAAGTTTCAGGGAATTAACCTAATTTCGCTTCTCCTCTTGGTAGCCTAAAACTCTTGAATATTCTCTCATAGGATAAATAAAGAAGAAGTTTCCCAAAGATTTAAAGTCCCGGTGCGGGAGGCATCGATGATGTCAAAAAAAATACCGAATGGGTTTCCAGTCATTCACAACAAATATTATGTTATAATAATCTGGCAGATATTTTAGTTACAATGTTGTGTTCATCCAAAACATTCCTTACACGGCAGATAATCAAGAAATTGTAATCATTGGTTCATCATTATTTACATACATCAACTTGTAGTTTCGGTTAAAAATTTACCCATAATATGGTGACATCAGACAGCTCGTGTTTTTACATGTAGAAATGTGTATTGCTCTCGGTTATACTGATGCGCGCACCCTTATTTATCATGAATAACATTATTACAATTGTTTACGTATTTATTGTAATTAATAATCAAGAGTCTTAATTTTTTATGATCCATGCTTGGTGTTGAATTACCCCCTTCCATGCACCTTACCATTGGCTTCCAGGGTACCATGCATTAAACCTCGCACTTTTAGTTGCTAAGATATTCCAAAAAAACATCAAAATAAGGTCTTAAATAACGAAATTGATCAAATTTACCTTATTGCAATGAACTGTTTGAAGGCAAATACTTAATAAAGAATGAATACTGAAAGGAGAAGGGTTTAAATTAAACTTACTGGGTGTGTAGTGGCTATCTCATTTAGTCAAATGAAAAATATTAGAACAATACAAAATATAATAGTAGGAAATTATTTCTTGAAAAAAAAGATTAAGTACAAAAATTATGGAAGAAGTAACTAACTATTCTGTCAGAGGGCAAATTATACCAACACCAACGTAACTGAACGAATGAAATGTTTATTTGAACCATGGATCTTAGCGACTGGCAAAGGTACAATAGGTAAATGGGTATTCTTCTCGGCTTTAATGCTGAGAGTTTTAATTCAGCATTCTTATTTTTGAAAAATCGTCAAAAATATATAAACTTTCAATTTCAGCGTCAACGTATTTACTAAAACTGTTTGCGCAGCACAACAGCTTTTAATTCCATGACAAAAGATTGATGAAACTTGAATTACATACATAATTAATATATATTTCCACGCCTCCCCCACTACCTGTTTCTTTCCTCACCTTTTCCCCCTCCACAACCCCCTCCTTCACCCCTCCCCCGCCACCGTTTTCCCCCTCCCTCCTCCCTTACTCTCTCTGTCCTACATACCCATTTTCCTGTCTTAACTAATCTTCCGAAGAGGACAGAGTTCGAGTACGTCGAAATTATCAAGATATTACGTGTGAGTGTTCCTTTTATATGTTCTCATGTTGTGTGTTTCTGTCTATATATATATATATATATATATATATATATATATATATATATATATATATATATATATATATATATATATATATATATATATATATATATATCTTTGAAATGGACGCACAAACGTACAAGCACACAGATACAAAATATTCAAAACACAGAGACACAAAGAAAGGACATGTGCAGGGTAAGGGTGAGGGGAGGAGAGGTAAGAGACCATGTGTTTGTGTATATATATATTTTTTTAGGTAATCTACCGGTTAATGTAGGTTTTTTGGATGGACACAACTATATATATATATTTTTTTATTTATTTATGGATGGACACAACTATATATATATATTTTTTTTTATTTATTTATTTATTTATGTACGGGTATATTTATCTAGGAAGCATTGGAGAAGGAATTTTATACCGTCAGCAGTTCCATTTTAATCTTATAAAATTAAGAACGAATCATATATAGCACTTTCCTAAATTCAACACAGGTTTCCTAAATTCAGGTCACAGAAAAGTCTTTATAAAGTAAAACTTAAACATTTAATGGCCCTTAGATGGCTGCAGAACAAAATAGTCATGAAAAAATGAGTTATTTCATAAACTTAAGGTATTGTTTGTTACATATAAATTTTGATATTGTTAAGTACATATAAACTTATGTACTATTATAAGCTGAATTATTTTTTTAACTTAAGCCTTATACCAACTAATCAAATAAAATAACTATTAATAAATGAAAAAGAAAAACTTTGTTTCAATCCACCACTTTACTTGGTTTCGACGCTACGGCGTCATCCTCAGGTAATTTGGCCTTTCTCGCTTCTTACCTGAGGATGACGCCGTAGCGTCGAAACTAAATAAAGTGGTGGATTGAAACAAAGTTTTTTCTTTTTCATTTATTAAAATTAACTTCCACAAAGTTGAGGCTGAAACTATGGAGTTAAAATAACAAATATTAAATTATAACTATGGGTAAGGTCTTAGTAAGCAATACATAAGGAATAATTAACAGGCAAAGTGAAAATAATAACTAACTGATCGGGAATTATCGTCCATTAGTTACAATATGAAATAGCGATAATTGAAGTAAAATCCATGGAATGTACAGATTGTCTTGTACATGCATGTTGGGAAAATGCACGTCAATCCTAATTTCAAAGCGATATTTCTGCCGTAGTTAAATGTACACATACGCCGGGTGCGTTATGAACCCAGTAGATTAATTGAGCTCCTTACGTATATACATACGCTACGCACATGTGACACATTACGATTTTCCAATTTTCTATAATTAAATCACTACTTGACTACTTTCGGGGGGATATGGATACGGCTCGGATACTTGGTCAATGACGTAAGATTGGAGGTTTTTGAGATGTGGCTGTGGAGAACCATGTAGAAGGTAAAGTAGTCGGATGGAAAACAGGTCATGTAGTACCAGCCATGCTGGGGGAAACGAAAAGAATGTTGGGATAAATCCAAAGAAGGCAGGAAAGAGGCATGCAGATAATTTAATTGGCAATGGGATGCTGAAGACTGTGATAAATGGGAGAATGTTGGGTAAACGAGGGGTTGTTGTTGTTAGGCGAGGCTAAGGTATGTAAGGGTGCACAGAATGTTTTTGCAAAAACCTCTTTTTACGTTTTATTGTCAAACAATAATAATGTATACGGGAATCTCAACGATTACGCTAAGTGGAAACCAGCGAAGGTCAATTTAGATTTATTAGCAAATTAATTTTACATAATCGAACCGAAAGGAATTTTAAGTGCTTTTCTCAATTTCCCCGCGCCGTCAGTCCATGCGATCACTTTTCCGTCAATCCGCCTTGCGACGTAGGTCTCGTGAGTGTTACCTAATGCATATACATTAGCTCCCGAACGGAAGGGAGTTTACCTCTCAGCATGTACAAAACAGATTCACGTCATATTCAATAAAGGCTGACCTCGCCATCATGTATACGTTCTTGACTAAAATTTTCGTTTGATTTTCTTGACTACCTATCAACATAATTTAACAGTGACTGGATTTTCTCAGTTTTTATTTTGATAAGTGGTATCCAACAGTTGTGTCCACCAGTGCTTTCTACTTGTCCAAAAGACGTCTTATCATGACAATTAGCATGCCTTCAAGACAAGAGATATCTGCGAATGGCCATCGTAAACAGTTCATTTTCGGGATAAATGTAGGGAAAGGAGTAGCGATAACATAAATAAACTTTAAGAGCAGGAGGGAGAAATTTTTCGATAGCACACAAAATCTGGTCACCAAAAGGTAAGTCATTCTTAGGTGCATTTATTTAACAGGGTATTAAACTTGATATGATATCAACAAAATTATCTAATAGAATCTGGCACGCTATTGTATCGTATGCCCTTATCTTAGGTAGGAATGTTGTTTTTAAAAAGATTTTATAAAGATACAGGGAGATAGAATTTCCTCCTGACACCGCGGGCATTATTTAGATCACAGGGTATACGTATAATTGCAGATTAGAAAACCAAGGTCAGTGCCTTTGGTTTTATTTATATTGAATCTCATCCCACATCTATTGCACTAAATTTCCAATTCACTCAGCAAAGCTTGCGACCCCTTGGCTGACTGACGACTTAGAGCTTGGTCATAAGCAAACCTAACTGATTTTATATGTTCCCCTCCGACTTTCATTCCTATCTCCAGTTCTTCCCATGCCTCTTTAATCATTTCCTCCACATATACGTTGAACAGCACCGGTGACAATGGGCAACCCTGCCTTACACCTCTTCCTAACACTGCCCATCCGGACTCTCCGTTCCCCACTCGCACCTGAGCAGTCTGAGACATGTACAGGTTGCGGATCAGTCTCCTGTCCCTCCATTCCATTCCTATTTTCTGCAATACACGCATTAATTTTTCCCAATTCACTCTATCAAACGCTTTTTCGAAATCTACAAAACAGGCAAAAACGTCTTGATTGTATTCTATATTCCTCTCGATTAGTGATCTCATTACTGCAATGGCATCACGCGTACCTCTTCCTTTCCTGAACCCAAACTGATCATCCCCTAACTAATCATTTGCCTTACTCTCTATCCTTTTGTTGATGATCCTGAGAATAACATTAGCTGCGTGGGATATCAAACTTATTGTTCTGTAGTCCTCACATAATTTAGCCTTTATTTTTTTCGGAATAGGCACTAACACAGATCTCGCAAAAACGTCCGGCCAGATTCCTTCCTCATAGATACTTCGAATTAGTCCAAAGTCTAGGATGGATGGGGAGAAGCGCTGGTTGAATGAGCGAGATGATGAATACGGTTTCAAACTGCGTGTGAAGGGAAGAGAGTGAGGCAGAATAAACCGGAATAACGATGATTTTTCATGCGGATTGATATTCGCGTATGTAGATTTATGAGGAATCAAAAAATATAATCTATCATCTGATATGAGATGGCAGTAGAAAGATTACATTATTTATTTTGATATAGATTACATATTTATTATCATATATTAATATGAGGAAATTTTAAGGGGGGCGCCAAAAGGTTGGTGGGAATCGGACCATTTGTGAGATTGGCGGGTCTGTACACGAAAGAGGAGTTTTGGGGCAGTAGAGATGAGGTAGCGTCATTATCGTGTAAGATAGGAAAAATTTCTTTAACAAAGTTTTTTTTTCTTTGGAATCCTGGGAAATAGGTGGTGAAAAGGTAAGGCTCTACGTCTGATATTAGGGTTGTTTTACTGTGGTGTATAAGTTAAGGTGGAGCAGCTAATTTAATTTTTAGGAACTTTTTGAAAATATCCTACACATATTAATTCACATGGAATTAGATATATGAAAAAGGAATTGGACCACATATAAAAGACGAACACAGGAATGGTGGGGAATCGGGTGAGTGGGTGGGATCGAGCTGAATATATGTGCTAAAAGGTTTCCTTGAATGGGACTTGAACCACGGACCTTTGAAAGTGATTCAAGTGAGAATAGCCGGACCGATGCTCTTAACTGATTGAGCTATCGATAAAACGTAAATTACACTGAATTTCTGCGGGGGTCGATGTAACCAACTGCCGTGATTCTTCGTCCAGGAGATGGCGTTAGTGAGCTTTTTCACCCATCAAAGGAGAAATGGAATAGGACACAAGAGGAAAGGAAATTAGGGATAATCATGCAATGTCATTAAGGATAGGAACAATACATTCTATGGAACATGTAGCCAGAAGAAGTGAACGAGCCACATTGACCGTATACATATAGTATTCAGAAACGAAAACCCGTCGGCTGTGAGTTTTTGTGCTTAAATGAGTGAAAAGCCAATCTAACATCAAGTTACACGCGACACAATCTACATTATAGTGCATACAGTTACTTAAATCACTAAAGTAAAAAATAATCTAATTGTTAAATTAATTTTATTAATTAATTAAAAATTAATTAAATTAAATCTAATTGTTAAATTAATTAATAATCTAATTGTTAAATTATTCTGTGACAAAATTCTTTCTTCAGCATTCTAATGATTTAGTTGGCACCCAGTGTCTCTTCTGAGATTTTCTCTAGCAGTAAATTTCCCGTCTGTGCTATTCATTCTGCAAACAATGAAGTTTTTGATAGCGGAGGTTTGTGGTCGACCAACCACTGCCCTATCTCACCACGCTAACCTTTGACTTCCCCTTCCTGCAATCTTCTGAACACTCACTCCAGCAGCATACCTGATATCATCCACCACGGCCATATACGCATGACTTATTGATTCATTTTTAAACGATGGGTGAACGATAAAGATAGAGCGAAAGACTTTCCTACATGTATAATTCCTTTTTTATTAGGTCTATAGTGGAAAGAATTTTTTAGTTATCTTCCAAATTTAAACATATGAACATCAGCTTACCAGTTTTTACATTTTCTCTTTTTCATTAATTTTTAGCAGATGAGTAATCTGTATAGTAGTTTGTTTTCTTTACCACTTGTATACTGTATACTTCCTCTTGAGAAAGGTGGGTGCACCACCGAAAATTCGAGAACTAGTGAGTCCCTCTTTTGTATGTTTTGGTTTCTGTGTTTGCTGTGACTATTTAGTGAATTTTATTGTGCACGTTCGTGGCTTTTCCAAGAAAGTGACTTTTATTGTAAAGGTAGTATTTATAAATATAAATAGATCAAATCAGCTCAGTGTTTTTCTTCCTAAAATCTAATGTATTTCTTCAATTTTTATTGAAGACATACTATTTTAAAATTATGAATTCCTAAATATTGATATTTCGGCTTTCATTGGTTTGAAAACTAATTAATCCATTTTAATCGTATTTTTAAACCGATATATAACTATATTGAGGTAAAATATATTTTACACATACCCTTCTATGATTTTAAGGTGTGAGTTTCATTTGCATGTGTTTCTCTGTGTTTTTGTTGACTAGTGACTCTCCTTCGTTTAAATAATATATATATATATATATATATATATATATATATATTTATTTATTTATTTATGTGTGATGAGGGTAAAAATAATAGAAACTTTGGACAACTTGGACAAACGAAGTATGTGGAAGTGTAAAGTTTCTCTTATTTTTTACCCTCATCATGAAGGAACTCCACAAAATTAAGCCTGAAACTGTTAACCTTATTTATGTGTGTAAGACAACACACACATATAAATATACACATATATATATTATGTAAGGATATACGAGAATCAATATTAAGATAACAAAGATTTCGATTGATTCGAACTGCGATTTTCCAGAAAGGAAAAGGCTAAACCAAATATTAA
This sequence comes from Hetaerina titia, assembly GCA_037158775.1. Lineage (NCBI taxonomy): Eukaryota > Metazoa > Arthropoda > Insecta > Odonata > Calopterygidae > Hetaerina > Hetaerina titia. The sequence continues at coordinate 84,270,800 of CM073774.1, read as the reverse complement.
AATAGGAGGGGAAAAATAGAGCAGGTAGAACAATTTACGTATCTTCTAAGTGTTTTAGACCTACACGGTCAAATTAGTAGGTACGTAAGGAGAAGAATTGTGCTAAGCAAAGAGTCTTTCGTAAAGAGGAGGGAGTTGATAACGGGGACGTTGAGTAAGGATGTTAAGAAAAGACTAGCCAAAACTTTGATATAGTACGTAACTATGCACGGCGTGGAAACGTGGACGATAGACGTAGAGTGGAGGCTTTTAAAATGAGGGTTGGGAGAAGAATGGACTAGATGAATGGACAGAAAGGAAGACAAATGAGGAAGTACTCGGTATGATGGGCGAGGAGAGGGATTTATTGGGAGAAATCCTATGGAGGCAGGAAAAATGGATAAAGGGCGCATTGGTCGGCAGTGGGATGTTGAAGACTATATTAGAGGGCAGAATTTTAGACATACGATGAATGGGCAGGAACAGGATAGGGATATTGGCGGAAGGAAGGAAGTAAAAAGAGATGAAGAGGAATCTGATGTAGTATAGGTTGCTGGATTGTGTTTCGTTAAAAGTTACAAAATATTTATTTGGTAGCTGTGTCCATTCAAAACCTACCCTAACTTGTAGATTACCTAATATTATATGTGTATAGTTACACTGTGAGGCTGAGAAGAAAGTTATGCAAGCAAGAAAAGAGTAGAAAAGAATAGGAATGTTGAGCAAAATGAAGGGAAAAAGATACTGCAAGTTTGCGGAATTGAAGAGGGTTATAATGTTATTAATGACAGGCATATGAAAACAGAACATCCGCCATAACACACACTCCGTGTGTTATGTGTTACTGCCCAAATTTTATATTGCTTTCCTTTGTGCTTATACATAATATATTATTATTAGGTAATCTACCGTTTAAGGTAGGTCTTTGGATGGACACAACTATCAAATAAAAATTTTGTGACTCCCCACCTAGCAAACTAATCTATATCAGATCCCTCTTCATCTCGGTGTACTACATCATATATATATATATATATATATATATATATATATCGAATTTAGTTTTTAAATATTTTTGTGTGCCATCGTTCTCAAAATATCTGCAACGCTAATCACAAGTTAAGTTGGTATATATTGTCAGGCATTCTATCCCTAATGATGATTTATGTTTTAAAATGTATTCAGGAAAGTGTAGCATGAAATTTTAAATCGTACAATTGATTAATTCCCTCGTCATTTATAAGGAGGAAATGTCGGGGGTTGTTTACCCAGTGCCTCTCTTTTTACATGCAATTAGTGGACATTAAATGAAAGCTCATCTTGGTCGGGTCATGGGAGACATTTTAATGGGCATTATTAGATTTGAAAATTCGCGATGAAAAAGGACCGCGCTCTTCCCCTTTCAACTTTTTCACCCTCCCCTTCGTCCTCCCCACCCCTCCCGAATCTTTGTCCTCTTCCGCCCCTCATTCACGTCATCTTCTCCTCGACCGAGTCCTCTCCCCCTCCTTCCCCGAGATATGAACTTCCCAAACTATCACTCAACTCCGCGTTTCCACATGCATATTTCATGTACTCGCATCCACTTCATCTGCCGCCTTCGTCCCTGATTCTCGACGAACGCCGCCGGCGTAGCTTAATCAAATGTACACTTCCCACCCTGTCGGGGTGTTCTTCATTTCTGTCCGTGAAATATGACCGGCATAATTTTAGCTCCCTTTTAATTTTTTGGTTGAATTAATTACGCATGCATGTCTCCTCTTAAGCGCTTGTACGGGCCACTTTTTTGTGTCGCTCAGAATATTCAGAGATTATTGTGCGTAATAACCACGAGAAATATTTAATCCATTCTTGTATAAGTTTGCCTTTGAAACACCAACGCGTTGCCGAAATCTTTTCGAAATGAATTTTTTTTTATTATTTAGAAGAAATGTTACTATAACGTTTTTTACGCTTATATCTCGAATTACATTATACATTCTATACCGTCTTTCTATTGGTAGTTTATTTCATGATGTTTTAGTGAAATGAGTGGGAGAGGAACTTGTTAAGGATTGCAAACTATCAAACTAGAAATTTTCGTAAACATTTGATGTAGGAAAATGCATTCATATTTTGTGAAAACTTCATTAACTTTGTCAGTTTACAATGACGTTGAACGTTGACTTCACGATATCATTTAGTTAGGGGAAAGAAATGCACGTTCTTATTTGTAATTTTGATGTAAAGGCGAAACTTCAATGAAGAAGTATACTCCCATTCATAACTTCATTAATAATAGGTCTAAAGTATTGTATTTATTCATATTTTAATTGATACTTGTTTTTTTTCATTGTTTTTTTGCATATTTTTTAGAGTCGAGTTTCGTAATATTTTCGTATTTTATTTCGTCGTTTTAAAGTTATTTTCGGGGCTGCATGGGTTAGAAATTAACGAGATTTAAAGGAGCAAAGCTTTGTGTTCCGCCTACGTGTTTTACGGACTCTTTGGAAAAAAATCATTCCAAAATGAAAGGGTCTTTTTAAAGTCGTTGCCGGTGGTAATGATTCAGAGTTAAATTGGGCGCAGGAACGAAAGTCTTTCATGGTTATATGATGCAATTCGCTAAATTAAATTAAAGGCATAGGAAAACAGAAAAAAACACCCTTGATATTGTGAACAAACTCTTATACGGAATGGCCATCAGCCAGACCCTTGCTCGCCCATCCTATCCGTACTCTCCGCTTCATTTTCACCAGCGTCAGTGCTCGTTCGAGCAGATACGCGAGGGAGAGAATGGACGCCAACATGCTTACATTGGCCTAGCATGATAGTAGAAAGGATATTTGCGACAGTAGAGATTAGTCTGAATGCATTAAACAAAAACAAAGATAGCCCCAGCGACCTCAAGCATAGATTAAACTTATTAAACACATTTAAAGATGGGCCCTTTTCCGATGACATCAAGGATATAATACGAACCCCAACGTATAACGGTCGAAGGGATCATGAATATAAGACTAGAGAGATAGACTGCAAGACTGACAGGTTTAAAATGTCATTTTTTCCAAGAACGATAAGAGACCCGAATGCTTGTATTCGAACATATCTTATCTTCCGAAGAAGACGGAGTTCGAGTCCGTCGAAATTATCAAGATATTATTGTAAGTGTTCTTTTTATGTGTTCTCGTGCTGTGTGTTACTGTCTAAGTTATATATATATATATATATATATATATATATATATATATATATATATATTATTTACCTGTGAAAATATATATATTGATGATTTCGACGAAGTAACACGGAAGTGTTGAATAAAAAACTTTGGTAGCAATACACAACATAAGAACACATAAAAGGAACACTCACACGTTATTTCTCGATAATTTCGACGGAATTGAGCTCCATCTTCCTCAGAAGATTAGTTAGGATTTAGTCCTAGCGGATATTATATATCTATACTCGCATATATATATATATATATATATATATATATATATATACATTCAAATACGAAGTCCCGCCATACGGCTCACAAATATTCATTCAAACATAGAAATAGGTATAAGGAAAGGGGATAGGAAAACACATAAAAGGCGAACACAGGACATGTGGGGATATATATATAATCGGTCTCCCGCTGAACGCTCCCTTGAATGAGTTCATTTAATGTCTCGAATTAAACATTTTTCTGCCGTGTTCCATCGCCAGGATTTGCCACTCGACGGAGATTCGCATACATTCTCAACGGCGGGACTCCTGGATGAATTATTTCGTCAAACAAGTGAACTCCTCGTCCCCGCTTCCGCTCTCCTGCTCCTGCAGTCGGGTTCGCGCCGTGCTCGCCGCGGAGTGGCAAGCATCCCGCCGTAATTTGACGGAATCGCGTCAAGGAAATCCAACCCTAACACGAGGAAGCCGCGAGCGTGTTTGAGTGAGCCTGAGAGTGACAAGGGAGAAAGTGCGAAATCATTTGAATTAATTAAAACGCGAGGTCTATGCGGGGTTGGAGGTAGGAAACTTAAATCCATGGAGAGATAATTGCAAGGGCCAACCCCGTTTCCTCTCTTATTCACTTATCACCGCTTTCGTTTATCATTCATCCCTTCCTCCTCTCTCTCACTCTTTTTCTCTTGAATTCCACTCGTCTACCCCTCTCCCATTCTCACTATCCCATCCCTCCCCTTCTCTCCCACTCCCTCATCCACCAATCTCTCCGTTTCCCGCGAACGCGAGGGACCGCAATCCCGAGTTCGCCGGTTGACATTCTTTTGTCGACCCCGATAGTCAAGCGCACGCCTCCCGCGAGGTAGGGTGACAATCGGACGAGTGGTTGACTCTGAGGGGGAAGGGAATTGCGTTTTGCATTCGCTCATCCTTTTTATTCCCTCCTCACCCTTCTATCCTCTATTTTTCTCCCTCCCTATCACCAGGTGGTGTTGTAGGCGGTAAAAAAATGAAATAAACGCACGGAATATCGTTGGACTCACCTTTCACGTCTTTCACTCATTTTTTTTACCCTTCCTCCTCCCTTTCGTTTTTTGCACGTTTTTTTTTCTCTCCCCAACGCTCTCGAACTGATTGAAAAGAGTCTTCGGTTTACTTAACCGGTCGATCACGTGCCAAGCGGTTTTGTGGGGGATATTCTCATTTTATTTTTAAATCTCACATTCTCCCGTTATGCTCCCTCAACTCGAGGCTGATTTATATGTTCACGTATATGAATATATGTCTCTCTCTTGCTTCTCGTATATTTTTCAGAGATTGTGTCTTTGTTTTACCTTACGTCTGTTGTTTGAAAAAAAATTAAAATTAAGAGTCATTCATATTTTGAGTGTCTTTGCTGGATGTGGTGTTTGGTTTTTTTAATGAGGAGGGAAAGGCAGGCTCGGATTTGATTTGAATTTCGAGCACAATGGTGTTTAAGAAATGCTCAACAAAACAGTATTCAGTGATGAGCAACGCTTAAAAATGTTTGCTTTTACGGAGGTAGAAGAAAGGATTTTTGCATCGGTTATTCTGTTGTTAAACTCTAGCGTTTTGTTTGTGGTAACAAATTTGTTGGAACTGGTCTGAAAACAACGGGGGAAAAAACTTTAAATGCGTAATGCATTTCCGTCCCCGTTGCTGCCATAAAATTCCGGTGACTATATCCTTCTTTTACAGCCTGATGATGTGGGTTATTGCCATTGAAAGTTGTTCGTTTCGCCTCGGAGAAAAACATCAACATTTTCGGGGTTTCCTCGACTTTCTCGAAATTATTCCTCCTCCGGATCCAAATTGCAAAAGTCGAAACGAAAGTTATCTCACTCAAATTAAGTTTTAAGTTTTGGATGTCATCAAAAATAGTCGACGAAATGTGATGGAGGATTTTGAACAAGTTATATTTAGCAAAAATTATGATTTGGCTTGGCTTTTACAGGATGCATTCCGAAAGTAATGCAATTAAATTTCCCGCGTCGCCCCTATTGGTCGGAGTGGGATCAAATTACTTGAAGTAGGTGGGGGAAACGCTAAGCTTTGCCCCGTAACCGGTCTCAGTGCTCTCCAAGCTGTAAAAACGGCAGGGCATCAGTTATTGTAAACCTCTGCGAGTCAACCGTGACACGAAAAAAATGGAATCGACGATCGAGCAACGTTACGCAATTACTAAGTTTTGTTATAAACTGAAAAAATCTCTTGAGAAGACTATCAAAATTATTGCCTAGGCTTACATGGCATCTGCTCTCTCCCACGTTTGTGATCTGCAGACCTTATTCTGATAAAGCTCTTCCTCGCTTGCACTACTTTGTTTATTATCCTTAATCCTCATCTATTCATCATTTGGCAAAAATTTCAACTCGAAGAAGTATACCCGCACTTCAGTACGAGTCTTCATTCATTCAGCGTAAGATCAGTTTTCGTTTTTTTTTAACTTTAATATTAATAAACCATTACTAAACATTTCGACACTATACAATGCCTTTTTGATTCTTTCCCGCAGTGTGTTTCTCCTTCAAGGAAATCAGTCTTCGTAATAAAGTTGGAATTCTCCAAGTCCCTAGTTTTTATCACAAATGTTTAGACACACGCAGGGTGCGTTCCAAAGGTAAGGCAATTGAATTTGCGCTGTTCCAATTGATCGGAATGGAATCTAACCACTTGCAGTATGTTTGGGGGGACGCTAAGCTTTTCCGCAAAACCGGTCTCAGGGCTCTCTAAGCTGTAGAATTGACAGGACTTCAGATATTTCACCTATGCGCGCCGACCGTGGCAGTAATAAAATGGAATCGACAATCGAGCAACGTTGCGCGATTATTAAGTTAAATTTAAATAAATAAATTAAAATTTAAAATAAATTCAAGTTAGATCATTAGAAAGAAATTAAAATTATTATTAAAAAGAAATAAATTAGTTAGAAAGCGATTAATAAGTGCTAAACTAAAGAATCTCTTGAGAAGACAAACGAAATGATTCGCTAGGCTTACGAGGACTCTGCTATGCCCTACTTACAAGTTTTGATGTGGTGAAAGGCCTTTAAGGAGGGGCCGGGAAGAGGTTCTGTACATATATTTTACACATGAATTATAATTGTACATTGTAATATTTTCACTTAACCGTAATAATAGTTTCCAAGTATCACCTTTGGTTTCCCAGGAAAATATGATGTTCAAAAAATATTATAGCTTGTGTTTAGCATAGGGTCCCTGAGGTATGTATGGGAATCGAAGCCACGTTTGTAGACCAACGATATACCGCTAGACTCACACGTCCCACAGTTATAGTGTGTGCAGTCCGTCTAACAACATACCTTAAATAAACGATAGACTTCCAAATGTACATTTTATCAATAGAGAGACTATTACCGTCTGAATTTCACCTGAATAAAAAATACGATTTTTTAAAGTAAATAGCGTGAGAATTCAACCCAAGATGGATAAGCAGAAAACTCTATGTGAGAAAAATACTTTCCCCTTTGTAATGCATCCTTTGCCAAGCATTTTCCAACGATGGTCGTGATCAGTGGGCTTCTGATCAAAGTTTTCGTGGGTTATATATACGATAGTTGTTTTTCCAACGAGGTTCTTTGGTCCGCACAGCCGCACAATTTGCGCAATTCTTCTACAAGATTCCATGGGCCAGTTTCCATTAGACCGATTCGTTCAGCATCCCCCTTCTACCCCCTTGGACTCATCCGCCTCGCCAAGGAGAGTAGAAAATGACCCGCGGTCGAGTACGCCTAAGTGGTGCGCCACGAGGCTAGGTTTCCGACAGAGTCGCTCGTTTCGACCCGGCGATTGCGGCGTTGGGTCCCGTGACCCTGTAGGGTTCACTCCACCCGCTGCATTACCGCCGGAGGAAGGTTTGGTAGCAAAGGGATTGGTCGTTGAAGAATAAGGCATTCCCCCGCTGGGTTCGCGGAGCCGAAAACTGGGAGAGAGAGAGACCGAGTAGAGCGTTCGGCAACGATGCTTTTTTAAGCCTTCCCGTCATAGTACAAGGCGCTCGTGGGATAAAAGGCGGCGTCCCCTGGCGCCTTAATTTCGTTACCCTGGCGTCTGGATCGATGTTTGAATATTTATATTCTCTGGGAGGTGCGTCGCTCTTATACTCTGCAGAAACGTTTCCTCGAGATATTTCTCCATCAAAATGTGGTTATCGGGTTCGTTGTGATGAAATCATGAAGTTTATCCGGGTCACTGGGTCTCACCGTATTCTTTCATCCCATACGTGGTAGTCTTAAACAGTTTCAAATTAAAGGTAAAATAATCTAAGAAAGATATTTTCCGCTCGAAGGGTACGCTTTGAATACGGTGTAGAAGTCGTGATATTCATCGGGGCGAAGCACAATTGTGGAAATTAAATTTATCTAATGCGGATTATATTGAAAAATATGCCAAAGAGCGTAACTCCTAATCCATGTGACCAAACAAATTGGACCGTTTACCCGCTTGATTAAGAGATAAAAATTAAATCTATTCAGTACCGTGAAAATTATTTTGTTTTCCGTGTGTCTATTGAAATGTCCCACACAGCTATCGACGTAGTAAAACTAGTTGCCGTAATGATACACTTATTTGATAGATTTTTCGTCGTTAGAGGGAGTAAGAGACCCTTATGAAAGCATCTAACCTTATTATGACTTCTAAATTCCATACTGCAGCAATATCTACACCCAGTGCTATCGATTGAAGGAACGAAACGAAAAATATTATTCGTAAACATAATGGACCCCAAGGATAGTTTTAAATCTTGATAAACGATTGCGTTATATGACATTCGTGCGTTCGTCTTATTTTGATGGTTTCAATGCTAGATGAAACGTATAAATACCCTCCCGCATTTTGTTTCTATCAATTTTGTTTGCCTTTTATTTTGCAAGCACGCGTTTTAATATTTATTTTTTGTACTATTCAATCAATTTCATTAACAATCTTATATTTCTCTAAGAATTGTGCTCAGATTAATGCAAAATAATTGTATTGCATTTACGTCGATATATGTGTGTTTTTGTTCCATAATTTTTAATCTTCGAACCTGTGAACATTTACGGGGGCTGACGGATGATTAAAAAAGAAAAAAAAGGTCACAGTAATGTGAACTTTTTGATAAAACTCTCCATAAATGAGATTCAAGCTTTGGCATTGGCTGATTGTGGAAGGCGATTATTTCTCAGAAAAAAATATAAGTATTAAGATAGTAAAATAGCACAGTACCCAACCCGGACGTTGGGTTGAAAGATAGAGAATGTGAGAGTTATTCATCATTAGGTTATGAGTTAGTTTCAGTTCTTGTTGTCTTCTTTAGTCTTTTATCCTGGGTTGTATCTATGATTTACCAGAGCTGTTACTAAAAATGCAGAGCTCTAGCTTTCGATTTGTGGGAAGGATTCAAAGGACCCAACACTTTAGCCCGTGAACTAATAGTTCTGGATTGAGCTGTGATTTCAAATTCTCTCGAGTGCATTGCGAATTTAACTGGAAGTATTTTATGTCCATTGGTCTCCATTAAACATAAGTGAAACAAATCACACCCATTGTGAGTTTCTCCGTAACATTGGTTCGCCCGTTGTACTTCAATTGTCCACCTTTATCTCGTTTTCAATTATGGAGGAAGCCGTTTTTCCTTAACCGTAGCATTTGTCTCCGTCCAGTAATAAAAGGGAAGGAGGATTATTCGGACCCACTATACTGCGACTTTCTGCTGCAGCGGATTACTGTGGGGCCAAATAGAACGAGGCAAGAGAGGGGGGGAAACTACGCAGGAAGTGACTAATACCTAAAGAGAAGCACATGTAGGGAGCTATTCGTGATTTAAGAGATTGGTGGCTGACAGAAAATGAAGTGTCCTTTATCCCGAGGATTGTTGACCCATTCCACCAACCTTACGTACGCCTAGTTCGTGATTGCGTGATAAAAATAACTAGGGATTTTTGAGCTAGGTGGATTTTATATTAGGTCACGAAGGCAAATAGGTATCACGACAGACTATTTTCCTACGGTTACTATTTTCAGCTTATGTTGCTTTGCTGTTATATTTTTTTCGTTTATGCCAACCTTCAAAAGGTAGAATGTCTTCAGTGAATCAGGACCTTAAACTTCAGCGCAACTTACTTGAAAACATGATTTTTAGACTGTTGCGTGTTTATTAGTACAATGCTTTTTTTGTTTTACAATCGATAGGAGTGAATGGAGGTAGAGAATTTGTGGGATTGAAGAATAAGGATTATTTAAATGTGTGGGGTCTCACGTTCATCATGTCGTATTATGTAAATTTTAAAAACTTAACAGTGGTTAGTCAGTAATATGTAGATTTATTGATACATATTACGTGTGGTTGACACATACTTGTATAATAGACATCCAGTAAATATGTCTAGCCAAAACCTTTCTTAACTAATAGACTACCATTGAAAAGAAAAATATTTCAATTTGATACTTAAGATGGATTTTATGCTATTTCCGTATTTGAGGTTTGATGTATGATTTAGTAGTTCTTAATCCAAGATAAAGTTTAAATATTTTTATCTGAAAAAATACTGAATATAATAAAAAAAAGTACAATGTACCTTTTTCTTATCTAGTAGATTTTTCTTTAGAAATATCTGATGAGTTAAGTGAACATAAAAAAAAATCTCAAACTAAGCGACCATTAATCAAATAATCCAAAGTCATTGATTCATTTCTTAAGTATTTCTTTACCTTTACCTACCTTCTCTTTTAGCGACTCTATTATCTCAAACTTCTCTCTCAATTCTCAAATTTCTTTCTCCAGAATTAGAATAGCGTCCGGGTGGAAGAATTCCCCATGTCAACACTCCATTTAGATGCCTCGGTTTTACGGTTCTCTTTTGGTAATGAAGTAATTAAAATTTAGTCCAAAGAGTCCTCCGTGAATTCTACATTACTAATCAGATTTACTGCTCTCTCTCTCTGCTGAACTTTCCTACCGTTGAGATGAAGTCACCGTCCCCGTTATTTGTGAAATCCTCGGAAAATCTACTTCTAACCATTACGACGGGTCTCAGAAAAAGTTTCCGATGGTGGTGTCTTCGAGAAAATTTCGCCTTCATAGCGGAAGCAAAAAGGAAAATTTCGGAACTTCCAAGAGACATTATCAATGAAATTTCCAATTCTGATTGCTAGTAGCAGACATCAGGTCAGATTACGTGTAAATTAGGGTTCCTCTCTGTCAATTGTCTTGACAATAAATTTTGACTTATCGTAGTCGTTCAAATTTTCTATATTTCACTATGCTTCCCAAAAGCGCTTCATCGCAATAATTTACAGCTTTAGAAAATGTCAAGATGTTTCCGTGATAAGAAATATTGTTTCTAATTTGATTCAATGTGTCAGAAAAATAAAATTTTGGTGTAATTGCATCACATATCTAAACCGCAAGTTGAAGCACATTTGTGTTTGAATGGAAACGAAAGTGAATACGGCACATCCATCAGTAATTATGAAACATTTGCTCCATGTTTCATATTTGATCGCGAAAAAAAAATTTAATTTAAAAAATATGCGGATAATGCCACTCATGTGGAAATTTTTAAGAAATAAACTAATAGTACGGGAGCAGGTGGTATGCTGTGAACCTGATATTTACAGGTGTAAGATTTGCTCATGTTTAACGAGGATACCTAGCAGAGTACAAAAGAGGCAAGTCTTACAAGTTACCAGTTGTCTTTCCCCCCTGGGGGGGGGGGATGAAAAATTTGCTAATCGGACATATTTTTGCGTCTTAAACTTGGCCAAATAGTCAATGGGGATGCCAAGACCCCGTTTTGACCATTTTAAGACGATAATGGTGTGTCGATTCCGGAAACTGGGAACGTAAATTCGCAAAAAAAATTCGCGAATCGCACATATTTTTATGTCCGGTTCGCAAATTCCGAGCTACGAAAAATTGACCGATTCGCAATTTTTTCGCAACTTTGCGGGCCTGGCTCCGGAATCGACACATCATTATCGTCTTAAAATGGTCAAAACGGGGTCTTGGCATCTCCATCGACTACTCGGCCAAGTTTAAGATGCAAAAAATATGTCCGATTCGCAAATCTTTCATACCACCCCCCGCCCAGTGGGAAAGACAACGAAATACCCTATGAGGATCATATTTCCAATTGGTTATTGGCAAGGTACTCATTAAATGTGTACAGTCTTTGTGAGTGTAAAATGGTGGTCACAGCATACCACCAGCTCCCGTACTATAAAGCATGCCCTGAGAAATGTTAGCACCGTACAGATACTATTTTAAAGTTTTCATTTACTTATATTATCACATTTATGTCGGTTTGAATGGTGTTGATAGGAAAACTGAAATGTTAAAACGGGTAAACACAAACACTGTGTGCTTCCAATAGGTCCGAGGTCCTCTTTATGGCTTCCCCTCCGAGAATAATCCATTTAAAGTGTTTGATCCGTAAAATAATGAAGAATTCCCGCACCGCTCCTTCACTCCGTTAGAGCACCGTCCTTGTGGATCAAATTGCTTTATCCTCCATTCCGGCTGTTGCCTCTGAATAGCTTAAGGCTTGAGAGCCTAATGCCCTCGCAATTTTCGTCTTAGGGGAAGTGGCCTCGGCAGTTTTGTCCTTTTGTGCCTTCCGCTGTGACCTTCTTCCTCTTCTGAAATTTTCCTCGGCTTCAAACGCCAGGTAACAGGTGACTAATTGACTGATTTGTCTTGTGGAAATTTTCCTTTTGAACCCTGGACTTGAATCCTGGTCCCTGCTTGTTTGCCGAAGTTTTTGATCCCATTTTCTGAAGGTTTTGTGTCTGAATTTTCTCCGCTAATGAAAATTTGGATCAATGAAAGATTTGATGCGTAATTGTATGAAGAAACAACAAAAATGTTTGAACTGTGAAGTTTGAATTGAATTTGTAATTGTCGCTTCGGAATTTGAAAGTATCCCCATGCAAGAGTAGACGCTCTTCTGTCACACGAGCCTGGAGATAATTTATCATATTCCCAAAAGCTTCATTTGAATGGATTGTCAATTTTATTTTACGTTTGAAGTGTGAACTCAAAAAAAAAACTTAATAAATTCTGAGCGTATTACTCCAAAAAAAAGTTTTCGTGTTTTATCACGGGGCAGGTTGAGGAAAAATTATAATTCATTTAGGTCGTAGTTGGAATGAAATCTAAGAATAAAGAGAGTTTGGGGGAAACTGCAGCAATAAAAAAAAACGATCATGGAGCCCATGTAGTAGGGGAGTGTATGAGGATGACGGGTGAGTGGATTTCTAGACGCTCAGACCGAGCGGAACGAGTGTGTATATCGCCGTTACCCTTGGAGCCAGCCCAGGGCATTTGACTCTTTGGAAGCGGGGTGTCGGGATGGGTGAGAAGGGGAAATTGTGTGAGGTGAAGGGTGTTTCGGAGGGAAGGGTAGGAACTGCAGCACTCCCAGTCGGACGCATTGTCACTCTGCACGTAATCTCATTTTCGTCGGAAGCGAAGCGGGGAAAGAAGCCAGGGAAGCCAGGGAGGGAGCGTAAAGAATGGATGGAGTTGTTCTACTCCAGACGAGCCCACTCCTTCCCGCCTTCCCCAACCACTACTCTATAGGTTGTGAAAAGAAATATTCCCCCTCGCCCTTTCCCAACCGATCTCCGTTTCTCTTGCTTGCTTACCGCCAGTAGGGCTGAAGATAAACCATGAAATCAACCTTCATCCCCTCCTTCCGTCATCCTTATCGGCTCCACGGTAACGCTTCGTTCACGTCGGGTAGAATGTGTTAGAGTGGCTGTGGGTGACCGTCTCCGTCCGTATTTCCAGTGGATTTCGCGACAAAATTGAAATGGGACGAGGTACGGGGGAGATGGGTACGAGGGAGTTTAAACCTCGGAGAGATTTCCATTGTCAGCGGGACGAGTCGGTCTTCCTTTTCATTCATTGATCGTTCGCGCCCCGTGGGGAGGCTTCCCAGACAATATACAATGTGTGGCATGGGGTGTGGTAGAACACCAGCCATACTTGCACAATTATGAGTTCACACATCCACTCGGATTCGCACATACACAAAAAACACGTGCATATAGGTGCCTAAGTGCATAATGCAATGATTGACTAAATCATTGGATGTTTCGATTTGAAATTCCAAGCCGGGAGCCTATGTCAGGATGTATCTCGAAAGACGACAGAGTTTATAATTTTATCCGGGAAATGCAATTCTGGATAAACTACGCACCACAGAGTCCGTTGAAAACTGATATTCTATCAGGACTATTCAAATCCATACGCCTTACGCAATGTGACATCTTTAAAAACGCTGAAACAATTTCTAAACATGCAGTTGATTGTTTTCACCTGTAGTTGAGACCACGAATGGGCTAAACGCAAATATAGTAAATTCATTCTTTAAATTTAATAAATATTTTGTCAAAAGATTTGTATTACTTTAGGATGCGTGAATGTGATTTTTCCACTTATTCATTCCATGTTATATTAGGTTTTTATAAGACGAAATTAATGGAATGGAAAAATTGTTTAGTATTGTAATTAAAAATATAAACATCATGGTATTTCTGTATAGAAAATGTTTTATTTACGATATAGATTTCGTTCGTAAATAAAAAATTTTCTGTGTGGGAAAGCCAAGTCATTAAATGTTCAATTTCAATATGAAGATTGTCCACCAAGTCACGCCAGAAACTCTTTTATTTGTCTAGTAACCTAATTAGAAAACCAACCGTCCATGTTTTCTTCAAATTTTATTTTCCTCCCTCTAATTCCTCCTTCTAATTTACGTGGTTATGTGTGAAGGAGTAATTACTTCTTCATTGAGAATATCACACTTAAAGTATTTTAATCGAGTATTTTGGAAGAATAAGTAAGCCATTGGTTGAGGAAATTTGTGAAATCTATTGGAATCTTCCTCCAACTCTTGTACTGCTGTGACATCTTTACATCTGTTTTATTATCATGGAAGTATATAAAATCAATGTTAATCAACAAAATCAACACCAATAAGGCAAAGGCAGAGTCAATCATTTGTCTAGGCGTCGGCTATACTATTCTTCACCTGATGGAAAGCCGGAGAAGGTTTCCCTCGCTCGAATCATCCTCTGCAAACGCACCAAATACTTCATTATCTTTTTATTTTATGCCAATTACGGTAATTGGTACTTCTCGGCTTTACGTAGAGAAAACAGAGATAGATTACAGTGTGAGATTGAGAGCACATAGCACTCCAACAGTAATTGTAATCTGCCTTCCCGTTTTAGAACGCCGCCACAAATTCCTACTACTCTTTTTGCGGATAGAAGCAAGGAGTGGGGAGAAATTCAATTAGATATTTTTCAAATATTTTTTTTCATTTTTTCCAGGATATGATGGTAAAAAAATCGGCCAAGCCTTCATTTTACGATAAATAAAAACTTTAAATTGACCACTCTTCATAGAAATGACAATTGAAATCCCTTCTATGGTCAATATTCAGATGATCAAGAATAAATAACAATTGAGACAGTGATCATGGCAGATTCGTTGAAAGAAAACTTAAGCTGATTAAACTTTAAATTTAAACTGTTTTGTTTGTGAAAATCACGTGAAAGTCCAGTGAAATCCAAAATTGGCACAAGAGGTTTATTGCAAATTTACTGGAGAGCAACTGATTTTTCAAGAACATTTTATCATCAAAGTCGGAAATGTTGAGAAAATTGCTCCCAGGAACGTATGTTCATTTTTTTCTCATTTTTTGCTTTCAAGTAAAACCCTTTGATGGCTCAGCTCTTTTATTGCGCCAGATGTTGAATGAAACTGTTTACTTTTTGCGTGCGAGCGTTAGATCAACAGGCCTCCTTTACAATGGGTTCTTATAGAGAGCCCGCGTGCTTTTCGTTCGGTGCCTGAAACCTGCGGAATGAAATCATTTCACAAGTGCTCTACTTTCAAACTTTTATTTCAGTGCAAACGCCAAAAAAAAAGGGCCCGTTTAATTTTTTAAATCCAAGCTCGCCCCTCAGTTAAATCTGTAATATAATTGAATCAAATAACATGAGTTCATTCACATTCATCATCCTCTGCACACGTCCGAATTTGGATTTTCGGAAGCTGTGTCATAGTAAGTGGAATACCGGTCCCATGCGTGGGATCGACTGATTGACTTAGGGTGAGAAATTTTTATTCCTTTATGAGCTAAAAATCTACTTTATCGAAAAAAATCTACTTGTACTTCACCTTCTATCATGATACACTGTGAATCAGTGGCAAAGTGAGTCGCAGGGAGTACATTATCAATAGTTATGCACATTATGCCAAGAGTTGAAGTCGCGTACAATGCATGAGAGCCTGGTAGGCACAAATAAACGCGTCTTATTACGCAGTGAAAAAATTACGGGTGTCTAATTCGTGGAGCGAGGAAGATTTGAGAAGCAAGATTTGGAACAAGGAAGAAGATTGGTGGAGAGATAAGCAAGCAAATAAAATATTGCAATCCTTAAAAAAATATTTCTTGTATTTAAAAAAAATATTATTACCAATTGCCACTACGTAAGGAATAAAATTGTAAAAAAGTGCAGATTCCTTTGAAAATAGTAAATATACGTTAACTCATGTACGAGGCGTATTCTTAAAGTAAGTACCGTTTGCTTATATTTAAATATTGGCGCTTCAGAACACAGTTTTGCTCCTGCAGCGCCATCTACTGATTCATTGAGAAGCTATAGCAGCATTTGTTTTGTTTCAGAAGTCGTTTGCTTGTCCGTGCATGCAAACAACAATGTCCGCGAAAATCGTTGTTCCCGCCAGCTGTGAAGTGCGTTCTGTCATACGATTCTTGTATGCAAAAGGATTGTCGGCTGCTGAAATTCATCGGGAATTATGCCTAGTTTATAAACCTACAGATGTGAGTGAAGGAAAGGTTAGATAATGGTGCTGTGATTTTAAAAATGGACGAACAAATGTCCATGACGAAGAGCGAAGTGGTAGGCCCAGTATTCTGACCGATGACATTGTTTTGCAAGTGGAACAAAAACTGCGATGTGATCGTCAATTGACATTAATGGCCTGGCTGAACAATTTCCTCAACTTGCACGCACTACTGTCTACAATATTGTTACGGAAAATCTCGGATACCACACATTGCGTGCAAGGTGGGTACCGAAAATGCTCACCGACCACCACAAAGAGCAAAGAATGTCCAGTGGACGAGTGTTTTTGGGTCGTTAGGAACTCTTTAAACCATCCACCGTGAAGTCCTGACCTTACACCCAGCGACTACTTCCTCTTCTTGCACTTGAAACAGTGGTTCGGTGGACAACGTTTCGAAACCGAAGAGGAACTCAAGAAGGGCGTTGTCGATTGGTTCAACCCTCAGGCGGCGAGTTTCTATGCAGAGGGGTTAAAGAAGCTGGTGCAGCGGTACGAAAAATGCTTAGAAGTGAACGGCGATTATGTAGATAAGTGAAGTAGGTTTGTAGCTAACTAAAAGTGCCAATAAAATGTGTTTCATATGAGTATATTTTTTCCTGTGACCAAACGGGCCTTACTTTATGAACACGCCTCGTAATTACGGAGTACGCAGGTAAAGAAAGAATACGAGAAATAATTAAGCCAGTACTACCTATTAAATTTCTTAGTTTAAAGGTGTCAGGGCTGTTTCTTTCTCATGTGGCTTTTGGAGAAAAATGTTATCTTAAACCTATTCGTTTTGTCATCTATAATTATGATCTTGAAGCTTTATCTTCTGTAATGTGATGGAGTTATTAAAATTCAGTGTGCATCATCAAAAACATACGCATCAAATTTACATACTTAAGTATTTAATTTACTTTTGTGGGATTCGACATATTGACTAATCTTTGATTTTGGAGTAGTTTCGCCGTAAACCCTTCACCATTTTAGGCTTTTTTATTCAAAAAATCTTACTTTCTGGCATAGTCCATTAAAAACTATTTGTGATAACTTACTTGGGTTTCGTAACTTCTTTTCGAGACGACTTCTTTCCTTTTCCTAACTTCCAACCGCCTATTGTTAAGGCTCGGACTCCCTTGCCTCTCCATATTTCATTAAGAAAAAAAGTGTCAAAGCATAGATCTGTCTCTAGAAATTGACGTGTGAACCATTTAACTATATTTTCTTTTGAAAATAATTGGTAGTTGCCATAAATTAGCGGCTGACAAGTATAGTTATAAAATATTTGCTCTTTCCCAAAAATCCATGGCTCTGTTCTTATAAGAAGAACAGATTCAATTGGATTTTTGTAAACATTACGATTTTCCAATTGTTTTAATAATTAATTGAAGCTTTCTGCATCAAAAAATCTTATTTTTCGTATTGAAATACAGTAAAAATTAACAGAAATAAAGATTTCAAAATTACCACTTCTCGAAGTAATTTCTTTGGCCTTTATCTGTTAAATAGCGCTATGAACTATGCATACAGGGTTCGTCCGGGAAATAAGTGTACTGAGCTCAGGAAAAAAAATGTATTACACTTTTACATATCTTAAGCTAATATTCCTCAAAAACTACCCTTGTGAGTCGATACACTTGTTCCAGCGGCGTTCCCATTCCTGGAACGCTCCCGCGAAGTCATCATCGGGAACCTCTCGAAGACACGCCGTCACGGCCTCTTTGACGGCGTCCAAAGTCCCGTATCGCGTTCCTTTGAAACTCCTCTTTATCTTCGGGAACAGAAAGAAGTCCGGTGGTGCCAAGTCCGGGCTGTAGGGCGGGTGCGGCAGCGTTGCCACGCCGTGCTTGGCCAAGAAGTCCGACACGACAAGCGTGGTGTGAGACGGCGCATTGCCGTGATGCAGCCGCCAGATGTTTTTGATCGCTGGCCGAACGCAGGCGACTCGTTTTCGAAGTCTGTCGAGCACTTGGACGTAAAATGCAGCATTTACAGTTTGTCGTTCAGGTACAAATTCGTAGTGGACGACTCCCCTTTTGTCAAAAAAGACTTATTTGTCAAGACACTTATTTTCCAGACAAACCCTGTATTGTGAAGGTTTTTGCTAATTCGAAGAACTACTGTTTTTGCCGCGACAGTAACTTCGACGAAGACATCCATCGATGTGCACTGAAACGCAGGAATCTCTTAATGTATAGATCATTCGCTTTGAATGCGATTGGAATCAGAAATTCACGGTGCACAAGGATATCTCGGTAACTCAACATGATAAAGCACTCGGCCAGATATCTAAGAATCCAGATGTTGAATTTTGGTCAGTTTGAATAGTGTTACGCTGTTAAATTATTATATTTGTGATTTTTCCTTACCGATACCGTAAATGCAATTAAGGGGAGTTTTTGCCGGTAAAAACTTAATGGTGCCTCGTACTCTCAGGGATTCTTGAATTAGGTATCAATAATAAGGTGCTTTAGCCTAGGTTTTGTACACTAGATACTGGTGCAGAAGTTCCGGCTTTTATTTCTTTGTCTGATATCTTAATCCTTGCTATGTGTGTCTGCAATAGAGAATTCCTCTTTTTATTACCGTTTGTTTAAATTAATGTTTCATCTGCTGCAATGTCTTTCGATCTTACATAAATATTATATATCTCTATCAGAAACTGTGATTGCTGTCACTGGGTTTAATCTGTTCTATTTCATTGGATAACGTCAAAAGTGATATGCAATAATGGCATCGGTAATTTCGTAAATGTACTATAGCATAAGCTGTTAAATTTATTATCCACTGTGAGGACCTGCAAAAAGCTATCCCAATCCCGAGTGTTGCCAGGTTGACATGTCGTGTTTGTAATCCAATTTCGGAAGTTGGAAAACTGTTTCAGGGCTCAAACGAGTAAGAAGCCAAAAAGTCCCAAAATCAATTTTCACTTCGTGCATAATTATATCACAATTTTCGTCTTAATGAAACGGAAATTGTCAAACTTTATGAAAAAAATTTACGTCCTAGCCTATTGAGGTGTGTCATTTAGCTTTGCTTCATTGGCTAACAGAGCAATGGTTAGTTTCTTTCTGTATTCCATGCGAAAACATTTTTAAGCCCTCACTTCAATATTTAGAACAAGAAAATGTTGTATGAACGTTACGGAGATGATTTCTTTTGTCCCACAGCGACCCAGCTAATGCAAAATAATAAATATTAAATTTATTATTTCTGTTCGTTTAAATATTTAATTCATAAAACAATAATGTTTAATGGACAATTCAGTCAATACTATTGTGTAGCAAATTAAGATATAGTTGGGCGCGACGAGAAAGCATATAAATTTATTCCCTTAATTTTAATTTCCCAATGCATGTTTCAGTTTTAAAATTGTTTATATGCTCTTAAATTTTATTTTGAATTCTAAGTTTTTATGTTTGATATCTTAACCAAGTATCATTGTTTTACTTTCCTTTTACTTAATCCTTATCGTCACCGCTGTCATAATTTAAATATATTATTTTTCGTTTACTCGATCCTTCTAAAATGCTAATTTTGGCAAATATTTTCCCGAAAAAGGTCTAAATTTAGTCTATAAATACTTGGTAAAATAAATTACCAATCTCACTAGGTCTCCACCCGCAATCAACACTCCGTTTATAAAGTAGTTTCGTCTGAGTATTTGAAAATAAGTTTTGTAGTGAGTAATAAACTTATTTTATAGATCGATAGCCATTTATGCATTCCTTTAAATTTTTACGAGAAACAATCAATAGATGCAATGTGCCTCGTCTCAAATCATAATGTATGATAATATCTGCATATAACTAATATCTCCATTTGTGTCTCCACTCTATCCATCTTCAGCAGCATCTTAAGCTTTTCGGGTTCCTCAATAGTGTGTTAAATGGATTAAATTTCCTCCTCTCTCACTTTTACATTTGTCTCAAATTTTTTGCACCAAGCTTTTCGCATCACTGAGAGTAATCGTTTTACGGCCCCTAATGCCATTCCTTTTGAGGTGTGATATCTCAGCGGAATCCCGCAATGTGTGAAGGAAAAGGATTAAAGTTAACTTCAGATTCCTCGAGAAACCCTCCGACAGTGCCATTCCTCTCATGAATTTAATTTTGGTCCGCAATATCACATTAAAAACAGTTCAAGGTGAGATAATCTGCTGAGTTATCTGACCCCAATTGACTTAATTATTAAATTTCTTTGAAACAAAAAGCGTATTTTTTTCCTTGACATTTCAATGTGCGCATCATTCATCGAGTTGTTTAAGACATTTACGTTACAAGTAATCTTGTTACACACTTATTTCTTCCGTAATATTAATTTGTTGTAACTTCTTGATGCATCGAACTGAGGTTATTTGCCAATTTGAACATCGGTCACCCCATACTCATCTAAGTCAATGGTAGCGGTAAAAAAAAACAATATGAATGAAGTTTAGGGAGACAAAAGCAACTTACTATTGCATAACAAATAAGACAGTTAAAACTATTAAGACTCATTATAGGCAACAATATGTGTATGAATTAGTTCTAACAGAATAAACTCGAGAGAGGTATCAAGTGATAAAAAAATATTGTTTTTATGGTATTGTGATATGTTTAATACTCACTATTTGAAAATACCTTCTTAGGCCGCCTAACAAAGCTTAATCATCTGAAAAACAAACTGATTTATGAAATTCTCAATGAATTTCATTCTAGCCCAATTTCTTTATCACAAAATTTCACTATGTATTTTTTCCATCTTTCTTAAAAATTTCCTTGTTCAGTTTACACTTTTCTGGACTCGTTTTTTGATTATTCGCACGAAGTTTCCCTTCTTTCTTCCTGACATTCCTTTCACCCTCATGAGCAGCCCACCGATTTCACCCTTCCTTTGTAAACTTTCCATTTCATCTCATTGCGTCCTCCACCACGCTCCTTTCACTATATTAGTTACCCTCGTCAGTTTATTATATCACTCTTATACGTACATTCTCCTACCTAAATCTGTGTTTAAATTCCGCCATTTCCTTCTCTCGTTTCTCTCTTGAGTCATCTCGTATGTAATCTATGGTTTCATTGCCTTTTTTTCCATTTCTTGTTCCAATGCATGTATGTAGTTTCATTTCTCGGCTTTCGATATCACTCTTTTGATACACTCCTACATTTCTTCTCTAGTATCCGTCTCTCCATTTTCTCATTCATAGTTTTCTCTACAACCTTCTGGTACTTTTGTCTTTTACTCCCAGATTAGTCTTTTATATTCCATTTCCTTAATGTCTCATGCACTTGAACCTGACGCTACGTTCTATTAGTATTAAATTTTGAAATGAGTCTGTTATTTTTCCATTATAGTTGCATGGGGTAATTAATCAGGTGGTTTCCCGTTGCCTTCTCCGATAGTATTTTTAATGTGACACCATCATACAAATTGCCACCCCACTTAGATCAGACGCCTGTGCATCTGCCTCACTGCGGAACAGACGCTACGCGGACCCCCTTTCGTCTGGATCCTGCCGCTGACCCATCTTGCATGGATGACCCTAACAGGAGCAGTTATCTTTGCTACCGCCGGCATAACTCTCAGTGATCACCCGAACGCACAAACCCTGCCACCACATCTTTTTCGAAGTTCATGAGGAGGGGTGTGTGCGGGTATATATATATATATATATATATATATATATATATATATATATATATATATATATATATATATTATTATTATTAGGTAATCTACCGGTTAAGGTAGGTTTTTGGATGGACACAACTATCAAATAAACATTTTGTGACTCCCCACCTAGCAAACTAATCTATATCAGGTCCCTCTTCATCTCGGTGTACTTCTTTCCTCCCTTCATCCCGTCCAACATCCCTATCCTGTTCCTACCCTTACCTCGCTTGCCCAACATTCTCCCCTCTATTACCCTCTTCAACATTCCACTACCGCTCAACACGCCCTTCATCCATTTTTCCTGCCTCTATAGGATTTCTCTCAACAAACCCCTCTCCTCACCCACCATCTCTAATACTTCCTCATTTGTTTTCCTTTCGGTCCATTTCACCTTCTCCATTCTTCTCCACACCCACATTTCAAAAGCCTCCAATCTACGTCTATCCTCCTGCTTCAGCGACCACGTTTCCGCGCCGTACATAGCTACGCTCCATATCAGAGTTTTTACGAGTCTTGTCTTAACATCCCTACTCAACGTCCCCGTCATCAACTCCCTCCTCCTTGAGAAAGCCTCCTTGCCTAGCGCAATTTTTCTCCTTACGTCCCTACCACTTTGACCGTGTTGGTTCAAAACACTTCCGAGATATGTAAACTGTTCTACCTGCTCTATTTTTTCCCCGCCTATTTTAATATTTAGCTTAGCCTTTTTCTTTCTGGAAAATCGCATAACCTTTGTTTTGTTAATATTTATTCTCATCCCATATTTATCGCACTGAACCTCCAATTCACTCAACAATGCTTGCAACCCCTTGGCTGACTGAGCAACTAATGCTTATATATATAAAAAACTTAAACAGTAACACACAGCACGAAGCACGAAGAAGACGGAGCTCAAGTCCGTCGAAATTATCAAGATATTATTGTGAGTGTTCTTTTTATGTGTTCTAGTGCTGTGTGTTACTGTCTAAGTTTTTTATTCAACACTTCCGTGTTACTTCGAAGAAATCATATATATATATACATATATATATATATATATATATATATATATATATATATACATACACACACACACACTTATTCAAACACAAAAACCCGCCAAATAGCGAACAAATATTTATTCGTATGAAAATAGAATTAATGAAAAGGGATAGGAACACACATAAAGGATGAACACAGGAGAGGTGGGGAAGGCGGAATGGAGCAGATCACAAGGGCAAAAATATTTCCTTGACCGGAATTTGAACACTGGCTGACCACTTGCCGGGCTAATGAGTTGCCATTTCAGTTCTCGAGGAAACGTAATACATACTGAAATCTACGGAGGGTTAATGCAATCAAGAGCTCCGATTCTTTGCCCAAGAGATGGCGTTAGGGATCCGTTTCACCCACCAAAGGAGAAATAGACGATGCGCAAGAAGAAAGAACAGCAGGAAAGCAGTCATTCAACGTAATAAAGGATAGGAACAGTGCGTTTCGTGGCACGCATAGCTGACTTGTCAGTTCCCTCTCTTTCATGGGAAAAGTGGTTATTATCACCGAATATTTGAAAGGCGTATGAGTTTTTTTCTATATTTTTGTTTTTGTTTGCTACGGCTATCTTGGTGCACATTATTATTCACATCCGTGAGGCGTTATCTTTGTATATATATGGTTATTTATTTTTAAAAATATACATATATAACTAAAGTAACTATCCTAAGTAAGTAAGTCTCCTTAAACCTCTCGCCTCCCCCAAGGGTACACGTATATGGCCTCTCATTGCATGAGTGGAGTGTGAAGCACTATTATACCAACCAGCTCCTTAAAACATCTCCCTCACTCGCTGTCGGTAGCATTATGATAAGAGAAAAGTGTGGGGCGTCTTAATGCGGAAGGACCCGAGTGTAGTGTTTCTGGCGAGGCCAGCAGACTGCTCTGGGGCAATTAGTGCAATAATACGCCGCGGTACAGTTAATAGAGTTGGTTAATAAATCCGGCCGTGGGCGCACTCTAGTATTTTCGCCCATAGCACCGAAGGATAAAATTCTTTGAATTCAACATGTTGCGTAGTTTAGTAGACCGTTTCACTGAATCCTCGAAAACGAGCAGAATGCGTCACGTAATCGTTTATGGTTTCCGCCAGAAGCACGAAGGGAGTAGGACTTAATTAATTGGATAATTAATTTTGACACGGAGATAATTAACCTAGTATGCATTATATTGTTATTCGAGACCACTACGAGATGTTTGGGGGGATGGACTGCGAGATGAATATACGAAATGGTTTTCCCTTCGCACAGTTATTTATCACAAAAATTATGAATCACCGGACGTGGTGTAGATTAACACTTTTCCACACACTCTAACAATGGTTGGCAACGCACCATGTAGATGTTAATGACTATTTAGGAAGCTGGTGTATGGAAAATAATGCTGTATGTCTTGGCACTTGGCACACAGCTATACTAACCTCTCAACACTTTACAGGAGAGCATTGAGAGCGTACCACTCTCCTGTACCACCACTTGGAGGTCACTGAGGCCGGTTTCGCGTCCCCCCACACATTCCAAGTGGTTCGATTCCACTTCAACCAATAGGAGCGCCGCGGAAAATTTAATTGCATCACTTTTTAAACGCACCCTGTATATTTCAGTATAATTATATTGGTAGTCGACAGAAAGGAAAACAAAGGAGGAAGTCCTGCGCATGGTGGGGAAGGAGAGGTGATTTTTGGAAGAAATCCAATGGAGGCAGGAAATAAGTTTGCAGAGCATTTTAACCGTCAACGAAATGTTGAAGACTGTGATAGAGGGAAACGTTACGCAAGTGAGGAAGGGACTGCAATAGGATAGGCGTGTTGGATTGAATGAAGGGAGGAAGGAAGTGTTCGGAATAGAAAAGGAAGTTATTGTATTGTCGGAGGTCAGGTCGTGGATTCTTAGGAGAGACAAGCGAATGTATCGTACCGCTGTAAAGGCTGTGTCCATGCTAAACTTACGTCAACCGGTAGAATTCCAATGGTAATAGTGAATAAGATTTTAGAAAGTAAGAGAGATTAGGCGGAACCAATCATATCAACACCAATTTCTGACCGATTGCTGAAGATCATCGAGTGTTGCCAAATCTCTACGCAATAGTTTGAGTGAAATTTTAATTACTAAGGAAAGACGGATTCCCGCCTTCCTCCAGATATTTTTTTTATCACTGCGTGAATTTAAGAACAGATTAACAGAATCCAAACAGAAGCTCAAGAATAAGCTAAATGAATACGGAAAGTAATCGCTATTCTACAGGAGAAGAGAAATCAAGAAAAGAGAGCAAATTTTGGCAAAAATTCCGAGGTAATCCTGGTGAGAGTGGTCCATGAGAGGGTGGAGTGGGTTAGCCTCCCCTTCACAGAGGGGGTGGAAAATATTACCGTTCGGGCTCATTTCTGCGTGTCTCTACTTAGGCCGTTTCATCGAAGGAGTCTCCCTTCGACTGAAAGACGTAGAGTTGTGATCTTCTTTATCAAATCTATCCAAGTCCACCCTGGGTGGTACCCCTCCGACTTATCCGGCGACTATCTCTCTCTTGAACCTTTGCCTAGATAGCCATTAGCGCCATTGGGGATAAGTGGGTAATTTGGTAGAGGTAGGCTTTTCAGGGAATGGCCGAAGGAAGGATAAATTGAAAACCTGGTTACTGAATTAGCCTACTTTTAACATAAGGATCCAAAGGTCAGGCGATTTAACGTCCCATCTGCGGGAGAGACGGCGTATTCCAGATGAAGGGTTCTCCACATTGAATCCCAAATAGGTTTCGGGATGTCATCGTCAAAATATGCCATCGTCTGGATTCGAACTCGTAATTATCGGAGCGTGGAACTCAGTAGGCTAGCCACCGCGCCAGCCCAATTCTCTGCCTCGCCGTGAGGGGAAATAAGGGCAATCAGGGTGTTTGGTACTGGTGCTTTAGCAAGATGCGGACACGGACAGAGAAGGCAGGAGGGGTGTGGGTTGAATGGAAGTGGGTGATGTGGGATGGAGGAGTGAGAATGATGCAGGAAAGGGGTGGTTAAGTGGGGAGAAAGCGGTCGGGAAAGCAATTAGGCACTTAATTTTTCTGAGCCCGCAAATTGGGAGTGAATGAGCGGTCGGTGGAAGGGGTTTGCGGAGGAGACTCATCTGCCCTCGTCCCTCTACCCCTTTCTCACCCACTCCTTTACCCTCTCTCTTTTTCCTTCCGTGTTCTGGGGAAAATTTCGGAGGTTTTAGTTTTTCGAGACGAGAGTCGGGACGGAGCAGGCCCTAGGCCCCACGTCGTCCTCCGCACGGGGGAAGAAAGGAAAGAGGCGGCGAATGAATGGGAAGACGAGGGAGGAGCGTGACGAATGTGAAAGAGAGGAGGACGAGAAAGGGAGTGTCCTTCTCCTTCATCCTTCATGCTCCGCGGTGAGCTCGGGAAACTAATTAGCCTCTCATCCTCGCAATTAAAGCGTCGTAATTTCGCCTGAGTTAACCCACGCCATCTGGGCGAGGAGAGGCATGGCGTCCGAGTATTTGGTAGGTACCTATTAGATATTCGTACAAATGTCAAATCTTGAAAAGTACTCTTAAGCTGTGCCAGCTCATGCTAGTTAAGGGAAATGACTTGAAGTACCAACGGTGAAGAGTTAAAAATATATTACCAAGTATTAAAACATTTTCAAGAACATGTACGTATCCTCCAAATGAAAAAAAAACACTCTTTAATAACGCTGAATAAATGCTATTCGTAAACGAGCATGTCTTTCAGCAATGAGCATTATTTCTCTGAAGGTGTAAGGAAAAGCAAAAAGTCAGTAGGATGAAAAGAGTGGGAGAAGAAAAAATAATAATAAGACCTCAAATTATCAATCAATAATATTAATTTAATCATACCTTTGCTTTCATCTTTATTTTAATGTTGAACTTGGAGAGAATAAAACAGAGCTGGCAGAGAATTATAGCTATCTAAGAAAAATTTTGGACGAATTTGGTCAAAGTATGATGGACGCCAGGGGAAAATTCCGTCGAACAAAGAAGATTTGCATAGAGGAGGGAATTTATGGCAGGGATCCTGATTAATTTCTTGGAGGAAAGCATATGTAACGTTTTGGTACGAAAAATTGTTTCGTATGACGCGGAAACTTGGTCATGGGGCAAGACAATGAATAGATTGTGAAGACTTTTAAGATATTAGGAGTGAAGATGAAGAATGGGGGAAAATAAAATAGAAGGGAAAACAAAACGAGAACGAACATTTGGAAGAAGAGTTTCTTATAATGTAGAGTGCCACGTTGTGTCAACAGTGTAGTGTCAGTCGTCAGCGGTTTGTCAGTGTTTCCTGCCAAAGCTGAACTTTAACCATACTCATAAATTATCATTGATAAATAATCTTGTGATAACTGTCTTACAAAATAAATCACGGCAACTCATTCAAATTCTCTTCATGCCTTCCTTCTTTTTCTAAGATTTCTTTTAACGTTTTCAGAAATTTTCTCTTATCCGTCGATATATTTTCTCTCTTATCTTCAATGTTAGTTACCGTTTTCGTAATATTGTCCCTTGACGCCGCTTTTACATTTTTTTAACCGTGCTTCTACTCTTTCCTTTTTCCAAAATTTGTATTTTTAAATCGATTGCTCATTCCAGCTGCTTTCATTCTCCCTATTATTTCTCGTCTGCGTTTATTTATAATATCCAATATATATTTTTCGCAGAAGTTTTCTTTCTTCCATTTCGTTCTCTCTTAAATATGCCCTGCTTTGCCTACTATATACAATGGGCTCCTTATTATTTTCATATGTACAATTCATTTCATATTTTGCTCTTTGTACTCAATTTTTTATTCATTTTTGCATTTTCCCTAACAACTAGTTGTCCAACCAACTATTATCCATGTTCTTCACCGACTGATACTTTCCTTACATTCCAATTATTTTCATTATTATTTATTACATTCCTTTACATTCATCTTTCAACCTTTTTGAATTTCATGTTATACGTTATGTTATAGCTTGCCAAATCTTCCTAAATTCAATCCGATTGAAAAAGTATTTTTGCATTACGGCATGTTTTCTAAAAGTTACGAAAAGACTAACAAAAAAATAACTCTCTTCAGATGTTTAGTTCATTTGATGTCAAACCCATTTGTTCATTGTGTTCCGTCAATAAGATATATCTTACATAGGTATTAAATCATTATAAGAATCATGACTCCGAACTATAGAATTCCCATGAACCTACCATGAGTTCAGTGCTCAGCAGTACTAGCGACATTATCTCTGGGCGAATGATGTTAGGACGAAAACAAAACATTAAAACATGTTTTAAAACTGTATATGGTTGGTGGTATGTTTCTTCACCTATGTTGTGCTCTTCATGGAATAGATGACATTAGATAGGTACCAGCATATCGTCTAATATATAGTATTCATGGATTTCGCTAAAGATCTGTACCACTCCAAATTTAGTGTAATCCAAAAATGATCACAACAATTTGTCATCGTCGTAAAGGTTGTATGGGGCCGGCTTACATTTTATTTATTTATTTTTATTTTTAAAGCATTATTCACATGTAGCAGTAGCGCCAATTTACAGTGAAAAATGTAACAAACATGAAAGAGGACAAGAAGACAATAACAGCATAACAATAACAACGAGAACCGTACATTGGCAGGGGAAATTTTCAATTTGTTGAAAGGTGGGATATAGCTTGGGTGGTGAAATTGTTACAAGATAAATTAAAAGGATCGACAGTGTGAGGGAGTGAATTTAAAAGGGGGGAGAGGGGAAATAATGGCGAGAGGCACTTAGTGAGAGATATCCTAGGAATAGGTAGATGGGAGTAGGGAGTGGGAGTGGGTGGATCGAGTTGGAACCCTGAGGTTGAAGAGAGAGAGAGAGAGCAGTTCAAGGCAATCAATAGTCGAGTTTAGGGTGTCTAATGACAATCATGAAAATTTTTAGGGATCCAAAATCTCTGTCCACATTTACCAATTGAAAATTCCTTTATAAAGGATCATCCGTGGTG
Organism: Hetaerina titia; assembly: GCA_037158775.1. Lineage (NCBI taxonomy): Eukaryota > Metazoa > Arthropoda > Insecta > Odonata > Calopterygidae > Hetaerina > Hetaerina titia. The sequence continues at coordinate 84,241,823 of CM073774.1, read as the reverse complement.
TATGCGTATAATTATTTCATTCATCTGTGCGTGCGGTAATGCTGTATCATCAGCGTATCGTCCACGCCCACTCTCATCGTCCAAGCAGAGGACTAAAGTGAAAATGTCCAAGAGAGTTCCTGCTAATTAGAGAGAGTGGACGGAGATGCTATTTGCTCTCCATTGATGTCTGCAGCGGCAACGGTGCACACGAAAACAAGAAAGCCACTCCTTTTCATTGTATCAAAATAACTGTGCGATGGACTCAACATTCCTGCATCTATGCTGGGGGATCTCTGAAGCGTGTCCACTCAAATTGGAAGTGAACTCGCCTAATGACCCAAAGGTCAAAGAGCTCGAAAGTCCTTCCAAGAAGGAAGCCAAGCGCTGTATCGAAATGGCGATTATTTAATCATCGCTTCTGAAGATTACATGAATGGAGGAGTATCACTAGTCTGTACACGTATGCGTTATTTGATAAAGGGGTTTAACTAAAGCCTAATCGTGTACGTAATAAGTAACATATATGTGCTCGGTTAAAAATTAATTAATGACAGAATTTGATAAACATTACCAACCCACATATTCATACATTTTTATGGATACTATTATTAGCACCAAAAAATTGGATAAACAGAGTTTAAATAAAATCCCAAAATATATATTATAAAAACATAATAGCGACCGACAGCTGAGGTCATTTGCGCCATTGGGGATGGACAGGAAAGGATGAAGGTGGAGAGAAACCCGATGTCGGCGTTAGCCTACTCTCAACGAAAGATGCTGAGGAGTTCGCAGCTTACATCTACATCTACAAAATACCCCGAAATCCATCACAAGAACGTGTGGCAGGGGGTGGTGGGCCACCAGCCTATCTACGTATAAACCCTCTACTTCCTCATACACCAAGCACCACGCGATCCACCAAAAATCGCGTGGAGAGGTGGCGACCGAACACCAAACATGCAACATGCCTACACACGCATTACGAGTATTACGTGGTTAGCAGCTGTTCCTGTGCCTACACAAGGAGGATTGAAAAAAAAATTAAAACGGGCAGGAACACATGCAATTTCAGATTATTATTGCCGATTAGTATTCTACGCATTTCGGACGGACAATTCACAAATACAATAAACTTTGTATACATTCGCCTCCACCCCACTCGGTTCGAGGGCGCACGCTAGGTGGGCGTATGGACTCCAGATTTGAAGAGTGTTTTGTGGGAATTTAATCTTGTAAACCCCTATTTTCGACAGCGTGTACCTATTATTTTCTTAGATGTTCCCCCTTTTAATTGTTGTGGGGAATAATGCGACATGGTCATGTTTTTTCTTAAAATAAATTATATATATTTTATTTATTTATTTTAATGCATACATTTATTTATGTTTACGGTAATTCAAACAATGGTAATCATGGAACTATTGCAACAATGGTGTCGGGCACATATGCGTAGTTACTGATACTCAAAAAGCTATTAGTGGTGAAGTTGTGAAAAGCAATTAACTTTTCGGTACGCTTTATCACTTGATACAATACAGTGTACATTGCGAGTGCAATCGCTAAAATGGCGTCGTGCAATATAAGTGATGTTCTCTACGGAAAACAGTGTTCTAAAGATGAAAGAGTTCGGAATGTTTATTTCTATTGTTTGATGCACGCAGAATGGTGTCTCCAGAAGATTTCCAAACACTTGCGCAAAAAAGCGGGGGCATGGATCAAGTTTTTATTCAGAAAAAAGCCCTGCAGCGTAACGGAGATGAGAGTTCGAAACATGCACTTCGTCAGCTTACTTCTGGATATGTCTCTAGGGACTCTGAGGGAATTGTACCTCAGTAATCCCCCGAATGCGCACGAGGCGCTGCCTCCACCGCCGACCGATGCATGCTTCAACTGGGAAGAGCAGCCGTTTGAAGATGGTGAACCCACAGAGGAATGTGCCTTCCAGATTCCTGACTGGGTAACGAAACTGATCGAAGGACGCGAGCTATCGATTGCAGACCATCCAAAGGACCCCCAAGTGAGTCACACCTCCAAAGATGGGCGACTCTATGTTGCCACCAGAGCTCTCCCTCGGCGGCCGGGTGCTTACGGCTTCGTGAGCACATCAGGAGGTGCTGGTGACGGCATGCGAAGAAGGGGTCCCCCGACAACTCAAGAAAGAGGACTTCAGGAGAAATGCGACGGGACGAAAGCCATGCCGTGGCGGACAGTTTCCTGTTCACTGGCAACGAGCAAGGGCTGGAGCAACCCAACATCAATGCATTTCCACTACCGCACCTCGAGACATAAGAAGAGACCAATCCCCTAAAATACGTATAGTATCTCAAATTTAAATGACTATGCAGCTTACAAAAGCTACGCATGTTGCCAGAATATGCGTAGTGTCACCCATTGTTTTCTCCTGCACAATTTTCCTCTCTGCGCTTGAATTTGACATTCCCTTCATCATGAAGTTCATGCCATTTATATCCAAAATCAACATTCAATATTCATGAGAATAGAATTATAGTGGATAGTAAAGAGTTTTCAAAATAGTCACATCTACAAAAAAATTACTTTTTTATTGATATTACCATTATAAAATTAATTTTTGAGTGAAGGACCATTTTTAAGCATCGTATTGTTCCTTGTTTAGTCTAGACATGTTCGAGAAATTATTCAACGGGCGAAGGAACAAATTCAGGCTGATGGCATTGCTGACTTCAACCAGGAGCTGGCTGCAATGAGAGATAATCTCAGGCAAGATCTGACCCCTACTCAAAAGAAGTACCAATGGGCGCGGTGGTCATATGAAATAGCCATGAGGGCACGGGAACAGACAACGGAAGAGAAGGAGAGAGCATTGGCAAGAAATGTAAATGCACTTTTAAATAAGCTCGATATACTAGAACGCCGAAATGTGTTCCTTTTAGATTTCATCGAGGTGGGAACCATGGAATTGTATGATACTAGAAGAATTGTGAGGGCCATTAAGGAATCGCGCGCCAGAGAATTGAAAGGTCTCAAATATGAACTACGCATGAAGCAGTTGTATTTCGCTCATATGATGACATACTACGAAGAGAATTACCTGGGTCCTCCTGAATCCATTTTGCATGTAAACATCCATACTAATTATTGATCAACCCTGTAAATAATATATTTTGTTTATGCTTATCAATATATATTCAGTTTTATAATAAAATATTAGTTTATAAGAGATATCAAGATTGATTTGAAAAAATAAATATTTCAAAATGAAATAATTTTAATTTTAACTTTTCTGATAGAATAAGGTCCATTAGAATTTATAAAAAGATATTTGAGATATATTGGCGCCCTGCTATTCAACGCTAAAATGTTTGGCAAGGGGTGAATCCACACCGGACTAATTTTGACCCTACTGAAGGTCTTGACAGACAGCCAAGACCAGAGTCGAGTGTATCCTTGTGAAGACCTTGCAACGGCATCGCGGCGATTCCCCAATCCCCATACTATCCCGACTAGTCACCAACAGACTTTTTCCTATTCCCTATTAAAGTGAAATCCTCCCCCTCTCAAAGGACACCATGTTGGGACCCTAAATGGTGTCAAAAAAGCTTGCATGCGTGTAGCTTAACGTCCCATCCGACGGACGGCGTATCACACAAAGTTCTCGCCACAAAGCACCTCAAGTAGGGATCGGGATACCACTGAAAACACCGCCTCAGGGATTCAAAATCGGACCCACTGGGTGGGAATCCAACACGCTAGCTACTACATCATCCCGATCCCGATATTTTTCAGATGTTAGTATTCATGTAATGCATGTAAATACAAGATTTTATAAGGATTACTCTTCACATAACTCAAACGAAAAAAAAATATAGCATACACATTGAGATATTTTGAAATTAAATCATATGCATCAACATTTCGCAATCCTCCCATCCTGTTCCTGGAATTCCCGGGACGAAAACCCAACTAAGGCCATTCATGATTTTTAAAGTCTAGATTTGTCTTCTCGATTGAAAATTGCTTAAAATTTAACCCGCCGATTAAAGTCCTGCAACCGCAAAGTTTAAGTTAGTAGTGCGGCTTCAAGAAATCTCACCGATAAACTTTTCCGAAATGAATATCACCCCTGAATTCCAATTCGTAGGTATTGCGTAGAAACTCAAGAGAGAGGTTTCACAATATTAGTTCAGAAATATGGAATTCTGCGACCTTTACTCTTTACTTGACGGACTGTGTACTGATCACTCGCAGACTCTGACGAAATTCGGGGCCCCTCGAGCATTCACGGTGGGTAGCCCTCCCTCTGCTGATACGCACATTCTATCGCTTCCAGTTTTTCCGCGCGTGAAAGTATTTCGCACGTCTCGTCTCCTCTGATTGGACGTCTTGTTCTAGCGTTCCCCGCGGCGCTGACCATGGAGTAGAGAGAGACCTGTCAAACTCAAGCAGGGTGCGCAGCAGGACGCCACGTGCCTCAAGGAAATGCTGAGTAAAGCCTCCTCTCCTTTTTAATGGTTATGCAAGAAGATTTTAAGTGACCTGCATGTAATACTAATTTTCCCATCAAGTATTTTCTACTTAGAAAATATTTTCCTACTTCCATTTATTAGAAAACTCAACATGACAAAATACAATACAACGCACACGTGTATGCATGTATATATATATATATAATGTATATATATATTATGTATATATATTATGTATATATATTATGTGTATATATATATATATTATGTATATATATATATATTATGTGTATATATATATTATGTATATATATATATATATATATATATATATATATATATTATTAGGTAATCTTCAGGTTAAGATGGGTTTTTGGATGGACACAACTATCAAATAAACGTTTTGTAACTCCAAACAAAACCCAATCCAGCAACGCAATCTTCATCAGGCCCCTCTTCATCTCCGCGTACTTCCTTCCTCCCATCATCCCGTCCAACATCCCTATCCTGTTCCTGCCCTTTCCTCGCTTGCCCAATATTCTCCCCTCTATTACCTTCTTTAACACTCCACTACCGCTCAATACGCCTTTCATCCATTTTTCCTGCCTCCATAGGATTTCTCTCAACAAACCCCTCTCCTCACCCACCATCTCCAGTACTTCCTCATTTGTTTTCCTTTCGGCCCATTTCACCTTCTCCATTCTTCTCCACACCCACATTTCAAAAGCCTCCAATCTACGTCTGACCTCCTGCATCAGTGACCACGTTTCCGCGCCTACGCTCCATATCAGAGTTTTTACCAGTCTTGTCTTAACATCCCTACTCAACGTCCCCGTCATCAACGCCCTCCTCCATGAGAAAGCCTCATTGCCTAGCGCAATTCTTCTACTTACGTCCCTACTACTTTGACCGTATCAGTCCAAAACACTTCCGAGATATTATATATATATATAACCATAAACACAGTAATCAACCCGAAGGTCGGTTTAGTAGGTGATGGTAGAGCTCACCCATGTACCAAGCCCGACGGCGTGCGAATATTCACACATCAGGGTAGGGGGGCCAGTTCCTTTCCGTGCCGGTTATGGTTTCCCAGGAAGATCTGGTACCCGAAAAATCAACTAGCTTGGGTGGAGCTGCAGGTGCCCAAAGTGCCTTGCCCGGGAATTGAACCCGGGACCCATTAATTTATTCGTTCATCAAAATATCATGTGTAAAATATTCATGGCATATTTGTGTAGGATATGTGGCCAGTTTATTCAGTTTGCATTTTTAACTTCCAAAGCACCACACGCGTAATCAAAAGTCACAGACTTGCTGTGTTTTTGAACTACTGCGAGTATTGTGAAAAGTCTCACTTGAATTTATATGCAGAATATGGATAAAATCAAAGGGCAATTTTTACTTCGTCACTTTTCCCGTTGAGCAACTATAAACCTTTATCCCTTCAACGCACTTAGAATTGAATCGAAAGAAGGGATAACTAAAATTTATCAAATCGTAATAAAAAATATTCAGTTTGGACAATAGTTTGATAAACCGGACAATAAACTTTGCAAAACATTATTTTTTTTAACCCTTGGGAGGTGTTTAACCCTCAATATATCAAATATTATCACTTTATAAGGGATTGATATCAGTGCAAAAGTTTCCTGTGATTCCCTACTAAAATAATTGATTTGTGCAGATGTACAAATGTATCATATTCTGACTTTTGATGAAATCCGCGTAAGGAATTATATGTTCTCATTCCATCCATATTTTTGCATATTTCGCTTAATGCGTGGAATAAGATCTTTTCAGAGACGATTTCTTAAGGTTTTTCTTTAATTAATCTAAGCAGCGTCATTGTCTCGTATCCCTAAATGCCAAATTAATTTTTTTATTACAAAGATCCTGTTGCGTAAAAAAATTTCTGACTGAATATGTTTCATGTTTAATGCATTAAGTAAATTTCAGACAAACGTGTATTTTGGATTAATGAATACAATATCATGAAAATCAATAAATCGTTTTATTACGGCCTCTCTCTTTATTTCTACTTTCCCTTCAATACAGGCCTCCTCCTATAGCCTTGTTTACTATTTTTGTTTACAAATAACTAAACATCGAATAAATATGCCATCTTGCTCTTCTGAACTACGGTATAGCATAAAAATTATGAAAAATAAAGTTTGGGATAATCCTTGACTGCAAAAAATGCGGCGAATGTCACCGACATTTATCCGAGCACTACATCACTGGATTGGTGTTAGGGATTGAGCCTTCTGGTAAACCCCAGAACTTCATTGACAGCAGAAATGATGATTTCAGCGGAGTAGGTTCACGCATATCCCATATATCAACGGACAGGAACAGTTAATCCAAGCCCCGTATGTTCCCTTGCAAGGTAGCTTCAAAGCAGGGTGATTCAAGTTGAGTAGGCAATGCAAATAATGGTGACGCGATAAAAACCACTTTTTAGGAAGAAATTTGAAACCAAACTCAATACAATTTCCAAGAATTTATGATGGAAAAATGAATAGCGCAAATTATTATGAAGACTAAGTTACGGAATTCAACTAAAGAGGGTTTAATAATAACTTTGTTGAATTTTCCACAATTAAAACTTTATTTCGACGATGATTTTGATACCCCTGTATCATCATCAGGTCCTGACTTGATGATGTTACAGTGTCTCGAAGCCATGGTCGAAATAAAGTTTTAATTGTGGATAATTGCAACAAATATCTTATTAAGTCTCGTCTCGATTCCACAACATCACGCCTGACTCTTCACTTTTCGTAAAGGGGGTTTATTTTTTGGCCATCAGCAGAATATGTAAGGCTGCCACAATTTCCGCAGAACGAATGACTAACTGGTGCCAGAATAAAAAAAAAATACTGGCTTACAATAGGACTGTAAAAACTGTAAGAATGCGAATGTGACATTTGATGCTCATGCCTAGGAAAGGGAAAATAGACAAAATGAAAAAATAACAAAAATGAAATAATAAACAAATATATGAAACCAAATTTATTGATTTTAAAGCATAGAAACACAAAGAAAGGGCACTCACATATGTAGTTTTGACGTTTCGACGCCACGACCGTCGTCATCAGGTGTTCTTGTGGAAATAAATTTTGCTTCCCTAGAAATTTTCGGGATTTTCATAAGCGAAATTCATGAATATATTTGACGTTATATTGATTCCTATCTAATGTCATATATTCCATAAAGAGTATAAAAGATGTGAAGAAACATGTCACCAACCGTATACAGTTTATAAACTTGTTTTAATGTTTTGCCTTTGTCCTGACATGATTCCCCCAGAGATAATGCCACAAGTACTGTTGCGCACTGAATTCCACCAACGTATGTACTTCTTATCTCGTGTCAGCTCCCTTCGATTATAGGCGTCGACATTATGCCTTGATAAATACGGTTGGATATAGAAGAGATATTCTTGTATTCACAGTAACCTCATGTTTTTGCGTGACACCTTTCTTGAATGGATCTCGTTTCATTTCTTCCTCTTCAGGTTTCAGATCACGAATTGAATCCTGAGGAATTTCTTAGAATACGCAATCTTGTTCATTTATTCTTTATTTTGTGTCATGATGAGTCTTGGGTTAAGGTGGACATTCGTGTATACTCTAATGAATATTTGCCAAAGGGAAATCATTTCGAAAGCACTTCGGACATGATGATGATATAAAACATCTTTCGTCGCTCAGTAACACTTGGTATTTGTATGATGTAGTTCTAGTATGACGATGGTTATTTGGATTTTAAGATAGAGCACGGATTCATGGTAGTTTCATGGAAGTTTTATGGTTTGGACTCATAATTCTTGTAAAGTTTTGACATCGATGTTTAGATATTTCTTATTGGCGGAACACAATGAACAAATAGGGTTTGACATATAGTACAATGACTTCTGAAGGGAGTTGTTTTTCTGTTAATTGTTTCGCAAATGATGCAAAACATGTCGAATTCAAATAATTTGCGTGTCGTAATTCAAAATATTTTTGCGACGGATTGAATTTTGGAAGATTTGGCATACTATAATATAACGTATAACATGAACTTCAAAAAGTTGAAAGATGACTGTAAAGGAATGTAATAAATAACAATGAAATATAGTTGAAATGTAAGGAAATTGACAGTCGGTGAAGAACATGGATAATAGTTTGTAGGAGAACTGGAGGAAATGCGAAAATTGATTAAAAAAATGAGTACAAATAGCAAAGTATTCATTATATATACGAAAATAATGAGCTCATTGGTAACAGTAGGCAAGGCAGGACATATTTAAGAGAGAATGAAACGGAAGAAAGAGAACTTCAGCGAGAAATATACTGAGTATTAAAAATAAACGCTCTCTTGATTCTTATAACGATTTGATATCGATGTAACATAATCTTATTGGTGGAACAGAATGAACAAATGGGATTCACATCCAATGAACTAAACATCTGAAGGGAGTTGTTTTTTTGTTAGTCGTTTCGTAACTGATAAAACGCAGGCCGAATGCAAATAGTTTTCATGTTGCAATGCAAATAGTTGTATGTATAACACCTTGAGAAACAATATTTTATGCCACATAGTCGTTCCATGCTAATATTTGCGTAAGTAATGTGGAAAACGTCAGATTTAGGAGTGAAGAAATATTATAAAAGTTTCTTGTCGACAGATCAAACAAAAATTCACAGTCGACGTCCTAGTCAATACCGAAGCTTGTACTTGAGCATCCTGGGGTGAAGGGAAGGCTTTTAACGACGGGGTGGCGACAACCACATCGATTGTCGACGCAGAAATACATTCCCACCCAAGTCTGCTCCTCCCGTGTGTAAGACGTTCGTCCCGTGGGAAGTGGGAGGACTCGGGCGGTCGGGTTTGAATGCACGCCGGGGATGGCGGGAGGAGGGACAACGGGGGGTTTGTGGACCGAGGGAACGGATGCTGGGGGAATGAATGGAAGATGAGGGCGAGAGGGAATCGGTCTGAATGGCGTGGGAGTGGGGTCCATTGATACATATATTTATATGTATGCATGAGGGCACATGGTGGAATCCGCTTTGTCCACGTGAATGTTCGTCGTGTTGAGATGGAAGTCCCGGGTTCTGATCCATGGATGAAATGTTATTACACTTCACTTGCCCTGTCGCCGTAAATAAACCAGCATTGTGAAACGATCGATTTTTCTCTCGAGACGGGTGAAAGCGTGCGTCATCTTTTCTCTCCCCCTTTCCCTTCCTTCTCCCTCCACCCTCTTTTCACTCCCTCTCTCTATCAGACTTTCTTCGAATACTTTTTGCTGGAATACGAATTTTCTGATTACTTGTTCTCGGGTAAACTCCCGGGACACCAAAGGGATTAACTCAAGCCGTAGCTTACGCAGCAGGGAGACGCCTATGTGTTGGATGAAGAATATCCTTTTTCAACATTTTATCTCCTTCAGAAGAAGCTGTTGGAAAAATACTGCTAAATGATTTTCTCTGAACACTCTGAAAAAAAACTACTTACACCTTCTTTGTGAAGAACAGGTTATTTTTTTTCAAATATTTATTCTATTTTGTGTAGATCCGATCCTTTGTAGTTTTCAATCAGTCAGTCACAACTCATAAATTTTTGAGTTCGCCTTAAATTTGGGAGTACCTGTCTCAAAGATAATGTTATGTGAAAATGATGATACGAATATGTTACGAAAATGATGAAACTTATTCTGTGATTTCTTGGATCTTATTACCGTAGACTTTGGAGTTTTGTAACATGGATTTTATAAATATTCTAGTCTCAAAATATTTATGTATATATATGGTCCCCAGTGTGAAGATGCGCAATCCTTGAACAATTGTTTGAAAAAGAGATTAAGTTGTCTTGCTTGTCACTCAATACGATGACAGAGTTAACTTTCTAAACATCGGTAGCCGTATACCCGACCTGGAGGTATACTCTAGAAGACTTCATATACAGCATACATGTCCACCGGAAATATTAAACTCCTTCATTATATTTCCCTTTTTGAAAAAGGGAAGACGTTTTGCTCTTATAAAATGTACTTGTTCAAATGTTATTTCATGAAATTTTGACCAAGGCATGAGTAGCACCATGATATATTCGTCCCAACGTTTCCTTAATGCGTTTTGAAAGTTTTTTGCCAAAATAATGTCCATATTTTCGCTAAACACAATGAGATAGTCATTGAAGGGTTATCCAACGTGATTGGATATCATGCTCTTACTAAAGCCACGAATCTCCATTTCATTCTCTATAGACGGTTATGAAGTGGAAGAGTTCCTCTACTTTGGGAGTGTAATTGCAAGAGACGAAATATGCACCTCTGCAGTGAAAAGAAGGATAGCCTTGACAAAGAAAGCATATGAAAATCAAAAGAAACTTTTAGAAAACAAACGCATGAACTTGAAACTTAATACGGATGTGAAACTGGGACATTGAGAAAGAAGGAAAAGGCTCGGTTGGAACCAATGGATATGTGGATTTGGAAAAGGACATCAGAACAAGATGTAAGGAGAAGAAAAGCAACATAGAAGTATTGAGAGAAATCAAAGAGGGAAGGAATCTAATAAAGAGATGAAGAAAAGGAAAATTAAATTTGTTGGACATGTTCTCAGACGTAACAACTTCCTGGAAAATATAATGGAGGGAAAAATAATTGGAAAAAAATAAAGAGGAATGCCAAGACAGAAATTTATAGATGATATAAAAATACTATGAGAGTAACAACATACAATGAGCCGAAAAGGACGGCAATGAAGAGGAGCCAATGGCTGCAAATACAAGGCTCCACCCTTAGAAGATTATATTAAGACGGTTATGCTTAGCAATTATCACCGGCCAGCCTATTTCCATATGTTAAAAGCAGGTACGGAAATAAGTCATTAAATACTTATAATTCATTTTATTAAATCGAAGATTATTTTGAACTTCATACTTCTTATATTTGATCCTTGAGTAACTTTACTATTGCAGTGAGAGTGAAATATTTGGAATTTATCATTCATGTAGACTCATTTAAAAGAAACACTATTCAGGACTTAAAAAGCAATAGAATACCTACTGGAATTATAAAATCAAGTATTACCTCAAGGGAAACGAAATATTCCCAACAGAAAATATTGTGAATTGAAATTTACTTACTTCAATTGTCTACAATGTTTACTTTTTTTCATATTCATAGATGACTTATCTTTGATTTTCTCATTGCATTCGTAGCATTGTCGATGCTACTAAATACCCTGATTAGACCTGCATGGAAGGAATGTCTGCCTGCAAGTCTGCTAGGAATCCTGATAGAATATAATATTTCCCTGTCTTGGTTACTTCTTACTTTGACTAATAGGCATGAAAATTTCTTTTGGTTGCATACTAATTTCTGCTGCTATTATTGAAAAGTAATTTTCGCAGTTATATGACTGGTTCAAATCATTTATTCCGTTACCGAAGTTACCGTTACGTATTACGTTGTACGGTACATACGTATTGTATTACGTTGCCGTTAAATATTAACATCTTCTTGACGCTGTGCAGGAAATAGATACAATAACAAAGAATACTTAGAATGCGCGAAATTATTTTTCATTGGATATAGGATTTATTTCAGAATTTAACAATAATAATTTTTTCCATTAAATAGTAAATTTGATTTCATACCGACATGAAATTGACGCACAAGTAACATTGTCTTATTTAATGGCCTTCGCTTTTCAGTTGTCGGAGCATATAAGTCCTCTTTCAAATTCTCAATATATAGATCGGAATTAATTTTCACCGTAACTTGAATAAATAAAGAAAAATGTAGAAATGTTTTTTAAATTAGTTAACACCTTATTTTTTACTTGCTAATGGCGGACATCGATTTCCGGTGAATTCGAATATTTCAATTTGATGAACAAATTCGACTTGAGGAAAGTGTATTCCTTAGGTCAATTTGAACTTCTAACACTTTAAATCAATTCGATTTAACCCGAAATATATCGATTTTTCGTGTTTCCTTAAGAGTACCGGACATGTTTCCGCATAATAATTCACCTTACCCCAGTCTGGTGAACGTGTGCAGTTCTTTCCATACATCTTTTGCAGTCCGAGAAAAAAATAAAAATAATATTTCACTCTCCCCTCTTCCACATAACGTGTTAACGTTCTTTCATATGCAAATACCTCCGAGAGTCCTGTCGGGGTAAAAGGAACCCCTTGATCCCGTCGCTGAAAAGTCGCCGCTTCTCCACCAATACTGGTCCACCAAACCTATCTCCTCCCTCCAATCCTACTGCAGCCCCTTGATTTCCCTTCCAACACCCCCACAGGGTAGCGGTGCACATTTGATATAGTCCTCTTTATACGTGGCGAACCGCTTTTTGTCCGGACCTGGGTCCTGGGAGGGAGACTGGGTCGGCAGGGTGACCCACAGCCCGAAGGCTCTCACTCTTTTCCGAACGCCCCGCGAATTATACCGTCCTCTGTTTCGTTAAAGAGGATGTGCCGTTCCGAGGCAGGCAGAGAGTTCTGTCGACACGTGCGGACGGAAAGAAGAGAGAGTGATAACTGGAATTTTATTTTTTGGATAAGGTCGTCTTAGGAGAGAGAGAGATCTCTTTCACGATAACCAGTTGGACTACATGAATATTTTTCATTTGGAAAACTATCAGCCTACATAATGCGCCGAGGAGAAAACTAGCCAGCCTCTTGCATAATTTCTTTCGAATGAAATCAATATTGATGTTTTCTGAGCATTTATTTCCGAGCAAGTGATTAAGTTAGTAGGTAACTCCGTGTGACCATTTTTGAACTAGATTTCGAAACACTGATATTTCAATTCCAAAATATTTCAGGAGTCGTTTGGCTGAAAATAATTTTTTTTTGTCTTTTGTCTTGCTTCGTTATTGTGGGGATGGAATTTCGCCTTGCTACTTACCAAAATCTAGCTTGCACGATATTGGATAAATTTCTTACTGCATCCTTAAGTGCAATTATTTGTTAGATTATAGCATATGTAATTGCATGCTTGTAAAATGAAAGGAGGTAGATATTAATTTGCATGCATGTAAAATGATAGGATTTTTGCATGCATGTATGCACCACTGTAGATTTGGGTTACTATGTATGTGTTGGTTTTGAATTCGGTTTTTCCCCCTTTTTTGGTTGGTGACCTAACACCCCCCGCCACACGCTCTTGCGGCGGCTTGCGGGATATTATGTAGATGAAGTCGATGTTATTGTGACTTTGGATCCTATATTGACTCAGAGTCTTAATGGATGTTCCGGTGTTCACGCACTCCCCCTAATGCTTTTCCTTACCCTGCCTGATTGAATATTGCGTTGAGAAAATTAAGCGTTTATTTTTTTTAACACTCCATGAAAGGAAAATTATTTATCTCTGACGTAATTGAAGTAAACATTGAATAACAATGTTAAAAAAGATAGTGACAAATTTTATATGGAGAGTAGTTTTGGACGTCACAGAAACTTGATCATAGAAACAAGATGATAGGCTTTCAGATAGATTGTGGGCAAGCGAATAGGTTTTTTATATGTGGTTGTAGAGAAGGATAGAAAGAGTACAAACGTGGACCCATAAGTACCCGACCTGACCTAGTGATGGAGGTAGTTTTTTTTTAATATATAACTCTGTTAGAAAGTACGCAATCTATAAAACATATTTTCAAGTTTGAAGACGCCAAATCGTTCAGCATTTGTTTGGCGGACATCAATAGTGACGGTTTTCAGTGAATTGGTAAAAATGGAGAAAATTGGTTGTCGTTATGTGATACAATACTTTTAATTTAAAAGGCCTCAGCCCAACCAATGTAAAAGCTGAAGTGGATTCTACTCTGGGTGAGTCTGCTCCTTCGTTTAAATCAGTAAAATGTTGGGGGGCAGAGTTTAAATGAGGCCGTACGAGCTGTCAAGACGAACATTGGATTGGTCGAGCTAATAAGGTGACGACTCCAGAAAAGGTGAAGAAAATCCACAAAGTGATACTGGATGATGATCCATTGAAAGTGGAAGAGCTAACGGACAGAGTAGACAATTCAAAAAGTCACAGTTCACATCGAATATCACCTGAAAATTTGGACATGAGAAAGCTGTGTGCAAGATGGGTGCCGCGTATGCTCACACTTGAGCGAAACAAGTGTCGTGAAGATGTTTCAATTGAGTGTTTGGAAAAATTTCATAATAACAAAGCAGAATTTTTACGCCGTTTCATAACCATGGATGAAACATGGGTCTATTACTTAACTCCTGAGACAAAAGAACAATCAAAACAATGGATTCAAAATGGAGAACTGACTCCAAAGAAGGCAAAGACCATTTCATATAAGTAAGGTCATAGTGTCGGATTTTTGGGGTGCGCGTGGGATGATTTTCATCGCCTATCTTGAAAAAGGAAAAACTATCACCGGCGAATATAATGCGAACTTATTCCAACGTTGTAGCGAAGAAATCAAGCAAAAGCGGTCGCATTTGGCTAAGAAGAAAGTGTTGTCTCATCATAACAATGCACCAGCTCACAAATCCATTATTGCAATGGCCAAAATTAATAAATTAAAGTATGAATTGCTACCTCGTGCACCTCATTCGCCAGTTTTAGCCCCCTTCGGATTATTTTCTGTTCGCACACTTGAAAAAATGGCTCGGTGGTGAGAAATTTTCCAACCGTGGAGAAGTTATGTCGGCAGTTAATGGCTATTTTCAGGAGCAAGAAGGTTCTTATCATATAAAGGGTATCGAACTGATTGAACATCGCTGGGAAAAGTGTATACATGTAGACTGAAAGATTATTTTGACAAATAAATAAATTTTTTTCCCACATTTTTGTGCTTTCTTAGTTGGGTCGTAATACAAATGTAATGATGTATAATTATGAATTAATTGATAATTAATATTAAAATATAAAAATTAAAATTGAGTCATTAATAATCAATTAACTTATTGAGCATCACTGGGAAAAAGTGTATCGAGCTGAAAGGAGATAATTTTGAAAATTAAATACATTTTTTTCCAAAATGTTTGTTTTTTCTTTGTTGGGTCGGGTACTTCTGGGACCATCCTCGTAAGATAATTTGAAAGGACAAAAATTCTGCACTAGTTATGGTGGGAGGGGAGAATAGAGGATTGTTGGGAGAAATGCAAATAAGGTGGGCAAGGTGAATATAGAGCATTTGGATCGGCGATAGGGTGTTGAAGACTATTGCGGAGGGTAAAAAGCTGTTTTATGGAGGTGTAGTAAATGTGGGTTGGAGTGGAGTAAATGATTAAGGTATGTTGGACGGAATGAATTGTGCCAAATGTATTTGAAATTGAAGTAAGGTTTATTATACCATAGGGTGTCATGTTGTGGCCGGTTAGGTGGGGACTTGGAAATTTTACGTTGGATCGTTTGTGTCTCAACCCAAAACCTCCTTAAACGGTAGACTATTACTAATAAAAAATAGTCAATGAATTCATTACACAAGGTTAGTTCCCAACCTGGATTTGTTGGATGGTTTAAGTACACGTAAATCTCACCTCGTCCTAAATCCCCCCCGCGGGTGAAATTCCCGCGTTCTAAGTGCCCCCTTTCACTCTGCTGCGTGCGGTTTCCCAGGGAGATCGGGTACTCAGCAAATTGCGACGACTGTGTTTAGCTGGGCGTGTCCACGACCCTAAATTGTACCCAAACCCCTCTCTGTTTATAGGCGGAAGATCACATATGAACTAACCACTGTAAATATTCCATGCGGCAGTCCACGGGAAAGTTTGGCTCGTTTAGGCGGCGTTTCAGTATTCACAGGTTAATTTTCAGTCTCTCTTGGCTCAAAAGTGCTAGATCTGAACTGTGGTGAATGCATGGAAAATATCAGATTAATTTACCGCCCTTGCATTTTAATTAAATTAACCTGAGAGCCCGTCAATGGGGAGAACACACCTCAGTTCACCGATGTCTCACAGAACCTTCATCGTACTCTGTTCCAGGGTATGCATTAATTTGCTTAGATATACTGTAATCACCCCGGGATTATTAATCTTCAGCGGTTACGTTAACAACGTAGCCTATTATTTTGCTCATGCCAGCTCAGTAATAATCCTAGCCTAGAATTTCCTCACTTCACATAAGACAGAATCACGATATGCCTTCTGGTCATAAACAGTAATGCCAATTCAACCTTTTTCAAAACCACGACGAACCCACTATCCCTCACCTATTAAATGTAAATTATTAGACGGTTCCTAGCAACTATTATGAATTACGTATTGCGTGAACTTCCTCTCTTTTGACCTACATCAATTTCTTTTTTCATTTCTTCCGAACTACTACCTGTTTCATGTTGTCCATTAAGCCTACTTTCTTCCTTCCTTTACCTCGCTTGCTTCCAACTTTCTCCACTCTATCACGGTCCTTTCAACATCCCACTCTCTGTTTATATATTGCCTCCACCCACTTTTTCTGCCTTCTTCGGACTTCCCATGGCTGTCTCCTCTCTTTTCCCGGCATATTTCAAACTTGATCGTTAATTTACCTGTATGCTTACATACTTTATAAATTATTCTCAATGTTTTCATCCCTAAATCCTCTAGCCATTTCTCATTCTTCTGTTTCGAATGCCCAAGTTTCGGATCCATGCAGCGCTAAGCTATATACTAACGCATATCCACATTCAAGGCTCAATAATTTGTTATATCAAATGGATGATTGGATTATTATACTGACATTAAATCTGGAAAATGTCTAACAGATGGTGTGAGGTATTTTTATGGATGAGCAAAAAGAATTTTCTAACCTTTTTTCTTGCATAGAGAGTTTTCAAAAAATCATGTAAAATTTTAAAGTAATCTTTTTTGATTTGAGAGGGCAACGCACCGTACACTAGATACTTGTGTGCTCTGTGTACATCATGCATTTAAAAATACTGCAGGGCATATAAGTTCAATTTATTTTGAATATTAAGCTAAATATTTCCCAAGTGGGGTGGTATGTACCCCATCTGTATCTCTCTTAAATACACGCTTGCAATGAATATAGAGTTAACCTCTGATTCACTTCGTCATTGATTCAGCTTTTTATTTAATCTTAACATTAAATGGAGTCAAGTTTTAAAAGTCCCAATGTCATGTACCAGAAAAGACATTGTTGGTGACTTAGTTGAAAATTGATGGCTAGGAAGTTGAATAATTATTATAATATAATGAAAGTGAATCACCGATGCGGAGTAGAACATAAACCGCGTTACGTGATCAGGGTGAAGGGATATGAATGTTGAATTATGTGCGCCGTAACCAATTCCCTTGTTTACGGCTCGTGAAACATGAGACCAAAGGGTTCGCAGCCTACATGGACAGTCACGAATGAGGATCTTCAACCCTTGATTAAAAATAGCTCCATTAGTTGGAGTGAGACATGATTGCGTTCAGCACAAACATGCATAATGAGGAGAATACTCCTACGTGTTGAAGTTCTCCCACGTTGGAAGCGCTCGATACCTAAACACAATATATTTACAATGATTAATTATAACCACTTCCCATACCGATTCGTTAATTTCGTAAGCATTTCATACTGTTACAGGAGTCGTTCTTTTGTCATACAAAAGAAACAATGCTCACAGGAATCAGTTACGGCATCTTTTATATTTTCATCAGGTTAAATTAGTTTTTATTTTTTACAACCTTATTTTCATGCGTTAATTCTTAATAATTTTGTCCAATTTCGCAAAAAAATATTTGTATGTACATGTACTTATATGTATATATATATATATATATATATATATATATATATATATATATATATATATATATATATATATATATATATATCGATGATGCGGAAGTACTCACGAGAGCAATATAACTTTTGGACGGCACAATAGAACACAGAATAAAACAGATAACACGTAAAAGGACACTCACACTGTAGATGATTTGAGCTTTCGGCCTACTCCGAGGCCTTCTTCAGGTCAGACAGAGGTTTTGAGGGAAGAGTGCCTGGGGAGGGGAGGGGGGGCGGAAGGTTTAGGGACTGTTGGGAAATAAATTAAAGATGGCGGTTAAGGGTGGGAATTTTAAAGGATCGGAAATATAGGATGTATGCGGATTCGCGAGTTCTCACCTCTATGTTGGTGGCTGAATCGGGTAGGGATTCTAGAACTGTTAGGGAAAAGCATTCGTCAAATGATAGGTTGTGTGAACTTGCGTGTACACCACAGCTACCCTCAGCAAATACCTCCACAATCTACACCATGCACTCCACAAACGCGGTTACCCATAAAAGCTCCTACAGGATAAAATCTACCGCTCCACCCGACACCCACACACCACAGAATAACAACCCCACATCTGACGCTGGACTCAACCTTTGCACAACCTATTTCCCCGGACCCCACAGACTGAAAACCATTCTTAAAGAACTTTATCCTATATTACATGACAATGACGCGACCATATCCTTACTGCCCCAATGCCCCTCTGTCGCTTACAGACGACCAGCCAATCTCAGAAACCTTCTGAGATCCACCAACCCTTTGGCACCCCGCCCTGACAAATATCCACATATTTCCCCTACCTGCAATCGCCCCCGATGTAAAACATATCTCCTAATCAGATCTGCTCCCCTCTCCCCACATCCCCTCATTGTCCCTTCACCCCGTTCCCACGTTAATTGCCTCTCAAAAAATATTATCTATCTTTTGTCGTGCAAACAATGCACCTCATTCTACATAGGCGAATGCATTACCCCCTTATCCATCCGAATGAACAATCACCGCTACTGATGTAATTCTGCTTCACTCTCTTCTCTTCCTATCCCTTTACACGCAAGTTCACACAACCTATCATTTGACGAATGCTTTTCCCTAACAGTTCTAGAATCCCTACCCGATTCAGCCACCAACATAGAGGTGAGAACTCGCGAATCCGCATACATCCTATATTTCCGATCCTTTAAAATTCCCACCCTTAACCGCCATCTTTAATTTCTTTCCCAACAGTCCCTAAACCTTCCGCCCCCCCTCCCCTCCCCAGGCACTCTTCCCTCAAAACCTCTCAGTCTGACTTGAAGAAGGCCTCGGAGTAGGCTGAAAGCTTAAATCATCTACAGTGTGAGTGTCCTTTTACGTGTTATCTGTTTTATTCTGTGTTCTATTGTGCCGTCCAAAAGTTATATATATATATATATATATATATATATATATATATATATATATATATATATATGCATAACTCATTGCTAAGTTGCGTTATAAGACGCGTTAATTAGGATGATTTTCTCTTGGAGGACTATTTTTCTGCAGGGCTTCAAGATTTAAGCCATTCTGCCATTAATTTTTATGGCTATAATGCTCTGAGAAATTTTTATGAGATAAAAAGCTTAAAGTAATTCCTAAAAGTTGTAATATAAAATGAAATACCGAGCTGACTCAAGAAACCTTGTAACTAAAATAAACATTATCTTGTTAGCATATGATACAGATAAAAACATTTTCAGAAATATCATATTACCTTTTAGAAATGTTGTATGGATAATTTTTAAACAAGAAACTCGGCTTAGGATCGCTTGGAGAGCAATTAAAAACAAAGATATTGCACCCATAATGATACTTCGTGGTTTTCCCATATTAAATTTCATATCATTTTTAGAATCCTTACACGATAAAATATGTATGTATATTCATACAATTAATGGCGAATCATATTGAACGGATATCATTACATATAATTACATTACTTATAAATCATTACATATAGTTCATTAATTACATGGGTCAAAGTTATTTATGATACACTATATATTGCAACGAAATGAAACTGAAGGAAATATACTCGTATTGAATGAATTATAATCACATTTCAAATGAGATGTCCGTCTGCCATTTGACATATCCGGCACTAGATAAAATTTTTTTAGGAAATGAATCAACAATCAATGGTAAAAGTTCATCTAAGTGAATGTAATAAAAGGTTTAGCTCAGCACAGACCACAAAACGCGGAGGGTGACTGGAGACCCTGGCTGTGGGAGGTATTGAAATTGAACTCATACACTAGCAGTGGCTCATCTCGAGATAGACTTACTCTACAAGAAATGTAATATCCATGTTCTGACATTTTGCCTGGGAAACGTTAATTTTGTAGGGTTTGAAGTAGCAATTTGGTATTCCCCAGCTGATAATGATGTGCTGCGAGCTATTTGCGCATGCAACGAGGGAAGTGTAACGGGGCGAGATGTAATTACTGCCCCATGTCATTTTACGGGTCTCGCTGGGTCCATATGTATGGGACGGCTTAATTCAAGGAATAAAATCCAAGTGAGGTCAAAGTTACCGATTTACCTACGAAAGCAGAATCAATGTACCATTCAGCAATAGCAGCAGCCACAAACGGGCTTATATATACATATATATACATACATACATATATATATATATATATATATATATATATATAGTCACTTTCTTGGAAAAGCTACGAACGTGCACAATAAAATTCACTAAATAGTCATAGCAAACACAGAAACTAAAACATATAAAAGAGGGACTCATTAGTTCTCGAATTTTCGGTGGTGCAACCACCTTTCTCAAGAGGAATTAGGAACAGAACTGAGGCAGAGGAGAGCCCGAAAGCAGTGGTAGGAAGGAGAAGGGGGAAAATGGGGGAAAACAGAGGGGAAAAGAGGGGAAAAGAAAGGAAAAGGGGGGGAAAGGGGGGGAAAAGGGGGGAAAGGGGGGGAAAGGGGGGGAAAGGGGGGGAAAGGGGGGGGGGAAATGGGGGGGGAAAAGGGGGGGAAAGGCATTCGAGGTGAGGGGTTTGGAGGGGTAGTGTATGGCGCGGGAATTTTAAAAAAAGGTGGGGATGATGTATATACACCTACACATTTGATTGGTATTCTACCAGTTGACGAAGGTTTTAGATGGACAAATGGTCTGAAAAGTTCTCAACCTCGCTTAAAGATAGCATCAGTAATCGCATGATTTATTTTCTCGTACACGTATGCTCACGCGCTTTACAAGAACCAAGATTGATTTTCTGCGTCAATATGTGATAATGGTAATGGACATGGATTCGCCATTACACACCAGAATCGGAACAACAATCCACGCAGTCGATGAAGGCGGGTCCTTCAGCTCCGCAGAAGGCAAACGCGGTGTCATCTGTGTGAAAGGTCATGGCGTCGGTTTTTTGGGATGGGGAAGTAACTCTGTCAATAGGCTATCTTGAAAGAAGTAGAAAAGTCACTGGAGGATACCATTTTAATCTTTTAACAAAACTGGACGTACGATTTTGTGAAATGAGACTTGGCTAACAGAATAAATACCGTTTTCCATCAGGGAAATGCACCAGCCCCCAAAAACGTCTTGGCGATGGTAAAATTTAGATATTTTCCTCAATACACTGTTGAAACATCCACCCTATTCCCCGAGCATGGCTCCCTTGGACATCCATTTCTTCCAAAAACTAATAAAAATCCTCGGTGGTCAACGTTTTTCATCAAAAAAAGAAGCTAATGCGGCTGTAGACGAGTACTTTTTAACACTTCCGAACAGAACATAATTGGAATAATGGCTCTTAAACACTAAAACGTTTCCGAAAACAAAAATTGTAATTTTCATCATCAGCTTGAGAGTATTTCAGATCACCCTCGTGTAACAGTGCAAGGATACATTTTCGGACCTCTCCCAACAAAAAGTAATCTGATGTGTGACATTAAAATAAACCTTTCAGTTTTACATACTTCCTTGATCCTTTTAATCCGTTCACCATGTCTATCCTATTTCTACCTCTTCCTCGCTTGTCTAACGATCTGCTCTCTATTGCAGTCGTCAACATTTTCTCGCCTATCAAAAAGGTTTGCATCTATATTTGCTACCTCCTTTGGATTTCTCCCAAAAATCCCCTCTCCTCCACCGCCATGACATCCTCTTCCTCATTAGTTTTCCTTTCCACCATTTCCATCCTTCGCTACACCCACAGATCAAAATATTTCATTCTCCCCATCATCCTGCTTCAGTGACCATGTTTCTACGTTGAAGAAAAAAGGCCGCAAGAGACTATCCCGCTGCCGAGTACGACACAAGGCTAATTAGACCGTTTCCCCTTGTTTCCGGTACCAATTTTTAGTATTTTGTTCATCCTAGAAATTTTGGAATAAATATTTATTTTTATATAATTTTTATTAATAATTATTAGGAAGACAACGGGAAACCGTACGATATCAATTATAATTGATATCGTACGGTTTCCCGTTGTCTTCCTCAATAATGTTTTAACCCATCGTTTAATAAGTCCCGGGAATAACTACTAAAACAATATTTTTTCGCAAAATTCATTTTAATTCATCAACATAATCACCTGAAAGAGCTATACAATCATTCCAACGCTTTTCTAACTTTCCGATACCATGCTTGTGAAACGATTTGTCCTTGTCTTCAAAATAAGCTTCAGTTGCAGCGATTACTTCCTCATTCGAACAAAATCTTTTCCCCTGGAGCATCTTTTTCAGATCAGCAAACAGTTAGTAGTAGCTGGGGGCTAGATCTGGAGAATATGGTGTGTGGGGAAGCACATTGAAGGCCAACTTGTTCAATTTGGCCATTGTTTTCATTGACTGTGGTGCATTGTCTTGATGAAGGATGATTTTTTTCTCCTACATGTGCGGTCTTATTTTTGCAATTTCGTCCTTAAAAAGCCGCAATAACTCAATGTGATAGTCGCTATTGATAGATTTTCACTTTTCAAGGTAGCAATGTAAGTTATACCTTGCGTATCCCAAAAATAAAATCTCGTTCAAAAGTCCCGGGACTTATGCGACGCCAAATCCTAAATAGTCACCTCACCGAGTTCAAGTGTTGCGCGGAGGCTTCAACTCTTCGCGGTTACCAATAAAACCTCCTACGGAATAAAATCCACCGCTCCACCCAACTTCACACACACCACAGAAAAACAACCACACACCTGACGCAGGACTCAACCTCTGCTCCACCTATTTCCCCGGATCCCACAGACTGAAAACCCTTCTTAAAGAACTATTTCCTATTTTACACGACAATGACGCGACCTCACCCTTACTGCCCCAATGTCTCTCTCTCGCATACAGATAACCCATCAATCTCAAAAACCTCCTGAGAATCACCAACTCTTTGGCGCCCCCCCCTGGAAAAATTCCTCATTTTTCCCCAACTTGCAACCGCCCCTATGTAAAACATATCTGCTTATTAGATCTGCTCCCCTCTCCCCACATCCCCTCATTGCCCCCTCACCTCGTTCCCACGCTGATTGCCTCTCGAAAAACATTATCTATCTTTTGTCATGCAAACAATACATTCACTTTACGTGTACATAGGCGAATGCATTACCCCCATATCCATTCGAATGAACAATCACGGCTACTCATGTAATTCTGCCTTACTCTCTTCTCTTCCTGTCTCTTCACACGTAAATTCCCACAACCTTTTCTTCGACCATTTTTTCTCCTTAACCATCCTGGAATCTCTACCCAATTCAGCCACCAGTATAGAGGTGAGAACTCGTGAATCCGCATATATAGAAGCATGAGCATCATATTACTTTTATGTTAACCCAACGCTTGAAGATGAATGCTTTTAAAATCCTCGGAGAAAAAAATTTAAGCTCAATCGATGTCCTGTGGGTAAATAAATTCACGAATTAATCTTTGGGGAAATATTTTTTAAGAATAAATTTTCCTTGGAAGCGAGTTTATTGGAGGATTTACTTCAGGTAATTTGTATTCATTGTTCAACTAGGTTTTACAAGGTCTTTTGATACTTTTCGGGAAGCTGCGGGAGATGCCGCAACAGTAACTTTTAACGCCAGTCATCCGCTAACATGCATTTCATTGCAACAATTTCAGAGCGTAAAAATCATTCGCCTTGACCGAGATTCGAACCCGAATCCCTCGATATCCGACCGATTGAGCTACCAGTGAAGCTATCCCGGTGTCCTCTTAACTCTGAATTTTTGACTAAAGCACTCGGCCGGATATCGAGGGATCCGGGTTCGAATCCCGATCAAGGTGAATGATTTTTACGCTCTGAAATTTTTTCAATAGTATGATACTTGTTTTATGAATATATAGCAATAGTAAACTATTCGTTATAACTGTAATACAATCCCAAAAATCGTCTAATTTACATTTTCCTTCTTTTATTCACATCACTCCAACTTCAGTAGCCAAATGAAATGAGTTTTTGCATTAAGGCATTTTTCCACCGATGAGGAATCAGTCAAATTGATATGTTTTATGCTAATGTTTAGTAATTGGAGGTATAAGATTACTGAAACGCTTCCACAAGGTATTTTTATCGGTAGGTTGACACGAAATCTCGGACGTAGATGTGCGATGTATTTATTTCAGGAAATAAACTTTTGAAAGTTAAATCTAGTTGATGCGAAGAGATTCCGGGGAAATTAGAGGATGAAGGTCGTGAAATGGCTTTCGTTCCCGGAAATTTCCGACTAAGAATTCAAGCAAACGGAATTTGTGACTTTCACTTTCTTAGTTTTACTACCAAACAGATTTAGTTGGACATAAGAAAATTGCGTGCCAAATAGTTTTATCATCAACCGGGAAAATTTTATTCCCAGGAAAACGTATGGTGAAAGTTTTATCCTTTGAAATCTACAGTGCTGAATTAAGTTGGCAAATGAGATTTAATTTAATATTCAATAAGCTTTTTTACGGCACCGACTAACTCATCTAATATTTATTAATTGAACTCATTCTATTAGCCCACCTCTCCTTGTTAATTCGTTCAGTTAAATTGCTCAGCTGCTTGGAAAGCGTTGTAAATTTTTACTCAACCCCTGGTCTCATGTTTAACACGGAGTGCTCTCTCCTACCTACATCTTCTGTTTTTATTCCTCAAGCGACGTGTAAGGTAAAAGGCGACGCTTTCTTGCGAGTCGATTTCGTTTTATCGCTCCCTTTGGTCCAATCTTAGCGATAGATTTACAGAAGTCGTCCTTATTCTGTAACGGCGAATGAGAATATATACCTGAGAGTCAGAATTGAATTTGAGCATTGGAAATTTCGGTGTTAAAATATGTCTCTGGAAGGTATTTTTATAATCACGGAAATTTCATTAAGGACTCTTTGAAGATCTCGCTCTCATGGCGAGGAATATGAGAAGGATGGTTAAGTGCGGGAGATCGCGGAGTATATTTCGCCCAATTCACGAGAGAAGTATATGAGAATCCTCCGGCATCCCCAAGGTACCCTTAAAAACTTAATTCAACTCATCGGTCGCCTCCCCTCCCATTTTCAACCCTTTTACAGACCTCTACATTCCCTCGCCTCCCTACTCCCCCTTAGAAACATCTCCCCATCTCTCTGAATCGAGTTTCCACATCATGGGGGGGGGGGAGCGAGGATGAGAAATTGACTCCGTCCCTTCCTCCGCAGTCACCGCCGTTCGCTCCT
This sequence comes from Hetaerina titia, assembly GCA_037158775.1. Lineage (NCBI taxonomy): Eukaryota > Metazoa > Arthropoda > Insecta > Odonata > Calopterygidae > Hetaerina > Hetaerina titia. The sequence goes on along the minus strand of CM073774.1, from coordinate 84,215,980 downwards.
CTCCACGCTCGGCAGGCCGCCGAATGTGGAGAAATCGTTTCCTCCCCACCGGTCTCCGAAGTCCATACTACAACCGTTCCAGCACGAATCGCGTCCTATTTGCGAAAAAAAAATTTCGATACACGAGTAAGTGAAGTAGCTAGTTGTGTAGAGAACTCGAAGTGAAGCCAATTGCTATCGATAAATTCGTCATGACTACTAGCCCGTTGGTAGTGATATTGAGAACTTCGCCCATTATTGAAGCTTCATTCAGTAATAGGGCATAAATATCCTATTGGAACCCTCGAAAAGTTTCCAAGATGGGATTTACGGTAAATTAAGCAGTGCTTTGCAACTTAATCGTTGGCTATGCCCTCTCTAAACTATCTTTTTACTCCTGATAAATGGCTATAAACCACTCCGTATTTGAAGCTATTGGAGATATATATGTCACTCACTTCTTCTTTACTATAATTCTTATGATTTGGTTAGAATTATTTGGCAATTCTGACTGAAAAATTAGGCTTAAAGTCATTACGGGAAAATATAACTGTTGGATGCACTGAATATTTACATTTTAAAATTACGAATGTCAGCATTATGACTGCAAGGCGACTGGGAATAAAATGTATGCACTGCACTACATATCTATATCTCATCTACATCTACATAATACCCCGAAAACCGCCGCAAGGGCGTGTGGCGGGGGGTGTTAGGTCACCACCCAAGAAAGGGAAAAAAGAAAAACCGCATTCAAAACCAACACAGACATGCAAACCCAAATCCACAGTGGTGCATACATTCATGGAAACATTCTATCATTTTACACGCATGCAATTACATATGCTATAATCTAATAAATATAATACAATGGTGTCATTTTGTGACGTGTTTATTGATGGCGGCCAATTTAGTGTTCTTTTTTTAAATGCTGGCGTTATTGACTTCAAACTTCTGCTCTACTTTTCACGCTTAGAGCATTTTTATCGCACTTGCTGGTTTTATTTCACATCACGTTTCCGATGGGTTTCGCGTTGCAGCGCCAGCCATCACTTCGTAGACTCTTATCTAACGCTACTTATTGATTTAGGGTGGGTGACGTGAATTTCGCTGCATTTCCGATATGTATTTTCATCTGCGTCAAGCTCTTGCCGATAAATGAGGTCATAACGTGCCTTCCATTGTTGTTCCCTTCTTATCGTTAGCCGCGTTTGAAGTTCGCTCTAGTTGTTTTTGGGATACAACATGGCTTACGATTAAATGTGAAGCTTCGTTCTAAAAGTACCCTTAACTCTCTCCATTCCAGAGGGGATATTTTTGTCTCAATTCGGTTTATGGTGGTGTGCCGTCACAATTTACGCTACGGAATAATATCAGATATGCGATTTAGTTTCTGGGGTTACTTTGTGGAACCGATTCGTGAAGAATTAGAAAAAAAAACGTTGAGCATTTACGGATTAAAGATTTCATCCAGGACATTGGTTTTGACCTACAGCTCCATCATCGTCAAACAATGACGATGATTAAATTTAAAAAATTATATTAAAAATCGCAAATATATTAGGCTTAAATGTAGGTGCATGTGTATGTTTGTTGGTTGTTTATTTGCATGTGTGTGGGGTTTTAGGGTTCTTGCATAAATGTATACCATGTTCGGTTTGTGGAATAAAACAATTGTGGCTTCTGCATGCGGTTTTTTTTTTCTTTTTAAATTACGGGGTGCCCTAACATCCCCCGCCACACGCCCTTGCGGCGGCTTGCGGGGAATAAAGTAGATGTAGAAGCATATTAAATATTTCAAAATAGAAATCCATGGAATGTTTCCTAGTTTTCTATTCTGAATTGCTTGCTTTTAAAAATCCCGTTTTTTTCCGATTTTTAGCAAATTTTACCAGTCCACTCTCACGAAGCATAGGGAATCCAGATGTTAAATCTAAATTGGTCGATGTTGAATAGGATATTAATACCTATTTGATTATACTACACTAATAAGCTCGTCCGCATATTACTTTTCATTAAACCTACTTAACGTCCGTTGAATATCGAATTAATTCAGTGGCAAGTTCATAATCAGATCATGAGCCGTGTATATCATTCTTTTGGCTAAATTTGTGCATTCAATGAGGCATCAAGGAAGTACCCATTGTTTATGAACACGCAACAGATTACATTCACCATGGAAAAATATCGACGATCTCGATTTAAGAATAAAATATTGCAATTTGTGCCGTTTGATAATTTTATGGGAAAATCTTGCATAATTCTTTAATCGGAGAAGATAACGTCTGAATATTTTCCTGACTTTTATATAGTAAACTGTTTTAAATTCTTAATGGTTTAGTATTGGCGATAAAAACTGAACTCTATGTGATTTCTTTGACAAATTTAAATGCGTCATCGAATAAGGAATTAGAATTTAATTATCCCACCTGATTAATGGAAATTCTAAGGTTTAATATTTAGATCCTCAATAAGTAATGTCCGGATGAGTAAGTATCATATGTTTGCAATAAATTATATGTGTTATAATTCATGATCAAATTTAGATTATTAAATATGTATTCATTAAGATTTCTTTTTTTGCAGGTACGTGAAATTATTACAATACTCACCCTATCAAGAATTTTGTGGTGCCACCGCTCATCAAACAGTACGTAACTAGACAGATTTATTTTTATAATTACCATTATTAGGTAATCTACCAGTTAAGGTAGGTTTTTGGATGGACACAACTATCAAATAAACATTTTGTGACTCCCCACCTAGCAAACTAATCTATATCAGGTCCCTCTTCATCTCGGTGTACTTCTTTCCTCCCTTCATCCAGTCCAACATCCCTATCCTGTTCCTACCCTTACCTCGCTTGCCCAACATTCTCCCCTCTATTACCCTCTTCAACATTCCACTACCGCTCAATACGCCTTTCATCCATTTTTCCTGCCTCCATAGAATTTCTCTCAACAAACCCCTCTCCTCACCCACCATTTCCAGTACTTCCTCATTTGTTTTCCTTTCGGTCCATTTCACCTTCTCCATTCTTCTCCACACCCACATTTCAAAAGCCTCCAATCTACGTCTATCCTCCTGCTTCAGCGACCACGTTTCCGCGCCGTACATAGCTACGCTCCATATCAGAGTTTTTACGAGTCTTGTCTTAACATCCCTACTCAACGTCCCCGTCATCAACTCCCTCCTCCTTGAGAAAGCCTCCTTGCCTAGCGCAATTCTTCTCCTTACGTCCCTACCACTTTGACCGTATTGGTCCAAAACACTTCCGAGATATGTAAACTGCTCTACCTGCTCTATTCTTTCCCTGCCTATTTTAATATTTAGCTTAGCCTTTTTCTTTCTGGAAAATCGCATAACCTTTGTTTTATTAATATTGATTCTCATCCCATATTTATCGCACTGAACCTCCAATTCACTCAACAATGCTTGCAACCCCTTGGCTGACTGAGCAACTAATGCTTGGTCATCAGCAAACCTAACCGATTTTACGAGTTCCCCTCCGACTTTCATTCCTACCTCCAGTTCTTCCCATGCCTCTTTAATCATTTCCTCTACATATACGTTGAACAGTACCGGTGACAATGGGCAACCCTGCCTTACACCTCTTCCTAACACTGCCCATCCAGACTCTCCGTTCCCCACTCGCACCTGAGCAGTCTGAGACATGTACAGGTTGCGGATCAGTCTCCTGTCCCTCCAATCCATTCCTATTTTCTGCAATACACGCATTAATTTTTCCCAATTCACTCTATCAAACGCTTTTTCGAAATCTACAAAACAGGCAAAAACGTCCTGATTGTATTCTATATTCCTCTCGACTAGTGATCTCATTACTGCAATGGCATCACGCGTACCTCTTCCTTTTCTGAACCCAAACTGATCATCCCCTAAGTAATCATTTGCCTTACTCTCTATCCTTTTGTTGATGATCCTGAGAATAACTTTAGCTGCGTGGGATATCAAACTTATTGTTCTGTAATCCTCACATGACGAAGCCTTTGCCTTTTTTGGAATAGGAACTAACACCGATCTCACAAAATCTTCCGGCCAGATTCCTTCCTCATAGATACTACGAATCAGTCCATATATGGCCTTTTTCCCACCTTTCCCTAACCATTTCAACATTTCTACAGGAATATTGTCCACCCCCACAGCCTTATTTGCTTTCATCTCCTTTAATGCCCTTTCTATTTCATCGTCGAGTATGCCTGGACCTAAGCTATCTTCTTCTACGTCATGTTCCTTTTCTATGTCTAACCTTGTGGGCCTAAGTTCTTTACCATACAGTGTTTCTATATATTCCTTCCATCTCTCTTGGATTTTTCCTGGTTCAACTATTATCTTACCCCATTTATCTTTAACTGTTAGCACAGCTCTTGCCTTCTTACTTCCCGATAATTACTTAACCTTGCTGTATAGAGCACCAATTTCACCCTTCTTCTGTAAACTTTCCATATCCTCGCATTGCGTTTTCCACCATTCTTCTTTTGCTTTATTTGTGGCCCTTCTCAATTTATTGTTTAACTCTTTGTACTTCATTTTGCCTAACTCTGTGTTTACATTTTTCCATCTTCTTCTCTCATCCATCTTCGCAATCATCTCATCCGTTACCCATGGTTTCCTTATCCTTTTCCCGTTAACGGTTCCTATAGTGTCTTTAGCGGCTTCCAATATCCCTTTCTTGATACATTCCCATTTTTCTTCGATAGCACTCAGTTCTTTACCGTCATCCATCATTTTCTCTACAGCCTCCTGATACTCCTTCCTCGTTAATTCATTTACTGCTTCTAAATTCCATTTTTTAACCCGCCGCCCTTGCCTTATCTTCTTGAAACAAACATTACATTTCATAACAACTAAATTGTGGTCAGAGTCCGCATCCGCTCCTGGGAAACTGTGCGAATTTATCACACTGTTCCTAAACCTGTGCCTAACCATAATATAATCTAACTGATACCTTTCTGAGTCACCTGGCATTTTCCATGTATACCTACGCCTTTTGTGGTGTCTAAACCATGTGTTAGTGATGACTAACCCCTGTCTCCTGCAGAATTCAATTGCTTTCTCCCCGCGTTCATTCCTCGTGCCTAACCCATAGTCCCCCACCTCACCACCATCTCTTCCTTCGCCTACCGTCGCATTCCAATCCCCCATCACTATCAAATGTTTCCCTGCAGGAACACTCGCGATGATATCCTCTAACTCATCATACATCCTATCGACTTCTTCCTCCTTGTGGTTGCTCGGTGGCATGTATACCTGAATAATGACCAAGTTCGTCGGCTCTGCTTTAATCTCTACGAGTAAAATTCTATCTGTCGCTTGCTCTATGTTGACTACGCTTCTTCCTACCCCTTTATTTAAAATTACGGCAACCCCTCGTTGGCTCTCATCCCCCCCGCTGTATATTACTCTATAATTGTCACTCCAGTAATCCCCGCTATCCTTCCATCTCACCTCGCAGAGGCCTAAAACATCTATGTTACCTCTTTCCATCTCTCGCTTAATATTTTCTAATTTGCCTCTCCTCAACATTGTCCTGACGTTCCAGGTTCCTATTCTAACTACTTTCGCCTTCTTCTGAGTCTTCTGTCCTGCTGAAGTTATTTCTTCCCCGCAAGGGTTTCGTGGGATGACGACCGCGGAAGCCTTGCCTCTCCCGCTGCCGGGCACGACACACGGCCTCTTGGGCCGTGTCCCGTAGTTGCCAGGACTCATATTATCTATAGTGCCCATCATAATATTCTTGGGAATCATAATTGAGGTGGTTTCCCGTTGCCTTCCTCAATAGTGTTTTTAACGTGACACCATCACTTAATGGCCGCCCCACTGGGGTCAGACGCCATTGCAGCCGCCTCACTGAGGAACAGACGCTGCGTGGACTACCTTTCGTCTGGCTCCTAACCTTCGACCTATCTGGCATGGGTGACCCTTCCAGGAGTAATTATTATTACTCCCGCCAGCACAGCTCTAGGGGTCATCGGAACACACAAGCCCTTCCACCACGACAAGGTTGTAGTCCATGGGAGGGATAATTACCATATTAGGACTTAAATGTTTAGCCAAACTAATTAAAAGTTTCCAAGGTAAATGCAGGTAAGCTTCATTGAAAAAAATGGTTCTCCAGGAGTACCCCAAGTTTTTACATTTTTCGTAACTGATGTTGATAGGCACGTTATGCCCAGTTATATTCCTTTCCCTTAGGACAAGTGTCATTGATGGTGCAGGACGCTTAATTTGTTATTCACATAAATACTTATGAACGAAATATGTGAAAGTTGGAACATTCATATTGTTTTATGTTCACCTCCGAAGTTTTCTCTATTATTCTGAGTCTCCCATTCTTAATTGCGAATGTTATTGTCCATTTGACATGTGCTTTTATTTCGGAAACTGGATTCATTAGTTTGTAGTGTTATCTCTCTACTAAAGTGTTTTTTTAAAAGTGGGCTCCAGACAACGCTCCCTTGATATTCAGAAAGGAAGTACTTGAATTTATGTTGAAATCAACCATTTATTTTATAATTAGCTTTAATGTGAAATAATTAATGATTCAATATGTATTACGATCTATAAATACAAGAGAATTAATAAGTTAATATGCTTGGTTATCGGAAGACGCCCTCAAATATTATTCCTCGAGTATTTCATTTTTAAAACATTTTTTTATGTTATGAAATCGGTGATTCTTTGTCCTGGTCTTTTTACCAGAACTATACAAGTCCCTGATCGAATTAGTTCAGATTCCAACTGTTTCGCAAGTATAATTCATCTATTGTAATCATAGAATGCTTTCGTTTTCTTATGAGTTCATCCAGGTTCTGTCTCGGCAGTTTAACCATTTGAAGAAGTCAGGAGAATGTAACGCATTATATGTCGACAGAGGTCGACATGTCGAATACATTTCGAAGTTTCTAACGAGCAAATTGCTTAAAAAGAATAGCCTTAGGTCTAGCGACAGAACGGATATGACATAAGTAATCTTTCATTAGTAGTATATAATTCGTCGGGTAAGGTGAACACATTGAAAAAATATTAGGATTAGTATGTTGCCGTTGTAATAAAAATTAATCAAAGGATGTATGATGTTTAGTAGTAGGTTTCGAAATTGATTGAGTCGTGTAAATGTGTAACTCGTATGGTGGGGAAGGAAAGAGGATTGTTGGGAGAGAGTCGAAGAAGAAAAAAATAGGCCGATGCAGTGAATTTTGATTGGCGGGGAGATGTTGAATGACTTGATAGAGGAGAGAAGGTTAGGCGTGCGAGGAAGAGGGAGGAAAAATAGAAGCCAGCTGGACGGAATTAAGGGAGGTAATATGTTTGCGCAACTAATGAAAGGTTTATTGCAGTTTTGTCTCCGTCGGAATACGTAAGCCTCGACAAGCAGGGGTGTGCAACCTGTGTCGAAATAAAAGCTACCTTTAACGGTTGACTACCAAATAAAAATTCAAATTGCAATAGATGTTTTCGTCATATTTCCCGCAGCTTAGTCTAACGTTTAACTGCGAAATGTATGTTTACATGTATCGTGATGCGGTAATGTAAACAAGTTCCGGGTTTTCGGATAGGTCTGACTGAAATGAGACTGTTCGAATTGGGGAAAGTTGCAAAAATATGAGGCAATTTGCTTAACTAATGACGGCGTTGAATTGAAGTTTGAGTATTAACACCAGTGAAGAGGATTATCGGTTAAACACATATATCTAGTAACAGAATTAAACACTTACTCACGCATGAGAGATTAAACGCTTAGTTGGATTAAGTTATAATTCAAAATTGTTCAAACATTGAATTGCCATTACATTTAAAATTATATATTTCCGAGAAATCTGGCGAAAAAATCATCGGGTTATTGTAATTTACCTCGGATGTATGCCGCATGTCGTGAGCAAACAGAGAAATCTTTTTTTTTTCAGTAAATTTAGGAATGAACCCGCATTGATTTATTTTGTGATTGATAGTTTACAATACGTGAGTTCATGCTCGTATGTTCATGTAGGAGACATCTCTTTATTTTTTCTGGCAACGATATATTCAAATTTCATTTAATCTGACTTCCTAATCCAATCATTGAACTGGAATAGAAGTGATTACCTAAAAGCTTTTGAGAGTTCTTGGTTGATAATGTTATAATTAGATTTACATTGAATGCCATCGGTAATTCAAACGATCCAATAAATGTAAAAATCACCTGGGACGCAATATCGGAAGCGTCTGAATACATTCAATGACAAAAGGGATAGATACCGACTCTGTTGTCCAATTTCTCCCTAAGCTTAAATGCTAATCAAATCCGCGAAGTTAAGGCTATGGGGTTCGAAATTTGACATCAATGGACGCATTTCGGCTCGAAGGGAAGATATAAAAAAATAGCTTTTCAAAGCTCGTTTTGGCTTCTATCAGGGAAGCATTATTGTTAATTAAGCATCGCTTTAATGTGTGAATTTTTAAGGTCTTCCTTTGTCGTTAAATTTCACGGGTCTTAGCCTTTGGTCCAGGGATCCATTTTCGGTGCTGACGGAGAATATCTACAACAATGGAGGCCATTTCATTCGATATCAATCGAGCGTGAATTTCCATGATAGGAACACTGATCTCGCGAAGATTTCACGTTGCCGTCATAACAAAATGACATCGGAAAAAGAATTCGAGTTTTATCTCTTCTCGGTTCCATTCTAAAAATTCTGGCGAATTGAAGGAAAAGGTTTTTGATTCGATAAAAAAACAAGAGTATTCGTTCGTATATCTCTCGACTAATCAATCATTCGCTGTTTTAAAGAAAAATACTGTTTTGAACTGGTCTCCCTAATAACCGTGGTAATATAAGTGTATAGGTAGATAGTCGTCTTTATTTTAAGACAAGATTGAGACCTTGGGAGTCTCCTCTACCACCTCACCCCTCGTCCCACATTTACAATATTAAACATACAGATAAATTTCAATAAATTATACGCGAAAAGCAATAAAATTAATGCATAAAATATCTTAGGACTAGCATACAGCAACACAATACATTAGTTGCTCAGTTCATTAATAAATATAAAGCAATACATGCAACATACAATACATGCACATACAAATACATGCAAACATTTTCCCTAATAGTAATGAGTGAATTTCACACGCAAGTATTAGCTGAGGGTACAGCTTCTCGATAATGTGGTAATTATTTTTCCAGAACTCTTTCACCGATCCCGAAACATACGCCCATCCAAACTGGAAAAAGTGAACTCTTGATGCTTCTCAACTCAAATGTTTCGAATGAATTACGTTAAAAGTTGAATCCAGGTACAATAAATGTATCTTAGGTCGGAACAGAATTCACTTTTAGGATAATCCTCTGGTTAAAATTTAAAAAAAAATTCTTTTTTCGCTCGCACTCCAAATTGAATTCTCGGAACGAAGGAGGAACGATAAAAGCAATGGAGAATGCCTTCCGAATCGCGAATGGATCACTTAAAACGGAGTCAGCCAGGGCATGGCTTGCAGGTCGACGCGGAGGGCGGTGAGGTGGAAATCCGATTGGGCCCAGGAGCAAGCAGTGCGCTCAGTGGTCCATTTTCGAGGGATGGGAATCGCGCCCGCCTCCCCCCCCCCGAGAGGGTGGGGTACTCCGTGCGCCCACGCTTCAACCAATTCAGGAACCCGCACACACACACCAAAGCATCTCCCCTTAACCCTCCATTACCTCTATTCGTGAGGCATTTGCAGTCGGTCGTATTTCGGCGATTTTAAACGGTAGAACAAAGGAATCCCCGGGAGTTCGTTATCGTGTCCGAAGGCCCTTTCTGTCACGAAAATAAACAAGGAGCGGGCGTCTCTCTCTGTTTGGCTTCCTGAAGATATAGTGCGAGACCCCTGGTGGCTCCATGGGCTTTGACCCCCCCCCCCTGGTACCAGCCCCTTCCCTACCCCAGCGTAATGAATTATCTCCCCAACGACTCTTACGTAATGATTTCGCCCACACCCCCTCTCTCTCTCTCTCTCACGCACAACCACTGAATTAGGGCGTTTGATATTAAATGGACCTGACGAAAATATCGTATCCGCACTAACCAATTTAATTCATTTTTTAATTCCCCCATTAATAATTAATTAATTCCATTATGGTGGAAATCGAGCGATAGTTCCGTCATGTTGGAGTGGCGCCGATATGAAAAATATTGTTTGTTCTCATTATTCGACCCTGGTTATGCAACGAAATCTGGAAAAAAAAGTTCACGGTCGTGGCGAGACATTATTCCTCGCCACGATAATTTCACAAGCAAGTATTAACACATTTCATTTTGCATTTGAACTGGATTCCTATTAGGTTAGCAATATCGATATACGTTAAAGCTTAGGAATATCTTAATATTGATGTTTTTACTGATTTAGGTGAGTCTTACGACTATATAGACGCTGTAGTATCCAAGGTCCTATTAATAAACTCATGCAATAAATCCCTTAGTGACAGTAGCTAATTCATAATGTAATTGAAGTACAAAAAATTATTATAAATAAAAAGTACATTGAACTGACAATACAAAGAGGTCTTAAACATATATAGTATTTTCTCGGCGATTTCGAGAACAATCATTCTGGTATCTTTTTCGGTTAGAGAAAAAAATACATTTTAAAACTTTGAGTTTAGAATTTTTTATATTGAGTGCATTTTATCTCCTTTATCCCTTCCGCTGTTATATATTTATAAACGAAAATGCCTCACAATTTTCGTAAAACGTATACATAAAATATCCGCATGAAATCTCTGAATTCCTCGGCATTTGCAGTGAGCTTTTCATTCAAGTGTCTCATCCACAAGAGGTCTGCCCTTTACAAATCCTTCTTGTGGTTTCAAACCCCTTTATCCCGATGCTTGTTCACCTCTGACCTCAGTAAAGATTGACCGCAGTTATTGTGCAACCAGTGCAACTCTTGCAAAGACTTGGGCATAAGTAATCACCTCAGTAGCAATCCTTTATCCTTTTGAAGTGGTAAAGTTGCTTTAGTGAACGATATGATGATATCTTAGCGGAGTGTAATTTCAGTCAGCATGCTAGGCTTGGTGATTATTCTGGCCACGATTACAAAATAACGCCAATTGTCAATGATCACTGATGTCATATAAATATGTCACATCGTTTTAAATTAATGGACGTGCCAGGCCTTATAGGTGATAAGGGGTACTGTAGCTTAATGCTTGTAGTATATAATGATCGATCTTGGAAAAATAAAGTCAGAATGTCAAACTAATCTTAGCTTAAAGACTGAACTTAAGCTCGAAGTATACTAATAATTTGGCATCGGCTAATAACGTCAAACAAATTCAGTCAATCAGTAGAGGTTTTTCTTCTCTTTTGCTGAATAACATAATACCTCTTGTTGTATTCCTCTGAGCAAATTTTGATACGGTTGATATTCAAGAATTTTGGACTTCATTAATTATTCATTATTCCAAATCAGGTTTTACTCCTACCTCACCGTCTATGGAGATACTGTCACTTTTGATCATTCGTCACATTCGCTGAGTACGCTGGGCACGGTCCTATGCAATTGGAGAACTTAATAACTCGGTCCCGTCCGTGATTGGACAGCTTAATGACTTCGTCTAAAAATATGCCCATGAACCATTTTTGTTTTGCGTTGGGCTAGGTTTTCAACGTGGTTGTACGTATATATACCTCTGCCTCCCCAATTAACTAACATATTCTCTCATGTTGCACACACCGTTATCCCTACACCCGTCAATTTCTTCTCCATCAACCTGCCTCTCCTCTTTCTAATCTCCTCCAATGACTTACTCTCTTCCTCAACTACGTTTAGCAATTAAAAACCTTGTTCGCTTTTCTATTTTCTACAGCTTATTTTTTTCATTTCTCTAAAGTCCCTCACTTAAAAAGACTTTTATTTTTCTACCATCTTTCCTCAAATACTTTTCTATGAATTACACCACGCGACGATTTGCATTAAAGAATTTATGCTAAACGAAGCTAATTTCAATTTCAGTCACAGACTTCGTCGTTTTCAAATGCTTTTGCCAGGGATTATTTCCCATAATATCCTTAGTACTATGCCCATTTTTATCCTGAGCAATTATTCGCATTCATTAATTACTTCCATTCCTGATATAATTTACGCCCTCTTACTTTTAACGCTTGACTATTCATTCCTGCTTCTAGAGTTCTCTCGTGACATTCTTTTTCTTAGTCAAATGAAAAGGACCTTCGCTCACTTATTATAAATGAGAGAAAAACCGAAACGAGACTATTAAAATGCTCTTTTTAATGACGATTCAATGCTTGGGTATAATCACTTTTATCCAACACATTGAAAAATATCCGAGGCATTGCAATGATTGCGAACTGCAAGTAGTTGTAATAACCCTTTTCCTTGCGCTGAAGCCTTTTAAAGAGGGCGGATTCCAGGGAATTAATTCAAAGGGGGGAAGGATCCAGTGCTCCTCGAGCATTGGTTTTCAAGGTTCTTTTAATGCTCGGAATTTTCTCTCTCCGCCTGTTATTCATATTTCTCTCATTCCTCTCATTCCTCTTCATTTCCTTTCTCATTCTCTCAATCCGTCGGAGCGTATTTTCCAACCGTAGTGCCAGCAGGATGGCACAGTGAAACGCATTCCGCATCTTTTGCACCCCTCCACTGTCTACCTCTAAGACAAATCTCTTAACACGGACCTCACCTCTCTTCCTTTCCACTCCCTTCGCCGCTGAATCTCAAACCTCTACTTTCTATCTTCTTTATTTTTAAAGCCGCGTTCCTTGACTTCAACAACCCAATATATCCATACCCTCCTGAGTTTGGATTTTTGTGATATTGTTATATACTCACAGAAAAATGTAAATAAAGTTAGCGCTAGCGGGAGAGACAACAACACACAAAACAGAAAATAAAATCACTAGTTTTCGAATTTTGGTGGTACAAGCCACCTTTCTCAAGGAAGAGAAGGAAGGAATTTACGTATTTACAATATACATATATATATATATATATATATATATATATATATATATATATATATATATATATATATATGCATATATGCTCTACTGTGTTCGTTTTTTATATGTGATCCTATCCATTTCCCTTATATCTATTTCCTTGTGAATGAGTTCGCCATAAGGCGGGATTTTGTGTTTGAATGTGTGTAGAACGTTTTGTTTGGTAATGGGATTTTGAAGACTGTGCCAGAGGGGAGAATGTTAAGTAAACGATGAATGGGAAGGAATAGCATAGTCATACTGGACAAAATGAATGGAGGAAGGAAGTATTCAGAAATGAAGGGGAACTTAATGTAATGTTCGATGTCAAGTTACGTTTTTTTAGGAGAGGCAAGGGAATGTATTGCTGTCCAATCCTACAGACTCAAAGTATGCTAACATTTTGGCATCGGTAACTAACGTCAAAAAAATTCAGCCAATCAATAGAGGTTTCTCTTCTCATATAAAAAATAATAACAGTTTTCAGGGAGTAAGGTATCATTCGGATGCTCACAGGATTCACCACGTGGGCTGCTATTTTGTTCCGCGTCAGTCAACCCAAGCTGTGAATGACCATGGATTCAAACCGCGCAATAGCAAATAGAAACATCAATGTCTATGATGTGGATTTTATTTCCGAAAATTAAAAAGACTATTAAAAAAAAACATTTTGTGAAAATGGGGGGTGGAAGCCAGCAGGTTCATTTCTCCAAAATTGCAATATCGGAATTACCATTAAAATTTCCTTTTACAATAATGAAAAGAAAATACCGCTGTCGTGGCTGAAAAAAATGTATTCCTGCTGACAATTTATGGTGATCGGACGCTCTTAAAATTGCTGCGAATTATGTTTAAATCAGGGCTTGCACGATGGATTATATTAAGCCATATAATTGGTCAGTTTCATGGAAGATTTCCTGCGAGATGGTCAAAATGCACATAAAATATTTTTACGAGTAAAATCCCCCTACGACCTTTGCCTCTTCCAGCAATTGAAGATTCCGCTTATAGGACACTCAGTTCCATGATATGGAGACGATTCAAACGAATGTGACCACTGCAGTGAAGGTCATTTCGAAAACTGACTTCCAGAACTGCTTCAGGACGTAGGACCGTGTAGTTCAATTGAATGGGGATTACTTCGAACACGACCCAAATTAGGAATAATAAAACCAGAGTGATATTATGAACGCAGGTGAGATACTTTTGGAACCGTTTAATACTTATAACTCGTTTTTTTTTCGTTTAATACTTATAACTCGTAAATTCACTTACCAAACGAAATTTATCAGAAATAAATCCTAAAACATACCTTAACCCATGTTTGCCCGTAGAAATTCAAAACAGATCGTTGAAATTTAATAATCAACAGATCGCTTTCACTCTAAAGAATTATTTTCTCCAACATGGCGTGGAATTAAAAAAGATTGGATCTTTTTTTAACATGTGTAAGGAAATATTTGAATTTTTTTTTAAATGATACGCAACGTAATCTGTTTATCTAAAAACACTGGGAATGAGTTCTAATTTTAAATTAGGGTTGTTTAATCAAGAGATTCTTATCGTCTCTTAAGAGCTCATGTTAAACAAACTTTTTGACAGAGAATTAGAAGAAAATCTGCTTCACTGAATCGATGCACGTAGAAATACGTGCCCACCTCCAAGGGTTGGCGAGAGAGGGATTGCATGGCAACACGCAAGGACTTTTTGTGATGGGAAAGGGCGTGGAGGAGAAGGTTGACGGAGGGGAAAGAAAAGTGATCTCGGGGGAACATCGAGGGAAGTGCTTCGGAAAAGAGTAGTCCCGAGTGCCTATTATGAATCATTACGGCTATTAAATAAAATACGTGGCCCCATTGTTGCCAAATTTATCGGTAAACACCTAACTTTACCCCGAACCAATGGCCGATAGGTGCGGTATTTGACAACGTTGGGTGCCTTTTAATTCGAAATGTGCAAATTGGAAAGGTCCGCCGTGTCCGCAGGGGAATTTGCATAACGAATCACTTGGGTGGATCTAAAAAGGTTGAAGTGTGAGTTCTCCAAACCATGCCCGAACCCCGAGAACGACAAGCTAATGTTGAAAACAAATGGAACTGTACATGCCTAGAAGCATGCGCCAGTAGAACCGGACACTAGTCCGATAGGATAGGTTGGGACCAGGATTTTTTGTCTATCTTTCCTATGAGTCATCCGGCTTGATGATCAGGAAGGGCAGGATTCGGGTTTTATTTGATAGGTTGGATTTTCTGGCCGATTGATCAGGGTTGAGTTGGATGAGGTGTCGACTTTTGGCGATGATCTAAGAGGGAGTGAGGTAGCGATGAACGAAGTTAAAGCTAGGGAGATTGTTAGTCAGCATTGACAGTTGTTTGATATTTCACTATGACTTTTGAAAGAGAATGTTCCCATGGAAGAAATTACGATCGGACCTTTTTAATTCGTGCAACTCAAGATCGAAACTGTATAAAACACATATCTTAGGACAAACTAAACTTCTAGATCGCTAATAATCACCACTCAACAATTACCTAAATGGCTGGGGTTTCCTTTCTGCGGATTTTACATTCTACAAAACTATATTTCACATTCCGAAAGCAGAATACATTATCCGTTCACATTCTTATACACAGCTTAATGTCAAATGCTTCCACACATCTTGCCTTCGCTTAATCTCACGTCAGAATTATGAAATTTCAGTGCCGGAAATAGCATAAGTAAAATTTTATTTCATAGCTTTATTTTCTTAGTTGAATACTTCCCGGAAAGATAAAGGAAATGTTAGAAACATTTAGAAGTTCATTTGAAATCGTAGGTGAATATATTAAAAGTAAATTCATTAAAAATAGTAGCTCTTCACTTATGTAACAATATCATAAAACCTGAAAAGCTAATTTTCCAATGAGGTCTGAAAGAGTTAATGAATTCGTTTTTCTTGAAATCGCTAATCACGAAATATTGTGTTTGGGCGAAAAAATTAATATTTTTTCATCTACATCTACGTAATACCCCGCAAGCCGCCGCTAGGGAGTGTGGCGGGGGGTGTTAGGTCACCACCCAAAACAAGGGGAAAAAACCGCATTCAAAACCAACACATACATGCTAACCCAAATCCACAGTGGTGAAAAGTAGAGTGGTTCAATCATAGAAACATCCTATCATCTTACACGCTTGCAAATACATATCTGCCTCCTTTCATGTTACACGAATGCAATTACATATGATATAATCTAACAAATAATTGCACCTTAGGATGCAGTAAGAAATTTATCCAATAACGTACAAGCTAGATTTTGGTAAGCAGCAAGGCAAAATTCCACTACTACAAGAACGTGCAATATAAACGCTCTCCTACCCAAGGTAAGGAATTTGACACAAGGCTTCATGTCGGAGGAGGGCTCCCCCACGGTGAGGGACACTTTTTTACTAACACAAGGAACTTAATACAATTTTTACGATTTGGACGCTTATTTTGATGGTATTTTTCAACGTCATTAGCATCGTATACGAGTATCATGAATCGACAAGGATAGGTATCTGACAAAATTCCCTTTTCCATAGGAAATAATGAAATCAATTTTTTTCTACGTGCCCTGTATATTTACTACAAATTTCGATTTAGGAACAAAGCTCTTTGAAATGAAATATAGCGTCATGGCACCCATGACACCTAAATAGTGTACGCCTACAATACATTAAAACTGCATTATTGGAGGAAAATAACTGCATGATGTTGTATGATTGCTAACCTACAGTCCATTCTCCTCTTGTGTTTGTCTATTTCTCCTTTGGTGGGTGTAACAGCTCCCTAACTCCATCTCCTGGGCAATGAATCGGAGCAGTTTGGCGCTTTATAAGATCGCAGATTTCAGTGTTAAGTACATTTTCTCGATAGCTCAAGTGGTTAGAGATCCGGTGTTCAAGTCCCGGTCGAGGAAAATATTTTTAAATTAGTGGTCTGCCTGAATCCGCATCCCCCACCTCTACTGTGTTCGTCCTTTATGTGTGTTCCTTTTCCCTTTCCTTATCTCTATTTCTATGTGAATGAATATTTGTCCGTCGTATGGCGTGATTTCGTGTGTGTGTGTGTGTATATATATATATATATATATATATATATATATATATATATAAACACTCGGGTAACAAATAATCCACCCACAGAAACATAAATGAAGGACACTTACAGTAGTTTTGACATATATACATATATATGAATATGCATAAAAAATCAGACACATATATTTACATGTATGTGTGGAAATATATATTTTATATATATTTTTTATATATACATTTATATTTATTTTTATAAATGTTTTATATTTGCATGTATGCATGTTTATTTATATGTATTTTTCTATATATTCATATATAGTTTTGTTTGCTAGGTATGAACTTTAGTCTAAAAATCTTCCAATTTTAGTTCTTAATTAATGGATGATTAGAATTTAAAATGTATTATAAATTGAAGAGAGGTTTTGGTAGAATATCTTTTAACGAGAGGAAGTTAATTTATCTTTTGCTGTAAATATGCCAAATTTAATATTGCACATATTGCTACCATTTTCTGTTCTCTTAGCGCAGTTGAATAAAGCCCATTAGAGTGCAAAGTGCTTTGGAAATGAAATACATCAATTTAATGTCAAATACACCAGTTTATTGGTGCCCACATTACCTAATCATGGAATTATTTATGATTCATTGATAATTTATAGATTTGCCTGGCATGCATTAATGTTTTAGCAAAAATAAGGTAGAGCACTTAAAAAATATTTTTCGTGGTATACAGACAATTTGGTAATAGCACAAAAGTGTAAACGGTGATTTTTCATCCAATATCGGTTTATAAATGATTATTTGACAATAGTGTTGACATCGTAATCAGAAAAAAACACAATTTATGCGCCTGTCGTTGGTTACTATAATTTCAATATTAGATATGAATTTGATAGCACTTACATACATATTGATAATTTCCCGGTCTCTATGGAATGTTTCTGTTAGAGTCGCGTTTATTGATTGCCTTTATGTTTTATTCATTTGAAAGAGAATATCAAGGAGAAATTCAAGGTTAAACCGTTAAGCTCCTTTCTAAGGTAGGTATGATGAGCACAGAATCATCATTGCATTTCTAAGTCTCTCCTAACAATACACAACTCGAAACGCTGCATTGAATTAACATATTTTACAATTCTACACTCTTCTTTCCTTTCTTCATTCCGAGTACAACATGTCTTCCTATTCCTTCCCTTTCCTCGCCTTTCCGGCATTCTCCCCTCTTAACAGTTTAACATCCTTTTCCCAATCAAAATGTTATACATCCACCTTTCCTGCCTGCTTTAGACTTCTCCCAACAATCCTCACTCCTCTCCCACCATGCCTAGTAGCTTCGTTAATTTACCTTTGCCTTACTTAAATCATATGCTATGTGTTTTAAAATGGCTTCTAATTTTGGCAAAGAAAAACCATCATAGTTATCAACACGCAGGTTGGTGTGATAGGTAATTCTCACCAAATCCCCAAGCCCAACTAAGGGTTTGAAGTGGGGGCATTTCCTACCCTTGCTCCGCCTGTGCTTTCCCAGGAAGATATGCTGTCTGAAAAAATCACATAGTTTTTATGAAACTGAGTGTTCCTTGAGGTGTCCCTAGGATTCGAACCCGGACCCTCCGGCTGAGCAGTCTAACGCTCTGCACAAAGGGACTACCCCTTAAGGGGTAAGGCGGTCCATTTTGTCCAAAAGGGAACATTATTTCGTGATTGATATTCAATATCCAGTGATATGTAAATCATTGCTCTCTGAGAACTCGCAAGGAATAATATACAGGTATGCTCGCATATGTAGAGGCATTTCTGCGTTTGCAAGTAACCTGGATATTCATGGGATACAATGCCTTTGAATATGTAATCGTAAGCGTATTTTTTGACGGAATGTCATTCTGTAGGAACACAAAATAAAAACAATATCGCACTGAAAATATCGACACGGATCGCAACATCGCCCACCCACTTCCACCCCCGTGTATCTCCCTTTGCACCACAAGGTTCGAATCGCTTCAAACTTGCACGCACTCTGACCAACCAGGTGGGGAGGGGACGGGAGTTAGGCACGGGCTGATAGGGGCAGGGTGGGGGGTTAAAACCGAAACCAACCCTTTTCGCCCACCTCTTCCCGAAATCCTTATCCATGTTAGAATCAATTCTACGCTCCGAGACCATTTCCTTCCGCCCTGCATATTTTAGCTCTAGGTCTCCTACTCTCTAGGCCTTTTTCCTTCCAGAAGCCTCCACCTTTCTCACTCCAGTTCGGGCGACCCTCCTTCGTTCTCTCACTCGTTCCCCCGGTCGAATTCTCCCAACCACATTTCGTTCCTTTCCCTCCGCCCGCCCCAAGATCCACCGCGGTCAATGCGATCGGCCTCCATGACCTCGGTATTGTCCCGGATGTGAAAATACCCACGAAGACCTCCAAACTAAAACCTCTCAAATTATTGTTTTTTGAGCCCCGGGCGAACCTCTTGACGCACCCATGATGCCTGCATATGATGCATGTCCAAATCTTTTCGTGACCCGAGTAAAATGTTTTCCTTGGAGGAGGCTACCTCTGAGCCGTGTCATGGCCGTCATTAACTTCCTCAAATACCATAAACTTTGAATATTGGATCGTACATTTTCGCGGCGTTCAGATAAATGATTCTCCATTCTCGGGTTGACACCGCGAAGGTTGTTTTTCTGACAACAGTTCTACATCTACATAAATAACCTGCGAGCCACCAAAAAGGTGTGTGGCAGGAGATGTAACACCATGAGGGAAGGGTAAGGGTAGAGGGGGTTGGGGGTTAGGTGAGGAAAGGTGGGGGGAACCTGTAAGAAAAAAAATTACATACATACACATATATACACACACGTATACATATCCTCGCGCAGTCCCTAACCTGTATATCAATACTTATTGTAATGAACTAAGTCCTGGGGAATTTCGACTACAAGCATTCTGGTCCCTTATAGTTCATGGAAAAAATTACATTTTAAACCTGTCAGTCTTGCAGTCCATCTCTCTAGTCTTATATTCGTTATCCCTCCGACCGTTATTCGTTGGGGTTCGTATTATATCCTTGATGTCATCGGAAATGGGCCAATCTTTAAATGTTTTTAATAAGTTTAATCTATATTGTAAACGCCGCTGTGTAAGAGAATCCCAACCTAAATTGTCTAGCAAAGTGGATACGCTGCTGAGTTGGTCATAACAATGTTTGACAAATCTAGCCACCCCCCACTGAACTCGATCTAATTCCGAAACCAAATTTATGTTATGAGGATCCCATATACTGGCAGCATACTCTAGGTGGGGCCTGACCAGGGCAAGGAAACATCGTTCTTTCACTTTTTCATCGCATTTACCTAGCACTCTTTTCACAAATCCCAATTTTTTATTAGTACGACCGTATATTTCTCGTATGTGTTTTCCCCAGGACAGATCGTGAGTAATTGTTACACCCAAGTATTTAAAGGAATCTACCCTCGCGATTCTGGTTTGTTTCACTTTGTAACTATAAGGGAGGGAACTACTCTTTTCCCAAAAATTTATTACTACGCATTTTTTAAAATTTAATTCTAATTGCCATGTATCGCACCAATTTTGGATTGCATCTAGGTCGTTGGCTAACACGCCTCTGTCTTTGTGACTTCGAATGTCCCCATAAATTACTGCATCATCGGCGACATAGTTTGCGTGTTTGCATGTGTGTGGAGAGAAAGGGTTCTTGTATGAATGTATACCATGTTTGGTTTGTGGACTAAAAAATTTGTGGCTTCTGCATGAGGTTTTTTTCTTTTTAAATTACGGGTGGTGCCCTTACACCCCCCGCCACGCGCCCTTGCGGCGGCTTGTGGGGTATTGAGTAGATGTAGATGTAGAATACCCGCAAACCGCCGCAAGGGCGTGTGGCATGCGGTGCCGGTGGCGGGGGGTGTTAGGGCACCACCCGTAATTTAGAAAGAAAAAAATCCACATGCAGAAGCCACAAATTTATACAATCCTTATCAGTACTGGAATCTATCTCCCTCATTTTATATTTGTGGTCTTAACTACCAAAGTAGTTTGGGGCCATAATAATTCTTTTAGTGTCATCGTTAAACTCGCTGGTTCTGAATCTTTCTAAAAGTCTAAGTCTCGTATCTCCTCTTCGTATTTCAAGGGGCTCCCAGCCTAAATCCCCCAAAAGACCTGTTACACTTGTGTTCTTATTATAAATACTTTTAACGAATCTGGTGGATTTTCTCTGGACTTTATCTTATTTTTTTGCCATATTTTCTCTCAAGGATCCCAAATACTTGCGGCAGATAAGGTGTTTGGGGGCGATCGGCAGGGGTGGGGTTCGACGGGAAGGAGAAGGGTGTACCCCAAGGTGGGCTAGATTCAAACCGGCGCCCGAGCACGCTTTACAGAATAATGGTCGCGATTTCATTTCATGTTTGGTTCGTGTGTGATCTGTGATCAAGTGGCGAGAGACTGAGTCACGACGACGGGGGTGACTCTTCATGAATACTTAACACATGTGGGGAGATTTTCCGTCTCTACCCTAATGCATCAAAAGCTGGACGATTTTCCGCATTGTTCTCCAATGTCCGCCCAGTCTACTCTCCGATTTTTCTTTTCACAAGGCGCCATTAAAAACTTGGTCCAACTGGGACCCACACTATATGGAGCGTAAATGGGTCCCATTCAGGCCTGCCAACCTCGGGATTCCTCCCGCTCAATCTCTCAAATATTCCCATCCCAAAGTCCACCTTTCCCACTCTCTCTCTCCCTGCTCCGCCCAACTTTCTCTCTCTCTCTCTCTCTCTCACACCCTTTCGTGGTCACGAAGGGTCTTCCCTCATTGTCCACACTCGAGCAGTTGCCTAACTGGCCCCCTGCCAGCAGCAGGAGAGAAGGAAAAAAAAACACGGGCGCATTTACCCCCCCCTCTTCTGACACTCGGCCGCTATCACTCACCACGTATGTGCAGAGCGAGATATGGGTAGGGTTGGTTGCCCTGGGATACGATAAAGCCTACCTTTATTAATACACGTATATATGTATATATATATATATATATATATATATATATATATATATATATATATATATATATATATATATATATATGTATATATATATATATATATATATATGTATATATATATATATAGATAATTATAATAATACAAATAATATTAATATGTATATTGATGTAGAGTAGGTTGCTGGGTTTGGTTTTGTTAGGTGAGAGACTAGATATTTATTTGATAGTTGTGTCCATCCATAAACCTACCTTAACCGGTAGATTACCTAATAATATAATATAAATAATATATATGAGGAGAGGGATTTGTTGAGAGAAATCCTATGGAGGCAGGAAAAATGGATGAAAGGCGTATTGAGCGGTAGTGAAATGTAGAAGAAGGTAATAGAGGGGAGAATGTTAGGTAAACGAGGAAAGGGCAGGGACAGGATAGAGATGTTGGACGGGATGAAGGGAGGAAAGAAGTACACAGAGATTATGTTAAATGACCGGTTAAGGTGGGTTTTCGCCCACCGGGACGGTGTGTGTGTGCTCGTAAGGGCTGACAATGGCTCTTCGAGGGTCTTAGGACGACAACCAAAACTATTATTATACATAATTATATAGGCATACAGAGATGATTCCTGGGCTAAATGGTTCGAAACTTCCCACTCGTGGCTGGTGAGGTTTGCACTGCCCTTCTTTATTTTTTCCACCCCGTCTCCAGGGTTCGTACGAGATTTGGAGGATTTCATTTTTAGTTGGGCGAATTTTTCAAAAGTCCACCGCTCGTCAGAAAAAAATTAAATCGAAACTTTTTCGCGCTTAATTCATTCGTAATTAAATAGCCGAGTCGATTCTTTGGGGGGGGGGTGAGATTGGGGCGGGAAATAATAATTAAATGCTCCAAGAGGTGCGGACGAGCTTTTCGTGAGAGGTGTCGAGGCATTCGTAATTTTCCATAAATTTTTCAACCTTCGTTTTTCCTCCGAGACCCTTGGGGACGGCACGGAGGTGATCGGGATATTTTTTTGATCGACCTGAAACCTCGTTCGACAATTCGCTCTTGGGTAATTAAACTGAGAGTGTTTCTGTCCAGGGGAGAACCCCCCTGCGGGTTGCGTAACGAACACGAACCTGAAGCAAAATAAAAACTCAACATAGTTCCTTCGGGAAAACCATGGGAAAATCTCTAGTCATTATATGACAAAATGTTCGATAACTTAATCATTTACTCGGGTACTTCCACCTTGGGATATTTAACTATTCAATTATGTAACGAACACTATTTTAGATTTTATTTATTTTACCAATGAAAATTTTAATTGAAGTTAAATAGTACCTTGGTCACTCATTCTTAATATTGATTACCTCACAAATTAACTCCGTTCTCTCCCAAGTTTCGCTTCGCTTGGCTCTTTTTGCTACTGAATCCTTGCGTCAGGTAGTTTTCGTCTTTTATTCAATGCCTTTTGAAAGTTCTGCCTCATCTTACCATAGTTACCTCCAATAATACTACGATATTATCATGCTCTAAAAAAAAGCATATCTTTAGTATTGATTTTGTTGGTTTTTCGCTTTAGGTAACTGGAAATCATTAAATCTGCTGCGATATACTCAATAGATGTGTCACTGTTTTTATTTCGTATTAAAACAGAAGCTTATTTCCTCCCAAAACATTATATTGCGTTGAAGCAAATTCTGGCGATTCGGGCGAGTCGGTGATCCCACCAAGTCCAACCTTTTCTTTGTGTGTCCCGAACCGAGAGAGTTTACGCAACACCCATAGTCGAGGCATCACTCTAAACCTTATATTTTGGTTTCGCGATTGTGTGCGTTTTTCATATGAATAATGACTGTATTCGTGAATCGATAGATATATTTATCTCGAATTCGATAATGCACTGTTGTATTCACTATGTACATGAAGGGTTTCTTTTCATCATTATGGCATTTAAAATGTGGTGCAGAGATATCATTCGACAGGAATGTTTCAAAAATAGGGTTCCTTTTATCTTCTGGGAAAACTTTTCCCGAGGATAGGGACGGTCAGATCAGCCAAAGTGAGAGGATATATCCCTTATCGATCGATCAAGTAGCAAAGCCTACTGTCCGAGGTACCTTGATCGGTAATGGTACACTGAAAACCTAGGGGTAATAGAAAAAGAGGTAGTGGTCATAGAAAAGGTAAAATAGGGGGGGTAATATTTAGAGGGGGACATTATCATTATGTTGTCCTGTCTCATACATGCAATATTTCGTGAATTCTGTATGTGAGAGACTTTTTTTGTGCAATATATATCTTTTACTGCCCACCAACTAATTAGCATATCCGTCTCATATTTTAGATTTCGAAGCACATTGCAAATGGGATTTTGCCCTGAAATTCACTAATTTATTTATTTCCATATCCGATTTAATTTTTGTACTATTTTAAGTAAATTTATTTGCGTGTGTACTGACTCTCTATTGCTCTCAGCATTTAAAATATCGCTCCCCAAGGACGGAATATATTTATCCTCAAATGACAGATAGCATTTTTCTCGTTTTTCACATTTCCAGAGCGTAAAAATCATTCGCCTTGACCAGAATTCGAACCGGGATCCCTCGATATCCGGCCGAGTGCTTTAGCCAGTTAAGCTACCAAGGCGTCCTCTTAAACTCTGGAATTTTGGGGGCTTTAAAGGAACAAGATGTTGTGACGAAATATCGTACATACAATGTCACGGGCATTCGCAGTCATGCGCGACGTGCCACAGTCCACGAGGTTAAAGCCAATTTGAAACACTTAGGCTGTTTATACCTTGGACAAATTTCAAGAAACAGCGGGAGATGCCGCAACAGTAACTTTTAACGATATTTTGAATTTCCCTGATTTTGTATGCACGTATTTGTGTGTTCACATTTATTGTATCAATTTAATTTTGGTACATAAATTCAAACTAAGAGCGTTTTCCCAAGAGTCATGATCAGACATATGGTCCGCTAGTGAGTATGGGTGGTTCACGAAACATGGCATATAGTACAATTTTGAAAGTGTACTTGTAAAAATTATTCACCTTGACCGGGATTTGGACCCGGCTCCCCAGATGTCCGGCGGAGTGTTTTGGCCTGTTAATCTACCGAGGCATCCTCTTCCACTCAGAAATTTTTCACAGGCTTTTAAGGAAAAAGATGCTATGATGAAATACCATACGCACAATGTCACAGCAATTCGTAGTCGTGCGCGATGCAATACAGTCTACGAGGTTAAAGCCAAGCTACGAATACACACTAGGGTGTTTTATCTTTGTCAAATTCGAAGAAACTTCGCAGAAACCAAAATTTCGGAGTGTAAGAGGATTCCTCGGTGTCTTAACTGGCTAAAGAACTCGGCCGGGGTTCGAGGGATCCGGGTTCGCAACATTCATTCATTTATTTTCTTTCATTCTTTTTTACAATTTGAAACTGATTCCATTGCAATGCGCATTAGCGAATGAACTTAAAAGTTACCGTTTATTCATTTTGCGTTAATACGAAAACAGAACTTTGGCCTTTAATTCGGACTTTGGACAATGATATCATAAAATGACAATTACAGTCCCCCAAGCTTTAGGTGGAGGCAAAACCATAATTACGGGAATCGAACCCAGGACCTATGGGTTGGTAAGCTAGGACGTTACCCCACCGCCACCATGTCCGGCAGTGTGTTACGGGACTTCCCGCAGTTCTACTGTAGTGTGGTGTACGTAATGCGCGGTTAATATTGAGAATATTTAGCACGCTTCTGTAATACTCATTACTGTCATCACATATCTAGTTGGTGATAATGGCCATCGAGAGGGCGTGATAATAACCATCGCATATGAGTTCTTCACCGTCAATAAATAATACGAGGGAGAAAAAATAATATAAGTTCAAATGTGCGTGCGCTTGACTGAACACCTAGAAATTTATAGAACGAGCTGAAGGCCAATCAAAAACACTCCAGTCGCTTAAACATTCAACTTCTCGTCCCCGAAATCTCTGCCATCTTCGGAGTCTCTGGCGCAGCGAACCTCAGCCGACTGGCCCCGTCCCATCTTCCCCTCGATGAATAATAAATCAAATCTTAATGATAATTCGGTGGGCGTGGGTTGGAGGGATTCTTGAGTGAACCTGAAAGCTCGCTCAAACTTTTAAAGCCGCGCTGTTTTATGAAGGAGGGCAAGAAAACGTTAGGGGGGAGGAGGGGGAATGGTCTTTTTTTTCTCGAGAGAGAGAGGTCTCTGGCGCCGTAACTACTGTTTAATATTATCTGCTCACGCTGGATTCTGGGAGGTGCCGTCAAGGTTAATGTGATTGCATATCTCCTCCCATATTGCCATCGTCGCGCAAGCGCCATGAGTATTAAGATGAAGGATGTTGGTCTATTGGGAGCGTTCTGCA
This sequence comes from Hetaerina titia, assembly GCA_037158775.1. Taxonomy (NCBI): domain Eukaryota; kingdom Metazoa; phylum Arthropoda; class Insecta; order Odonata; family Calopterygidae; genus Hetaerina; species Hetaerina titia. The sequence continues at coordinate 84,189,561 of CM073774.1, read as the reverse complement.
TGAGCGAACGTCGCGGGTTTTGGAATTCGCTCCGAATCCATTAATGACAATTATATTAATAATAAATTTGCGATTTTGGAACTCGACAGCTATCGTGGTTTTGCCGAAATCGTTTGTTTTTATACTTGAGCTTTTCTGGACAGATTTAGTAGGATCTAATACCGTAATCAGCAAAATACTTGTAAACAAAAAAATTCCGAGACCGTAAACTTTGGTTTACGTCAAGTTTACGGTCTCGGCATTTTTTTGTTTACATTGATTCACGACCGTAGCTACGTTCATTGTTTATTTAAATAGTAAAATACTTTTCAAAATAAAAATTATTTTCGACCCGAATTTCGGCTAAAATATGATTCGGTAATTTTCAAAACTTTTCTGGTAAATGGCTGAATTTATTCCAAACGATTTTCGGAAGTTTAATTTTTTTGTGTTCAAACGACAAAACCTTTTGCTGAGTACGTCTAATTTTTTAACCGATGTTACAAAAATGTCCTATATATGGTGGTTAAATACTTACTCCGTCCCCAATACGATTCACATGAGCAACGTTTCACGAAATGTCATCAAATGGGTATCCAAAGTGAGTCTTTACTATCGAAATTTCTTCGTTAGAAATCAATATTTAGAGCCGATTTGTTTCTTATCAGCGTAAACTTCGTCCAGTTTTTTTGCGTGCCATGCTACTTGACTTAAGTCTTCTGACAAGGAAATTCCTGTGTTCTACCAAAAAGAAGTTCCGGAATTTCGCGGCATATATTACGCGATCAAGGTCCGTAGACCCAGTAAAATTACAGTTCCTCTTCATTTTTTTTACAGTAACCCCTTCAGGAAACCCACCGAATCCCTGGGATTGTCGGGTTTATTGGAGAGAGATCACGTTGACTGTGAGGAAAGAAACAGATTTAATCTTTGCCAACTCTCCACTCATATCATTAACCTGCGAGTGTCGCCATCTACTATATAGCGCTTTACTTTTTTTTTCTGCCTTTCATTATAATTCCACTAGGGATGAAATTTCCGATCCTTTTAATGTCTTCAGTACAGTCCGCTAATATAAATGTTAAGGAATTGATTCCCTGGATAACACGGCATTTAATATGTCTCGTTACATTTGGATCTCATTTGCCTACATGTTTTTGACAAATATTGAATCCATTGCTGCTATCACCTTTTTCTTAATGTCTGGTGCAAAAGAGTTTTATTTTAGACGCCTCGTCCTAGTAACGGAATATATCTCCGATATTTTACAAACTTATTAAATATGACCGGTAATTAAAGTGAAACAGAACGACTCAAATAAAAAGAGACGTTTTAGGCGTGATATGGTGGAATATCATGATAAATTAAAAATTGGCAATTTTCCACAAAATAAAATTTAATGCGACCGCTTTCAATGTAACCACATCCTCATCAGGCAATCAGCTAATCAGGTGACTACATCCTCGCCATCAGGTAACTAACTACATCATCATCACCTGATGATCATGTAGTTACATTGAAACCGGTCGTTTTAAATTTTATTTTGTGGAAAAATGCCAATTTTCAATGAATAAGATCGACTCAAGGCCGTATAAATATCAGAAAGAATCTCTTATAATCTCAGGTGTAACTTTACCGTTGTCAAGCCAACTATTTCGTTTGTTATCATCGTTGCTTTTGTTTTTATATGTTTACTTCCTCCAGTACACATTATTTTGAAAAGGAGAACTCCTCTTTTTGCCTTTTGAATACATTTTTACGGTGCTCTCGTGAACTATCAATCCGTGCTCCAGCATGGTGGACGACTCTCTTCGAGCCGTAGTTTTCTCGCTATTCTTTCGAGCTGAGTGGTTTCAAACGTGCCTTGAAGCCAATCACGGTCTTACCGAGAACTTTAAGTGACGCCCATTCTTCATTCGCACTCTTCATTTTTTTGTGCGTTTACTTCGCCAACGGAGGGTGGCGGGGGTGAGCTCGTTTGCCGAGCATCGGCACATTTCGAGCCCTGCGAAACGGAGGGTGGGAGAGGTAAAATGAAAAGGAAGATATGACACGCGGAAAGATCCGAGGGTAATGCATATATGCATTCCGCGAATCCTCCCGACTGCGAAAATAGCTTCTCTCGCGTCAGCAGCAAAGGAGGGAGACCAGGGGTGGCCGTTTTCCTATTGTTCCTGTCTACTGCTTGCTTTTTTTTACCTTTTACGCGCGTATTTTTTGTGAAAGTATTGTTTTAGTGAAAAATATTCTTGAGTTTCAACGGGAATACATGTTGTTAGTGTTCTAAATCAGCCTGGCTGTTTACGTACGATCGTATGCATCTGTTTTTGTATGAAATAAGCACGATAGCTCATAAACCATCAACCTGAGCAACGCCATAATTTGTGTAAACAAAAAAATGCCGAGGCCGTAAACTTGATTAGCATTAAGTGATAAGAAAGAAAAGGAACAAAAAAACAAACACCCCCCACACACAAAAGCCAAAATAAATTATAAAAATAATCAATAATAAAACAAACTTACAACCACTCGATCACTAGGGCGTGTTACGAAATAACAGTCACTCTCGTGAATCACATTCACACACATACACTCAGGGTTAATAAGGATCCCTTCAATGTCAGTGACCCGTCAAGCACACAAATAAATGAATATTATATAATGATGTAATGAAACAGAAGCGACCACACAGCGAAGAATTGAATACACAGTCACTCGGGTGTGTTAGACCTTTTTGGATTTCACACACTCACTCAGTCAGGGTTTAAAAGGATCCCTCCTATGCCATTAACCCGTCAATCACACAGATTAAGATAAAACTATAACATGGATGTACGCACGCTCTCGCTCATTCACTCAATCACTCAGATATGCTCGAAAACAAGGACCTTTGCGATTCACAAATACTCAAACGTTCAGGGTTTACCAGGATTCCTCCTATGCCGGGGGCAATACGCAATCACTCAGGTGTATCGGACCTTTGTGAATCGCACGCACTCACTCATTTGGGGTTTACAAGGATTCCTCCTATGCCAGGGACCCGTCAATCACACAAACAAAAATTAAGGAACTAAAATCGCGAGTAGGTAAGTGCCTAGAGAAAACCTGAAACCAGGTGTTTCGCCTGCAAAGCAGGCCTCTTCAGAGATGAATTGTATCTAAATTTTATTCATTACGAATAAATGAACATTTGAGATCATGGCCAAACTTCACCGAAAGGAAGTGACCGTTTTTGTCTTTTTTACATGTGAATCTAGTCCCATCCATCAAAAAAGTCATAAAAAATAAAGTGGAGTTCTGTTAACTTTTTTTATCAAAACTGAGACAAATTTTAATGTTATGCTATTTTTTCCTCACAGTTTTCAGCGTGAAAACGAAGCCTTGTATTCGGATAAATGATTAATATTTCATATATCGTTCGCCATTGACTTTATCTTTTGCATGAAATTTGAAAAATGCCGTTCACGCACGGATATTTAGTATTTTACGGACCTTTACGTCCGTACCTTACGGACCTTGATTGTGGTCACCATAGAAAACTCTATCATTGTAGCCGCCGGTTCATCATTATTTTTAGAAAGTAAGACGAATACATTCCACCTCGAAAGAGCTAAGTATTAAAGATGACTGTTGGTTTCAGTCGTAGCCTTACGAAATTGATTCATATTAGAATGAAAAACTATAACTTTTCGATTTCACCGTATTTCATTAGTTAAATTCGATGTAGCGTCGTACATAAATGATATGTAGTGGAACGTTATATTGTTTCGTTACAAGTATTCAGGAACTAACGGTAGTAGGAAATAATTTCGAGGCGATTGTTGCAATTTGGCACGCGGAGACACACAGAAAAACAAGTGGACCCAGGGAATGCACTTTGTTATCCTCAATTAGTTCTTTATACACTCGTATTTGGTTATTGAAGGTAAAAATCATGCGGAGAAATAATTTGATGGGCGTATAAATTTGTTCTTGATTGATTGAGCGGTGCAAAATGACGATATCCAATTCTCCCATCTCATTTCCCAATTACTCTCCCTTTATCATCGTATTCCAAGCTCCGTCGGATTCCCTCTTCAAAAGTCCCGAACTAATTTTCATCCCTCCGAAATATCAGCTCATCCTCTTCCCGCCCCAACCCCTTTTTTCCTATTCCGCTGCGAAGCACTCCACTTATGCATTAAATACCAACTCCGCCGGCGTCCATGTCGGACAAGAGGGGCTTCTTGGAATGGAATATGGGCGCCTCGGGAAAGTGAAGGGGGCCAAGGTGTTCGCGGAGTTGAGGAGGATCCGGTATCGCTGCTATCCTCCCTCCTCAAAGCATGTGCCCACAAGAGGATGATTTCATATGTCGGATCCCGAGTTTCAGGCAATCCCGATAAAGGAATCCTATCGTTTTCGCCCGTCTCAAATAACATATTTCCGAAATAATTAAAAGATTATTATGAATGGTATTTGATGACGTGATAAACGTGATGGAAAACGTGCATAGAAATAAAGCGTATTTTTTTTGGCCAAGTTAATTCAGGAGGCGGCGTATTATATCTGATCAGTATTATTTTAAGGGTTTTCCCTTTAAATTCAAAACCGATCATCAATATATCAAGCAAATTACCTTTTAAATAAAATCCATTCGGCATGCGTTTATCTTGGGTAATCCTTTGGTGGTTAAAAATTTTAAAAATTCGTCTTCATTATCTCCCTGTCGTAACTTTGGTGTCATTTAGGTGCTAAGTTACATCATTTAAAACCAAAATGTGGCAAATTTGATCAAATTAATTTAAAAATTATGCAAAGAATATTTTTTATTAACGAATTAATTTTGCGTAAAAGCTATTTTTTTATATTCGAGCCGAGATCAGAAATGTATTTTATTTATATTTTCGATAAGAATAGATCATACCCATATTAATCATTTTTCTTGAGAGTTTCATTGTTAGACATTAATTTTATCATTTCTGTTTTTTTTAGCTTGCATCTCCCTCTATCTTCCTCCTCCACCTCCACTATCTCTTCCCCCTCCTCGTTTACCACTTTGACCCCCTGATCCCGTAAAATGATTCTAACGCTGGTATTTGTTTCGCCTGACAAGAACCTTTTTCAGAGGCTTGAAGAAATCTCAGTGTTTAAGCACCGTTACCCTCAGTGATTCCCCCCCTTTAATTTCTTGCGTCGCTCTCTTCATTTCATTTTTCAAGGTAGAATCACTCTTGTTCTCCAGTTTGGTACATTAAATAATCTTAGAATTCGAATTTAAAATTTATTTTTCTGTATGTATGTGCTTAGATAATAGTGTTCTACTATTCCACTAAAAATTGCAATTTAAACAGTTATAATAAGATAGTTGAGACAACTTTTGTAAAACTATGATTCGATAAACCTGCTGCAGATCATACCCTAGAATTTTTTTAAACAAAATAAATTATGTAAACGATATCGCTACAAATTTGCTGTTCCCTAAGTTATCAAATTCTACCGTACTAATGTAGTACCAAAAATTATGGATTGAGTCTAACGTATATGAAATTTAAATTGTGAAGTATAACACTAATATCTCATGAATTAATGTTATTATTCTATATTTTTATTCATGTCAGTGTTTTTTGTGTGTAGATATACATATGTATACGGTTTTGTATAAAATGTATCAGGGAATGTTTCGCAAAAATAGACTTATTTCAGATATTGCTACAATTCTTCTAAGTTCTTCCAAGTATATTCCTTGAGTGTCAACATACTTTTGCCAACGGATTTTCCACGACTCGGGGGCTCTCTGGCAGGCAGACTCCGGAAGGTCCTTAAGGGTACGCCAGCAAGCTTCTTTGACGACACTTAATGTTCCATGGTGCTGCCATGCCAAGTCTGATGGTGTCAAGTTGGGACTGTAAAGGGGTTGTAGAATCGTCGCGATGCCGTTGCAGGTCTTTCCAAGCAAACACTCTACCCATTTCTTGGTCGCTCATCAAGACTTTCGAGACGAGTTTAGCGCAGATCATTTTTCCCCAGAGGAAGGTTGTTCGGCCACCGAAAATTCGGAATACTCGTACGTGTGAATACCATTTGTATGTGTTTCCCTGTGTTTTTTGTTCGTTAGTGATATCTCGCTTCAATAGTTTCTATGGTATCTGCCTCAACCTTGTGAACATTCATCTTGAGGAATAATAAAACTTTGTAAATTCTTAAAAATTTATTAATACGATACGACCGGTTTCATCACATAGGCGATGGTGACATCATATAGTCACCTGAAGAGGTGGTGATGGTATATTGGTGGTTATTTATACAGGGTTCGTCCGGAACATAAGTGTACTGATTTTTTCCGGATTTTTGACAAAAGGGGAGTCGTCCACTACGAATTTGTACCTGAACGACAAACTGTAAAAACTGCATTTTACGTCCAAGTGCTCGACAGGCTTCGAAAACGAGTCGCCCGCGTCCGGCCAGCGATCAAAAACATCTGCCGGCTGCGTCACGACAATGCGATGTCTCACACCGCGCTTGTCGTGTCGGACTTCTTGGCCAAGCACGGCGTGGCAACGCTGCCGCACCCGCCCTACAGCCCGGACTTCTTTCTGTTCCCGAAGATAAAGAGGAGTTTGAAAGGAACGGAAAGGAATAGGAACGCCGCTGGAACAAGTGTATCGACCCACAAGGGTCCTATTTTGAGGAATATTAGCTTAAGATATGTAAAAGTGTAATACATTATTTTTCCTGAGCTCAGTACACTTATTTTCCGGACGAACCCTGTAGTGTTACGTATTATTTTTTTCTTTGGGGTCGAGAGGTTTCCTTCCACTTAAACGTTCGCATTCAAACTCCTTTGGCACTCCATTTCCAATTGCTTTATTTACATTTGCATATTATTAACCTCATTAGTAGTTATGTACTTCCTGTCATCATCAATCATATATTTTATCAATTCTGGTTTCCAAATGGTAGATAATTAGATTATATTTTAGGCAAAATGGCCTTCTTCCTAATATTTTTCTTTTGAAAATTCTCCGCACGCTTTTAATATCCTTTCAGTACGATTTCGAATGTGAGTCGAGTTCTATGAAAGTTGTGTCATGGTGTTTACATAATTGGCCAACCACACGCCTGGCCTTCGCCTTTCCTGTTTTTGCTATGGTCTTCCTAGAAATCACTGCCAGTTCCTCGTGACGGTCGAGGTAGGTGGAGAGGCTGACGGAATATATATGGAGTCCACGGAGTTTGAAGAGCGAGCTTCATAATGCTCCTCCGCGTCCTCTTTCCGCAGAAAGAGCACCTCGTGATTGACGAGAGGGGTTGGAATGTCAGAGAGAAAAATAAAGGGCCATGAGGTTGAAGGCAAAAGACACAATAGGGACGAGTGGAAAAACGTTGTACAAGACCGGAGGGCATTAATTTAAGGGAAGACCGAGGGTCTCAAAAGATTTTCTTCCCGTCTGATGAACGCGAAAACATATAAACAGAAAAGAGCGTATGAAAAAATAACTTTAAAAGGTCAATGGAATGAGGACACGAAATGAGGAAGGTAAATTGGAGATAGTATTATAAATTAGGCATGTATAAAAAAATGGCGCATTCTCAATGACACGAATGATATTTGCAAAATTGTAGGAATAGGATCGCGTGTAGGCTAGTGGAGCTAGATTTGTAAAACTTTGTTATGATAAACTTAGTAGCCTATCCAAAATATTAGAGGAGCTATGTTGGGAATCACTCACGGAGCGAAGGTTAAATTACAGATTGAATCCCTTGCATAAATTGGAGGGACGTCTCTTTCGCAGTGATGTTGAAAATGTATTATTAAGTACTACGCTTGGAAAGATCATGTCAATAAAATTAGAGAAATCAATTACAGAACAGATAGATTTAAAATGTCATTTTTTTCCAGGAGCAATAAGTGATCAGAATAACATTGTTCCACCGTTGAAGAGTCATATTAGGGTCATAATTAGTCTGGTGTGTATTCATCCCCTGCCACACACCATAGCGGTGGCTTGCAGGGTACTAAAATATCTTTAAAAATATTGAAGAGGACTCACTGATTCTCGAAATTTCGGTGATGCAACCACCTTTCTCAAGAGGAATTAGGAACACAACTGAGGCAGAGGAGGGCCCGAAAGCAGTGGTAGCTACCACTGCTTTCGGGCCCTCCTCTGCCTCAGTTGTGTTCCTAATTCCTCTTGAGAAAGGTGGTTGTACCACCGAAAATTCGAGAACCAGTGAGTTCCTCTTTTATATGTTTTAGTTTCTGTGTTTGTTATGACTAATAGTGAATATACATTATTGTGCACGTTCGTGGGTTTTCCAAGAAAGTGACTATTTAAAAAATATTGAGTGTTTTTAATCCATGGTGACATTCCCGTTGTCTCTCTTCACATGTCAGCGTCTGGGTAAGGGGAAACGCCGTGACCTCACGGGATAAAACAGCAATAAAAAAGTGATGCCCAAAATATGTTGCATTTGTAGTAAAGGTGAAGTACGTATATTTCAAGTTCGGTGTCAATGTGTAAATTAAGTGAGAATAAATGTAGATTAATTTATGTTCGTTTACATTACAAGTACAGTACATGTGTAGGAACGTTTCCGATGTGCCTCTTATCGGAAAGCTACCTGTAATACTTTTACGAAAATATCGTGGGAGTTGTAAATGAAAAATGGATAAGTAGAGCAATGGTCTAGGTGAAAAGGGGGGAATGGAATTTATTTAATTGAGAATGAGGAAGAGAAGGGTACAGAGGAGGTTTCGTATAAAGATGGCCGATGTGGCCTAAGGCCTGAAGGGCATAGGTCTCTCCTTCCTTCCCTCTACTCTTTTAAATAACTCCTCAAGGGGAAAAGGAATGTCAGAGGTGTGGGTGACAAGCTGAAATAAAAAGATGAAGGAAAAGAGAAAGGCTCGTTGGTTATTCGCCTTATTAAAGGTTAAATAGTTAAGTCCGCGTCTAGAAGGTCCTAACGGCTTCTAATTTATTATTGTAATAAAAATAATCGTTCATTATGTATTTATTTAACCTGTATTTGATTTCGTCGAAGTAACACGGAAGTGTTGAATAAAAAACTTTGACGGCAACAAACAATATAAGAATACACAAAAAGAACATTCACACGTTATTTCTTGATAATTTTGACGGAATTACGTCGACATTATCAAGAAATAGCATGTGAGTGTTCTTTTTATGTGTTTTTATATTGTTTGTTGATGTCAAAGTTATATATATATTTGCCTTACTCTCTATTCTTTTGTTGATGTTTTGCCTGTTTTGTGGATTTCAAAAAAGCGTTTGATAGAGTAAATTGGGAAAGTTTAATGCGTGTATAGCAGAGAAATAGGAACGGATTGGAGGGACAGGAGACTGATCCGCAACCTGTACATGTCTCAGACTGCTCAGGTGCGAGTGGGGAACGGAGAGTCCGGATGGGCAGTGTTAGCAAGAGGTGTAAGGCAGGGTTGCCCATTGTCACCGGTGCTGTTCAGCGTGTACGTGGAGGAAATGATTAAAGAGGCATGGGAATAACTGGAGGTAGGAATGAAAGTCGGAGGGGAATTCGTAAAATCGGTTAGGTTTGCTGATGACCAAGCATTAGTTGCTCAGTCAGCCACGGGGTTGCAAGCATTGCTGAGTGAATTGGAGGTTCAGTGCGATAAATATGGGATGAGAATCAATATTAATAAAACAAAGGTTATGCGATTTTCCAGAAAGAAAAAGGCTAAGCTAAATATTAACATAGGCGGGGAAAAATAGAGCAGGTAGAACAGTTTACATATCTCGGAAGTGTTTTGGACCAATACGGTGAAAGTAGTAGGAACGTAAGGAGAAGAATTGCGCTAGGCAAGGAGGCTTTCTCAAGTAGGAGGGAGTTGATGACGGGGACGTTGAGTAGGGATGTTAAGACAAGACTCGTAAAAACTCTGATATGGAGCGTAGCTATGTACGGCGCGGAAACGTGTTCACTGAAGCAGGAGGATAGACGTAGATTGGAGGCTTTTGAAATGTGGGTGTGGAGGAGAATGGAGAAGGTGAAATGGGCCGAAAGGAAAACAAATGAGGAAGTACTGGAGATGGTGAGCGAGGACAGGTGTTTGTTGAGAAAATATATATATATATATATATATATATATATATATATATTTATATATATTAATTTGTCTGGTAAGCTGGGAATAAAGGAAATAAGGAGTATGCTCTTCAGTTACACCAATATGCAATATTTCCAACTCCCAATTTTTCCTACAGAATGAATGGGCAATCTAATCGACCTCTCCAAATAATAAGTAGAATAAATCCGAGAAAAATATACGTTGCAGATAACAGTACAAATTACTACAATTCTCCAAAAATAGCACCCTTGCGCACCGGCACACCGATTCCAACGTTTGTGCCAATCGCGGTAGTCTTCGGTAGCCTCGTTCAAAGCCCCTCGTCACACCTCTTTGACGTTACCTATCGGTCCAATATGGTTACAATCCAAGTTCCTATTTATTCTTGGGAACAAAAAGAAGTCCGGTGGTGACACATCGGGGCTGTAGGGTGGCTGGGGCAGCGTTTTCCTCCTTCGCCTGAACCTCGGTCATGTGGAAGGCGGTGTGGGATGGTGCGTTGTCGTGGTGCACCTTCCAGTTGGCAAAGATCGCCTTCCTGACGCGTTTCACTCTCCTTTTCACGGTCTTCTAAGGACTTCCAAGTAAGACTTACTCTTCAATATCTATCCCTGAGGCAAGAAATCTTAGTGGGTAACGCCTTTTGAGTCGAATACGACCAATATTTCATTGTACTCATTTATGAGGCATACCTATATATGTGTTTTCATCCATTTTGGTTTCATCTTCAGTTCCATTGCTTATAAATTGATCATATCTCTCTGAGTACTCAACAATTTCATGACAAATGATTTCATTTTGCAAATTTTGCCCCCGTAAGCGAAAATATTTGTGCAAATGTGGAAAATTTTCCGCTCATGCCCCGTTGAAAGTCGTTAGGTGTGATTCCCATACTATACTACAGTGTCAGGATAAACTCAGTTACTTTAAATTGTCCTTTTTTTATTTTTGTCTGTTTTGTTGTTAAATATGCTATATGATTCGAAACAGTTCGCCCATGTAAGAATCGGTTATATTTGACATTAAGAGAAAAAAACCATTTTGTTATATACATTCCTGGTTACTACTGGTGTAAATGTAATACGTTTTGTACATAAAACGTTTTGATGTGTCCACATTTATCTTCTTTATAATGTGATAAAAAGGCTAAGCTAAATATTAAAATAGGCGGGGAAAAAATAGAGCAGGTAGACGGTTTACATATCTCGGAAGTGTCTTGGACCAATACGGTCAAAGTGGTAGGGACGTAAGGAGAAGAATTGCGCTAGGCAAGGAGGCTTTCTCAAGGAGGAAGGAGTTGATGACGGGGACGTTGAGTAGAAATGTTAAGACAAGACTCGTAAAAACTCTGATATGGACTGTAGCTATGTACGGCGCGGAAACGTGGTCACTGAAGTAGGAGGATAGACGTAGATTGAAGGCTTTTGAAATGTGGGTGTGGAGAAGAATGGAGAAGGTGATATGGACCGAAAGGAAAACAAATGAGGAAGTACTGGAGATAGTAGGTGAGGAGAGTTTGTTGAAAGAAATCCAATGGAGGCAGGAAAAATGGATGAAAGGCGTATTGAGCGGTAGTGGAATGTTGAAGAGGGTAATGGAGGGGAGAATGTTGGGCAAGCGAGGAAAGGGTAGGAACAGGATAGGGATGTTCGATGGGATGAAGGGAGGAAAGAAGTACACAGAGATGAAGAGGGGCCTGATATAGAGTAGGTTGCTTGATTGGGTTTTGTTTGGAGTTACAAAATATATATTTGATAGTTGTGTCCATCCAAAAACCTACCTTAACCGGTAGATTACCTAATAAAATGTGATACTTTTCCATGGTTCGGTTCATAAGTATACTATCTCATCGGTTCGAGTTTTTAAAGCAGAATCGTTAGGATTTTGATGGTTAATCTGGAAACAATAATGGATCCGCCCCAACTTAATAAATTCCTGCGTTGAGTCCCACTTTTGCTGTTCCTCTAAAAAAATTAGCAAACACATATGTCCATTCCTGATTTGCATTTACAAATTCATCATAATCTGTTTTTTTATCCCCTGATTGTTTGACTGAGGTCATCCTTTAATCCCTTCCTAATGCTAATTTTCTAACAGTTTCCATACAATCCATTCACTCCCTCAGTATTCCTCGCGGATTCTTCCCTTACCGAAATTCATCATGTTTCGAGTCGTATCCAATCCATCTGGTATTTTCCTTCCCTTATTGAGCAACATATTTCCTCATCCTCCTCTACTCCTATGTATGCTTTTCTCATTTCATATCTTATTCCCATTCATATCTTATCCTATATTCAACATTACATTGCTACTTACAAACATTTTCCCGCAACTTAATTCTACTGATAACTTTGATTTTAGATTTCCTCTATACTCTTTGCTATTACTGCAATGTAACACCGTAAGATACCATGATAATATTTTATCCGTACAATCTAATCCATGGTTAATACATTATATTTCTTATTTTTATCGATTAGAGAGCTTTACATGCCGTGGTGAATTGTTAAGGAGCATTTGCTCTAGCAATTGCTTTTCGGTCAACATACCTAAGGCATTTCAGCGTTATGGATGCTTTTTAATTAGGTGGAAACCTAGCATCACAGTGATTAAATGCAAATTAAGAGTTTTCATTAATATTTAATAGAAACTAAGTTCAAATGAATATTTATTCTTGTACTACCCTAATTTGTCGTGGAAAGATTAATACGTAAATTTGTTCATTATTCGGGTGTAGATGGTATTGAGGACGCAAAGAAAAGGAAGTACTAGGCATGGTGGGGATTGAGAGAGGATTGTTGGAAGATATCTAAAGGAGGCAGGAAGGTTGGATGCAGAGCATTTTGATTGAGAATGGGATATTTATGACTGCGCTAGAAGGGAGAACGTTGCTCAAATAAGGAAGGAGTAGGATAGGCATGTTGGAAAGAGAGAAAAATAGACTCCATATTTAAGTTTCAATGAATCGCTTCCTAATGCCTATGTCAGTACGGTTTTCCGTGAGTGTTGCTTATTTTAATGAAGAGATCCTTCTCCGCCATTTCTATCCCGCTTATTGCTCTGCCCTCCTCTTGCTTCTTCCATCACCAGTGATTGCGAAAAATGAAATATCGGACGAGGAAAAGGCCAAAGGTTCGACTCGCCCGTCGCGGTTCCACAGGACCCTCGGGGACATGCGTGGGCGATCGCGGGGATGTGGTCGACCCTTTTACCCCCTCTAACCGTCGGAAAGATACCCTCGGGAGATGATTTCTGAGAGGAATGGTACGGGAATAAGGGTGGAGGGAAGGGAACGGCTCCAAGAGCATCGAAGGACGTACATGATGAATATTCACGAATACGAGAAGAGGGACGGGACCCGAACGAACGGTCCCCCCTACGTCTCCCTCAGCGCGGCGGTGGGAAGGTGGAGGAGGGTAGAAACCGAGCAGATGGTAGGCCCAGTTCCGTCGTTAAGGAATCCTTTGGGGGCGTCTCAAGGCGGTTGACATTGGAGGAGAGTGGGGAGGGTTTGCGAGGAGCAAGCACGAGTTGGGGTCGTAACGGTTGAGGGAGAGAAGTGGATGAGGGACTGGTGGCTTGGTGTGGGCTGAGATATTGGAATATTAATGTCGGAGGGACGAAATCTCGAAAATTTCCAATCCCTCCTACCCCACCCTCGTGACGTCCGAAGCGAGGGAACTCGCACGTCTGCTCTTCGATGATTCGTCGGTGCGGGCACATAACGGTCCCCCCCCATTCGTTGGTTTCCGCAATAATCCACCGCGCGTCAACAAATCCCAGATACTCTGATTTTCATTTCCGCCGACAGTGTCCTCCGGAAGGTTCTCACCAGCCTCTAGTTCGTATCCTCCGCTTTTCGGAATTTCCGGTCTCGCCACACGCTTTATTTTACGCTCTGCGGCCACGGCCGTGTGATTTCCCGTCGGCGGATGAGCGCGATTGAATGCATGCGTCTAGAGTTTCTTCCCTTCCGTTCAATTTAGTTCGCCTCGAAGTGGCGGCGAGAGTGCGTCGGGAAGAAAAGAACTCATAATCCGGAGGAAATGTTTTGCCGTCGATCTGGAAGCTACCACATCAGGAAAATGTTTCGCCGAACCGGAATTTCAGCTGTAGGTACTCGTTCTGTGTTGTGAGCACCGATGCATGAACACCAGTAAACACAGGATCTCAAATTTACCTTCCTTCCTATTATAGATGAAAATAACGAAATTTGAAGTAAAGAAGCAATCGCTCATACATCGCTGTAGTCAATCAAATATCACTTGAAAAGAATTAAGAATTTCAAAGTCCATTAGTATCCGAAGAGGATGGCGAAATTTCTAATAAATATTTCATGGTTGTATTATTTTGACCATATATATATATATATATATATATATATATATATATATATATATATATATTTATTTATTTATATATTCATTCACTTTGAAATAGAGATAAGGAAAATGGTAAAGGAACACATATAAAGGACGAACACAAGAGAGGTGGGGATGGTGGATGTGAGCAGATCACGAATGTAAAAATATCTTCCTCGACCGGGACTTGAACACCGGATCTCTCCACTACCGGGCGGATGCTCTAACCACCTGAGATATCGAGAAGGGGTACCTTTACACTGAAATCTGCGATCTCATGAAACCCACCCTTCCTATCCTTTATGATGTTGTATGCTTGCTAACCTACTGTCCATTCTCCTCTTGTGTTTGTCAATTTCTCCTTTGGTGGGTGTAACAGCTCCCTAACGCCATCTTCTGGGTAATGATCCGGAGCACTTTGGCGCTTTATAAAATTGTATATTGTATTCTATTGTGCCATCCAAATTTTATATTGCTCTTGTGAGTGTTTCTATATCATTGATATATATACATATAAAAATATACATTCAAACATAGAAATAGGTATAAGGAAAGGGGATAGGAAAACACATAAAAGGTGAACATAGGACATGTGGGGAAGGTTTTTTGAGCAGATCACGAATGTAAAAATATTTCCTTAACCGGGATTTGAATACCGGACCTTCCATTTGCCGGGCGGATGTGCTACCAATTACCCCACCAAGGAAACCTAATTTACACTGAGATCTGCGATGTTTTGAAACGCCCAAGTGTTCCGAATCATTTGCCAAAGGAAGGCTTTAGGGAGCTGTTCCACCCACCAAAGGAGAAATAGACAATACACACAAGAAGAGGGGACACTTGGTTAGAAAGCATATAGTATCATAGAGAATAGGAACAGTACGTTTCATGGCACGCATAACCAAAAGAAGAGATGAGCCACATTGGCCAGATACACATTCAAATACATTCAGATACATTCAGATACACATTCAGATACACATTCAAATCCAGGTTAAGGAAATATTTTTACATTCGTGATCTGCTCAAAAAACCTTCCCCGCACGTCCTGTTTTCGCCTTTTATGTGTTTTCCTATTCCCTTTCCTTATACCTATTTCTATGTTTGAATGAATATTTGTGCGCCGTATGGCGGGACTTCGTATTTGAATGTGTATCTGGCCAAATGTGGCTATGTGTGAGTATGGAATTATTACGTTAAATCAGATTCCCTCTACTGACCAGGGTCTTAACATATCTTGATGAATGTATATCTTCCTTTAAATTCCAAATTTTATTTATCTCTCAACGATTAACGATGCCTTATTTATTATCATCTTCAAATGTAATGCAAATAAAATCGAATTTAGTTCAAAGTGTTCCGTATCGTCAATTAGACCAGAGTTGACAATAGGTGTCCTTCCACTGTGATGCCATTTGGCGGAAAACGTTTCATCTGGAAGATGATAAAGTATATTGATTTTGTGTGGCTTAGACAACGTGCTGGCTTTTAAAGCATCTACTACAGGTTCTTGAGACAAGAACAAGAGTAGAAATTTCCTCTTGAGTAAAAAAATACAGTGATCGGGGTCCAGGGTAATTTTAACCGAGGGTAACTAAATAATGTTCCGAGGAGGAACAATTAGGGTCGCAATGCTCGGGTTGTGTCTTCATTTTCTCGTAGTCTACTTGAAGAGGACGTTGGAATTGTGACGTTGACGTAGGGAGCCATTAAGGCAGGATAAAAAAGCGTCCATTCATAATTAAGGGTGGAGGGAAAATATATGGGCGGCGGGCTGAAAAAGGCAGAATGAAAAGCGGAGGGAGGGAAGGGGTGTGAATAAGTGAGGGTAAAAGGATGCAGCCGTCGCGGGAGAGTGGAGAGAGAAGGACAGCATATGAATAAGCGACGCGGACGGAAGTTTCAAGGAAAAAAATTAAGACGTAGAGAAAATGTGAGACGAGAGAGAGAGAGAGAGAGAGAGAGAGTGATTCACTATGGTAATCTTAGAAAAGAAAAGAAAATAAGAGCCGGGAGAGTGAAAATTAATGTCCAGAAGGTGATGAGACGGTATGCAAATGGTTGTCATTAGCCCTGCTTGTCGCCAATCGTATTTGTCCACTGAGGAAATGTGTAATCCAGGATAGGAAACTCTGGGAAATATCTCATTTCAGAATGGCGTTGTATGGGAAGGTTTTGACATACCCGCTTTACTCAAATCCGAAGTTTTGTCATGCAATTTCGATCTCCTATCCATTATAAGTCTTTGGAGAGTATTATTTGTCCATTCATAAATCGTTAGATGAACCCTGTGCCCACATTCGTCCACCGAGGAAATTTAGCGAATGAAAAATTAAGTTTATAATCCTGTACCTAATACCAGAGAGTTAAATTTGACATTTTTAATTGCTACGTGTTAATGCTCTTTTTGATCTCATACTTAGCTTAGGTACGCAATAAATAGCCGTGGAAAATTATCGGTTCACTATTTATTTTGGCTAATGACCGTAGGACCCAGGTTCGGAAATGGACGCTCTACAGTGACGACACTTATATCTGTTCAGACGGGCAAGCCGTCATCTTTAGAATACCAATCTCGAGGGAATAACGGAGAGAATATGTAGGGGAGGGTATATAATTATACATATATATATATATATATATATTTTTATAAATAAATATATATATATATAAAAAACCATAAACACAGTAATCAACCCGAAGGTCGGTTTAGTAGGTGATGGTAGAGCTCACCCATGTACCAAGCCCGACGGCGTGTGAATATTCACACATCAGGGTAGGGGGGCCAGTTCCTTTCCCTGTGCCGGTTATGGTTTCCCAGGAAGACCTGGTACCCGAAAAATCAACTAGCTTGGGTGGAGCTGCAGGTGCCCAAAGTGCCTTGCCCGGGAATCGAACCCGGGACCCTCCGGTCAGTAGTCCAACGCTCTACCCACTAGACAACCGCGACCCATATATATATATATACAGGTATATATATACACCTGTATATATATACATTCAAATACAAAATCCCGCCATACGGCGAACAAATATTCATTCACACATAGAAATAAAAATTAGGAAAGGGGATAGGAAAACACATAAAAGACGAACACAGGACAGGTGGGGAAGGCGGATTTGTATTATATATATATATATATATACACGCACACACATGGATATGGTTCTCGATCTTCACACAAGGAAACGGTTATCTGTAAATTAATGTAAAAACGAGTTGATGAGAGTAAACATGAAACTTTACACTTCCACAATAAAGATTTAATATTTCACGACCATGGTTTTGATGCTGCGCATCATTGCCGTGAAATATTAAATCATTATTTGGAAGAGTAAAGTTTCATTTTTTACCCCCATCATGAAGGAATTCCACAAAGTTAAACCTGAAACTGGAATTTTTTAAAATGAGTTAATAATTAGTATTCAACATGGACAACTATGAAAATTAAACGCGCAACCAGACAACGACATTTTAGATAAGGAAGATGCGATAACATATGCAACATATTAGTGGTATTATTAAGGTTTAATTTCTCTTCTTAACCCAAAAAAAACTCTCATTATGATGTATATGCGAGTAATTTAGGAATTCGTTATGTTTATAAAATAAAACAAATATTGTATGGATTCAGTTAATTAGCACGCATTAAATAAAGACATGTTTCTTAATCTGATATTCATTTCAATGCCTTGGTTCTGTGTGCCATATGTACGAGGGATTGATAGGTAAAAAAACATCTACACAAGATTTTTCTTAACGTGGTTGAAGTGGAGGGGATAAACATAGTTACCTCAATACACAGGTACCTATAAAAAGGAAAGGGAAAATTCGATGAGAAAATTTACGTAAAAGGTCAGTCATGCTGTACCAAGAAGTTAGTGCTGGACCTCTAAAATGCACCGCACACAACGAGTGTGAGTCCATGAAATGAAAGTTAAATTAAATACGGAAAGGACATAGTAGGGAGCCTAAACCTTGTAAAGAGTCCAGAAAAGTAATACGGAGCGGACACAAATGATTTTTTAAAAACGTTCAGTGGGATACGATGGTTAGAAACTGGAAAGGAACTTGAATTATTTCTTTAAGAGTTACCTATAAAAAAAGATAGATAGATAAAGGACCTTATTTGAGCGAAATTGAGACCTGTGGTCCATTCTGCCGTTTAATCTATTGTCAGATACATATTTAAGGTATAAAATTTACAAATACATGCATATTACACATAAATACATGTAGACAGACACAAATTTTAGCATTGAAAAGTAAAGGAAAAAATATATATATATATATATATATATATATATATATATATATATATATATATATATACATGTACATATATAGATTAGGGATACACCAACTCATACAAACATACACAAAGTGAAAGACAGTGATTAGAGAGAAACACTAGGATAAGAAAAGTGTAAGCAAAGAATGAGGTTTATGGGAAAAGCTAGGGAGAGCGTGGCATTACTCACCCAGTAAAAACCCACGTGGGAAAACACCCATGAAGAGAAGGGGGAGAAAACTACGAAGGTTGTATTTCAAACTGCACAGCTATAATGATCAACTTGTTTATAAATACAATAGTTATATGTATTTATAATATATCTCACCTCGCACAGTCCTAAAACATCTATGTTTCATCTCCAACTTCATATTTTCTTATTTTCCTGTCCTAAACCTTCTCCTAATATTCCAAACCCCTACTTTAACTAGTTCGTTCCTCTTCTGTTTCTACTTTGCTCCGAACTATTTATTTTATTCAGAGCAATTCTGCGCTCCGCGTCATAATTTTCATTTTAAGAATTGAATTAGGCCTAATCTGTATGCACTATCATTTTTGTCCATTACCTTTGTTTAAACTATAAAAACCTCTGCATTGCACTTAACAAATTCAATAAAAATCCGGTCACTTTATTATTTCATCACTTGATTCCTCACTCTCTCGTCGGAATAATATCTCCTTAAGGTCGAATTAGGTTTTCCCCATCCGATTAAGGAAGGCAAACAAGGCCGATGAACAAACCGGATGAACGTTGTCCGTCAACGCCACACATAGCCGTAATGGCGTTGTTTCTCACTGATTGATTTTGTACGTTGATTGAAAAAACTGCACTTTGAAACAGGAAGGGCTAATGGCTAATGTTACCAACTGCCAGTTAAATATTTTTACGTTTTATCCAAATCCCCTGTCAATGGAAGAATGACAACGAAATTTCTTGAAAATTATTTTTGATTTTAATTTCTTAAATTATAGCTCCATTATTTTATTAAACTCAGCACGTGACTCAAAATATATTGAATATCCCTTGTTTCTTGAGGCATTAATCGGTTCATCTATAATTCTTTAAGTAATGCTCTGGAGTTGTGAGAAATGTTATGTTAAAACCAAAACATTTTACCCAAACTTAAAGTGAAAACGTGAACTTGAAAATGTACTATTTTTTAAATTATCTTGTTAAAAATGATGTTTCTGCTGGAATTTCTTTTTTTTTTATATTTTTTACGTGACTCTTACCAATACATGTCCTCACTTATTCGTTAATCTTTAAAAAAAATCCTCAGTGCAGATATAAACGAATAAATTAAGTCACAATTTTATGAAGAACATATTTTGATTAAAATACAATTTTGGGGCATTAAGAAATTATCTTTTCCTCCGTATTTTTTGATTTTTTGTTTAAAATATACTTTTTGCATTTTTGGGCGTCATTTTAGGACGGATAAAGAAAGAATCATATTTAATCTGTTTTTTAAATCCCCAATGGAATATTCTCTATGATAACCGCACTCGTGTTCATGAACAACCTTTGAATTGTTTCCACTTGGAAGAGGCTTTCCTGAGTCAAATTGGAGCGTCGAATAAAATGTGACTCCAAAAGATGGATCATGGATGGATGCCGCAGGATGCTTCTTGAGACTTCATCCATTTTATTTTGAATATCCACTTTGCATAAAATACTTTGTACCCTTTTGTTAGTTTCTCGGATCTCTTGTGATCCCGTTGAGCATTTATGTTTCCTTAGCATGACTTACTAATTTTTTCCCTCATGAAAATAGACGAATTTGAGAAATCCACAGGAAAAATATGAATATTAGATCTGTTGAAACAATAAGAAGTTTTAAGGAATCGTCATGAAATGCATTCAACCGTATGAAACAAAGAGCTGTTAACGATTCTTGACAGAAATATTCGCAGCATTAAGAACTTTTGAAAGGAAACGATCTAGTTTCTTCTTAAGTAATCTTTCTTCTTCTGTTCCGAATATATTAAGTTCCATTTCATGAGGCCCAAAATGGCTATTCTCTTCCTCACCCTCCTCCTTCTATATGGCATCCTTCCTCCTATCACAGCAGCCTCTGCGACTTCATTCAAATCCCTCTGACGAAGGTAGAAACGGCAATTCTATCGTTTGAATCCGTACCGAGGGAAAATTAAATGTTCGAATCCGAATCAATGTATAACCCAAGACCCTTGAGCTTTGTTCTACCATTTTGGAGCATAAGTAACAACCAGCCCACCAAAGACTTCTCGTGCTTTTTTTTTTCATTAATATCCCAAGTCAACGCTCTCTCTGCCCTCGTCCTTTTTTTCGCAAGTTTAATTCGGTCTATTTCGTTGTATGTGGTGGCTTAGACTGTAGCTTACCTAATGGATTTTTTTGTTTATATATTGTGCGACTTACCTAATGCAGTTTTCAAAAGTTTATCTTAAAAATTTACGATTCAAATATCTTTATACATAAAATAATTCATGCAATGTTTATAACATTTTTAGTCGAAAGAATAGGCAAAGGTGATAACGGATACGCGAAAATGTAAGGTCATTTTGAAACTACAAGTATTTACCCCTGCATCTCGCATGCTTTTGTCTTGACGATTGGAAAAAAAACTTTTTCATGCTTCATACTTACTCATTATAATACTTTACTGGTTTTGACGCTTTCATATCATAATAAAAAATACAATAAAAAAATTGGTGGAACGTTAATGTCATTTTAATAAAACTATCACAATGGTGATTTACAAGTATAACAAAACATCACCCAGCAACAATAGCATTTTACCTATTTCGGAAGTGTTGCGGACCAAAATGTTCAAAGAAGTGGGAAAATGAGAAGAGGAATTGTCTTGGGATGCAAGCTTTCACGAAAGGGAGAAAATTAATGACAGGGACGTGCACTAAGGATGCAAAGAAAATCATGTAGAAATCATTACATGGAGCGTGGTTTTGTGCAGCGTGGAAACATGTTCGTTGAAGCAAATCGATAGACGTGGATTGAAGGATTTTGTGATGCGAGTGTGGAAAGGGATTGAGAAGGTGAAATGGACAGAAAGGAAAACAAACGAGGAAATGCTAGGTACGGAGGGGGAGGAGAGGAGATTGTTGGGAGAAATCCTAAGGAGGCAGGACATGTGGATGCAGAGCGTTTAGATTAGGAATTGGATTTTGAAGGCCGTGATAGAGGGGAGAATGTTGGACGAACGAGGAAGGGGAAGGAATAGGATAGGGATGTTGGACGGAACTTTGCGGAAGTAAGGAGGAAGAAGAATTTATTGTAGTGTCGGATAAGAGATTCTGTCTTGTCAGGCGAGGCTTAGACATATAGGGATGTTTATGCTTTGTCCAATGAAAACCTACCATAAACTGTTGACTATCTAAAAATAATAATAATTTTCATTTTTATTGCACTTTTGAAATTGGTGTGACAACTTGGAAATCTATCAATCAATGCAATGAATGAAGTTTGGAAAATAATCCAGCATTCTTATATAAACATGAGTAATTTCCACCAAGACTCTGTGTTTAAATTTGTTCAATATATTCGTCTTCCGACCATCTTTCTCGATCTTACATCTCAAAATCTTCACATAAATGCCCTTTGTGCTCCTTACGAATTGATTTTAGAGTTTTGAAATCACGTTCCGCTTGGTGAGCGCGTTGAGGAAGTGGAACTCTGAAAATGTTTCGTAACTTCCCCGAATTATTTCCGTGAACTCAAGTACTAATTCCACGTACTAAGCCTGATAAAAATAAACCAAAATTTGAAGAAATATTTTTACCGTTTTATTTTAAGAGCGGCGGTCGCCTCTCAAATAATTCAGCAACGCTTTCCACCGACATGGAAGAAGCGACGCTTTTCACGTGACGAAGACGAAACTTAACGAGTGGTTTTTAAGTTGTAATCCTCAAAGAGGGTAGGAAGAGAGAGGGAGAGAAGGAATAAAGGAGCAGAATAAGTACTTTTTTTGCTCCATTTAAAATTGCGCAAACAGAAGCGGGATAGAAAGCAGCTTGATCACGGCGAAACCAAAAAAAAATTCTTTTGAGTCCCTGTCATTCCTTCAGATGCTGAAGCACTCCCTAAATATTTTATGCATTTCCCGACATTTTATCTCAAGCCACCCCTTTTGATTTATTTTCGTCCCTCCATCACATATCCTTCCTCCCTCTATGAATGATGAATCTGTTCCTTTCTCTTAATTATTGAATGACTCTGCTATTGCGTTTTTTACCAAATCTTTGGATGGTCCTTCTATTATGAACGACATTTCCCATTCATATCATTTTGAAAATCCCTTTCTATTATTTACTCGGCATTGAAATAGTGGTTTTATTATGTGTTTCATTACGTGGTTATATTATTATGTTGTGTGTGCGGAAATAGCCCAAATAATGCAGAAGGGTTAAAGAATGGTTTGGGAGTTTAGAATTCCTGATCGACCTATTGGCAAATAAAATTGATCCGATGCAGTCATAGTCGGCGTTTGCATAATATAATATATTTCCTTCGCGGAATCCAATCCGCAGATCACACCATTGGCATAAAAAATAACGAATCCGCAAGAATATGAACCCGAACCCAAATTTTTTTGAGGTCATTGAAGTAGCTGCCGCAAAAATATCGAATTCGATATCCTTCTCGTTGAGGACCGCGAATTTTCACTCCTGGTTATGCGAAAAGACGTGAGTGGTTCTTTGAAAAATCACCATTTCGAGTTGATCCTCTTGCCCTACTCACTTGGGTCAAAGTGTTTCGTAAAATCCCCAGGGGTTGATGATGATGCAGTGCAAGGCAAATGCATCACTTGGCCTCTCTCTCTCTCTCCTCCTCACGGATTTACTCAGAAATCCCATACCTCATTTCTTCTTCACGTGCATATCTCCATAGTTTCCCAAGGATTCCGCTGGCTCGGTCATCAAAGAAGGTGAAATATTCGTCGCGACATAGAAAATGACTGATCTCAGTCATTTTTCATATTTCCTTTTAACTACGTCTATTCGTTTTGCACTCCCGTTTGTTACGTAACGACAACTAATTTTCTATGTACGGTATTTCGTCACATCTCGTTTCTTTAAATCCGCCAACATTTTGGAGTGTAAGAGGACTTCTCGATGGCTTAACTGGCTAAATATGGGCTAAAATCCCGGTCAAGGCGAATGATTTTCAAACTCTGAAACTGTTGCATTGAAATGCATGTTAGCGTATGTCTCCGTTGACGGTTACAGTTGCGGCAACTCCCACAGTTTCTTGGAATTTGACAACAAATATTATTAGGTTTATGGACTCTTTATTCACTATTTTATAGATATTAAGAAGAAGATATCGTGTGAAAGTTATTACAGGGTTCGTCCGGAAAATAAGTGTACTGAGCTCAGGAAAAAAAATGTATTACACTTTTACATACCTTAAGCTAATATTCCTCAAAATAGGACCCTTGTGAGTCGATACACTTGTTCCAGCGGCGTTCCCATTCCTGGAACGCTCCCGCGAAGGCATCATCGGGAACCTCTCGAAGACACGTCCTGTATTTAATAATTATTTTCAATTTTATTCGCAAAATTAATGAGTTCATACTCACGTAAATATCAAAACGATATTATTTTCATTGTTGTTCTATCATCTGACCTAACCACTGAATTCAATGCAAAGAGATTCTGGTCGAATCTTTTTTACTAACTAGGTCCAAAGAATTAGGGAATAGCCAGTTTATGCATTGCAACCCAGGAGATGGGTCAAGGTTCGGGTGAGTAAATCCTGAAACATTTGGCAGAACTGTTTGGAGAGAAAGAAGTCGGAGAACTACAAAAAGAAAGGTCTCGTATTTCAAGCGAGAAAAGCGCTTATTTAAAAGCGAGAAATTTTAGGCCTAATACTAATAGGCAGTTAAAATCTTAAATGACGTAGGCAATGATGTGACGTAATCAAAGAGGAGAGGTAAAAATATGCCCTGCTGGAGAATCACAGTTTTCCTTTGTGAAAACGTATTCGTTTTCTTTCCCTATTATCTCATCACATCATTTGACAAGGACACTTTTCACCCTTCATTTCAACGAAATACTTTAAATTTGATTGAATTTTGAATTCAACTAGCTGTAAAGGGTCATACTTCGGATTTAAAACCCGAATAATAAGTCACCATTGGTAATAACGTCCCCTTGCAACGTCAATGTAAATTTTTGAAGTATTTTTGGACAAAGATTTGCCAATTCTGATT
This sequence comes from Hetaerina titia, assembly GCA_037158775.1. Classification (NCBI taxonomy): domain Eukaryota; kingdom Metazoa; phylum Arthropoda; class Insecta; order Odonata; family Calopterygidae; genus Hetaerina; species Hetaerina titia. Next base: position 84,164,621 of record CM073774.1, on the reverse strand, counting down.
TATATTCAGGTCGAATACCAAGACAAAATTGTAGTCTAGTAGAAACAGATAGTCTTCCCAGTCACTCAATAACTTTAATGATATCTTTATCATTAATTTTAGATAAATGGTAGTAAGTATAGGAAATGCGGCAAGAGGAAAAGAAAAATAACTTATTATTGAGCATTCTTTTATCGTGAAGTATATAAAGGCCTAAATGTTTAGAATTCAACCTTGGAAAATCTATTGCAACTATTTAAAACTGAAATCATGCATTGATATTTGCCTCTTTCAGTCAACGAAGAGAACCTACTTAGTGAAGGTAGTTTTTTGTTTGCCCATATTTGTGGAATTTTTTTATTATTTGCCTTACATTAAGTCCTTCGACAAGTTTCAAGAAACTGCGGGAGATGCCGCAACGGTAACTTTCAACGGAGTCATCCGCTGACATGCATTTCATTGCAACAATTTCAGAGCGTAAAAATAATTCGCATTGACCGGGATCCGGTCAATGCGAATGATTTTTACGTTCCAAAATTGTTGAAATGAAAATTATGTCCTTCCTCAACTCTTCTTACTCTCTACCTGCCTTCGTCCCATTTAAAAAGTCCATTATCTACCTTTTTAAACTCCATTATCTACCTGCCATCATCATATTTTTACCAGCACTTTTATCTATATAATTATTAATTTCGATGAAATATCGTGAGTAAAATTAATTTTTACCTGATCGGTTTGGTCATTATCATGTAAACAACTTTTAATCAAAACAGCGGTGAGGCAGAAACATGGCATTGCGGGAAATATTGACGTTACCTATTAACCTAATCGTTTAGCAGAATACAGAGTCCTCCAGAAGATATTCTCTACTCTACTGAAGAATTAGAGTTGTTTTTTTAAGAATATTGAGTGGTTTTTAGAGTACTGCGTAGAGGACTTTGGGTAGACTTCCTTACAAGCAATCACTTAGTAGCAAAAGTTTATCTGAAATTCATTCGAAGGCTTAAGTTTCTTGGTAAAATAGTCATTAAAAATAATTTACTTTTTTCAGATAGTATTTGAACAATGTGGGCGGATTCCAACCATTAATACGATATCAAAGTTTAAAAAATCGTAGTATTTTATTTTTTATCTAATCGCAGTTTACAAGTGCTTTATTGTTAGTTGGTGGTCATTTCGGAGACTCTGGTTAAAGCAACGGATTATACTCACATCGTCCTGTGAAAACGCTTCAACGTAGAGAGGTTCTTCCATGAAGAATTCAATAGCTTTATAAATCCATGAGCTTGAGACTCGTTGAACCCAAAGGTCCTGCGCATCGCAACAGCTACATGCAAGGGCTGTTCAATAAAGATATATAAACGAAAAAATGTTTTTATAATAAAAACATATTTTATATTGCGTGAGTTTGGAAAAAATTATATATTTTATTGTTGCCTCAATATGTAATGTATACGTGGTAAAATTTTTATTGATTCGGTTGTAGTGTTGCGTCAGCAGCGACAACCGTTGCAAGGTGAAGCATGTTCGTTTAGTCTACAGAGGCAACACGAGGCGAGTGATGCGCAGCGTATTTTGCTGCGTAGCTGAAATTTTGCATTCGTCTGAAAAAATCAATAGCCGGAGCTTATTTAATACTACAATAGGCTTATGAGGGGTCTGATTTTCCCTGTATCACAGCTATAAGATGTTTTGAAACGTTTAAAGAAACAATCAATTTCTCAGAGAATGGTGAACCCAAAGGTCCAGTCACTGCTCTCGCGGTCTTAAATTTAACATATCTGATGCCATTGTGAAATAAGATCGGCGAATAACTCCCAAAGGAGATCATAAATATTGGAAATGTTATTGGGTGCAATTTACATACTGGTAAGTGAAAAATTGCACATGAGACATGTTTGCGCGCGGTGGGTTTCGCGAAAACGAGACGAACTCACAAAAATCAATGTGTGCTGTAATTTCTACATTTGTTTAATCCAGACTTATCCTAATGTGATTTTTTTCCATTCCAAAATATGAGAAAACAACATCAAGGAAACCGTTTTTACTCTTAAGAAGCAGGCATAGAAGAACTGAACATGTTTCAAATTGCAACAACGGCTGACGCTTAGACAATACCGGAGTGAAATTAAAGAGAGTTGTGACAAATACACTAAGATTACAAATTATCATAGAATTAAATGTTTTTTCACAGTAGATTGTATGAAAAAACCCAATTCATGAACACATTATTGAACATTCCTCCAGGGAAGTAGGACTCTCAAAATGGCTTTTCCTTCTGTTCCATCCAGCGGAGTTCCCCAAGCCGTGGCAAAAGCAAGTGAGTCAGATCAATCAATATCCGGGGAAACGGTATCTTAGGATGCAGCCGACGTTTGGAGGCGGGGGATGCATTCGCGAAAGATAAACAACGAAGGGTGGCTACTTCGCCGTTTTCTTCACCCATCCCGAAATGCCTCGGGCTAAGAGAGGTCGCCACCGCCCTCGTCTTAATTGCTCGCCCTAAACTCGGAAAGGGTGCAGGGATTTGCGTCGGTCGAGGAACAGGAACGGTGATAAGGGAAAATAGAAGGGGAAGGAATAGTGCGGGAGACGGGGATTATCCTTAAAGGTCCGAATGGGGAAGCCAGGGGTTGTCGGGGTATTGAATCGTGGTCCCCAGACCGGAGGCGGAGGTAGGGTATTCGGCAAGGAAGAGCATTGGGAGGGGGAAAGCAGTACTAGATTAAGGCAAAGGGATCGGAGGAAAGGGGGTTGGGGGGACGAGTTGGAAGGGTGTGACGTAGGAGGGGGGGATGAGACCAGGGAGTTCGCGGACCAAGGGTTTTTGTCGGGAATATGGCATTAAAGGATAGGACCGAGCACCGGAAAGAGGTCGGAATTGGATTTGGGACTTCCTGTAGGGACGAGGATAAGATTCGGGAAATTTAACAAGACTTGAGTTTGGATTGTTGTGTAATGCGAGGAAATTTCCTGGATAAAACATACGACGTCTCCTATATAATACCAAGGATAGCGTCTTTCCCATCCGTAGATGTCTAAGATTCCTATGGAAATTCTCCAAAATGGATTGGCTTACTCCCTGAATCCCATTGGATGTTGCGAATTGCACTTCCTTTGCATTATTTCATCCACTTGTTTTCAAATGTGCATGTTTATTATGTATATAATGTATCTATCTTGTAATGTAGGTATGTATCTATCTTGGACGTGCTTTGGACGTAAATGGTCAAAGCAGTGTGAACATGAGAAGCATTGCGTTAAGCATGGAAGCTTTCACTTGGCGCGAAAACATGGTTATGGTGTCAAGATGATAAGGATAGATTTGTATGCTTTTGAAATGGGTGTGGGGAAAGGTGTTAAATGTGAAATAGACACAAGGAAAAGCAAGCGAAGATGTACCAGGCGTGGTGGGGGAGGACAAAAGGTTGCTGTGAGAAATGAAAAAGTGGTAGGAAATATGGATGCAGAGCTTATAGATTGACAATGGGATGTTAAACACTGTGATAGAGGGGAGAATGTTAGGTAAGCTAAGGAGGGGCAGAAATAGGAGAAATGATGAAAGTTCGGAGGGAATGAAGGGAGGGAAGAAAGAGTGCAGAAATAAAGAAGGGCTTATTGTGAAATGGGATTTGAAGTCGTTTCTTGATAGGCAATGTGAAGAAATGTATGGGTAAGAGGCTTGTGTCCATTCAAAACCTGCCTTATACGGTAGACTGCCAATTAATAAATTTGTAACGATAAAAAAGTGTTTCAATTGATAAATTCTTAGATATTTCTTTAATTCTGAGAAAACTTTTATAAATTGAACTATCAATTAATGAGGGATTATTTGAGTGTACATATAATCTTATTCTACTCTTAATGTTTCATTTATTTAATATTACTTGGTTTTATTTAGACGATAATGCATTAAAAAGTACTTTAAAATATGTTATTATCAATTTTCAATTGCATTAGCAACGCGTCTTTTGTGTCAAAATAATAGCGCTCAACACGTCTCTCAGAAAAATAAAATATTTTTAGCTCATTAAAGTAGTAAAAACGTTATGAGCGTTTTGAAAACCATACATTTTTTCACTTAGGCTCGGAAAGAAGAGAAGTGATGAACGGCACACTTGCAAAAAATATGTGTAAAAATAAAAATAAGATCCGTAGAGATTTATGAATGTCAGAACTGGTGTTTGAGGCAAGAGTATGAGCGTAGATGGGAGGCTTTTGGCCTTTCGTGTGACGGAGAACGAAGAAAATAAGTTGAATGGAAGCGAACAACGAGGTTCATGGTCAGCCAAAGAGGAAGTTAACGGAGGTAGATCCGAGGAAGGCAGAGGAAGTGGATGGAGGAAATATCAAAAGATATTGGTATGTTGAAGGCGGTGATAGAAGGAAGAATGTAGGGTAAGCGGAGACGTACAGAAATACATGTAGTAGACTTTCTAGATAGCATGAAGGCATGCATAAGTTACGAAGAAACGTGTAAAGAAATAATTTAGGCTAAAGAAGATGAATTTCTCAGGTCACTTTTGATAAATTGTTTTGCCGTTACAGATCTTACAAAGTCTAAATTTAAATATGTATAATATCTGGAATGAATAATTTTCACTTGTGCTGCTTCCGTAGGAAAATACTTCCTTCTCAAGCTTGAACCTTGCTGTTAACCAAATGTGTGAGCGAGTTACGTTATATTTTAACTTGTGTCAATATGATCAAGAATTTTTTTAAATATCTTTTATTCTGGAAACTCCATGCTGTGTCTCCCTCTGTACCTGCTTCAGTAGCAAAAATATATCATGCGAGAATGGCATTCGGAAGTGTGAGATGTAAAACAAAATGTATTATTCTCAAGAAATCGTAGGGCAAAAATGGTTTTCAGTGGGGAAAACTCATGTGGTTGCTTGTCATAAAAGTTCTCAATGAAAAAGGAATAAATTGTAACTGCTGGAAAAGTTAAAATCCCTACCCATTAGAAAAATGACTCCATTGGTTGTTTCCCTACCTGCCCTCTGTTGAGATTTGACTTTAATGGTAATTAACTCTTCGGTGAGAGTCTTATTCTTCCTCAAATGTGCTCGCAATCGAAAACTGGCGCAATACAAAAGAATTGATTTGATATGAAAAGATTCATGTGACTGAATTGGTACCACGTAAATGAAAATCATTGAAATTATTCGTTTAAAAGAGCCTAAATTTGCGTGAAATTCTAATGAATAATCATTATCTCCCTTAATGTTTCTTTTTAGGTTCAACAAAAATTCCTACTCGAAAATGATTTTTTTAGGGCGGTAAATGTTTGATTAGAAAGAGGATATTGATTTCGCAATGGATTTCTCATCCCCTTAATGTTATGAAAAGCAAGTCAAATAGCTTTAAAGATTGACCCGAGTCCTTGATGGATGAAACTCTTGGGATTCTGGTGTAAATATTACAGAATCAATTGAAATTTCAGGAATTTAATGAAGGGTTTCTGCCTTGGCTATCAACTCTACTCGTATCTACGGGAAAATCGTGAACTAGTTAATACTAATTTAATCTTTAAACTTATGAAAGGAAAATATATGACTTGCGGTTTTATGTCTCTCTCTTATAACAATTTCACGCGTGTACTTTTCATAACATGCAGTATTGTTTCACTTTTTAATGCGTTTTAGTCATTATATTTCTTCATAATAGGCCTTGGGAAGTTCTTAGCAATCATCAGCCTCCGGAGTCTGCTGTCCAACATTCCTTCCATCTTCTTGTAGGTCTTTCCCTTTTTTATGGTTTGTAATATAATTATCTCTTCTTCCAACTCTTTAGTTTTCATTCTTCCATCTTCATGCCATTTTGATTCCTCGGTTTCTTTCCTAAATTTTCTTTTTTATAGGAATATTTTCCTACAGTGAATTGGAAATAAAAATTCCTAAGCACGTCATCATTTTGTCGAACTGGATAACCATAGATGAAGAAGTAGGAGTCCTAAATAGAAATAAGTACACTTTTAAAGTTTTTAAAGTTTCTAAGGGGCTCACAGAGGGTTTCTTATTTGTTATTCCCTTTAAAAATTAATCGGAAATCTTGAATTACCAATGCAACCCAGAGTTTTCATCAAAATGAAAAATCCGTTACGAAATTGTTATCTAACTAACAAATTTCATATGTTTTAAATAAGTTACTATTATGGCTGCTATGCTATCAGTTAAGGTTGGTTTTTTATGGACATTTACTGAAAAACGATGAATTTCTTTTCCTCTCTCGACAAAAAACAACCTGACTCCCGACATAAAAATAAACTATTCATCAATTCTGAATACTATTTTCAGCCCACCTTAATTCTATCAAACATACCTATCCAATTCCTACCCCTATCTCGTCTACCTAAAATTCTCCCCTCTATCACCGCTTTCGAGATCCCTTTCCCAATCAAAAGGCTCTGCATCTTTTCTGCATCTTTTGGATTACATTTTTGGATTACCCTACAGTCTTCCGATCTCCCCCACCATGGCTGGCACATCCTCGTCTGTTTTATTTTCTGTCCATATTTACTTTTCCATTACCTTTTTAACAGCTGTTGTGATATGTAAAGAGCCTTTGCAGATGACGAGAAAGTTGGTTAAACTGTTTCATGAGGGAAAGAGTTACTTGGTGTGCAAGGGTCGTACTATGAAAATTTAAAATACTATCAATTAAATCGCGGCGATTATTGAGAGATTTTAGTTTAAAAATATTGTAATATAACACTATGGTTAATATTTTATCTTCTAATAATGCATCTTGGAAATTTAAAAAATTGAATCGTATTCAAATCCCTATTATGTTTTTGGGGAAATTTTGACTTAATAGGAAATACTTTAACTATTTAAGTAAGATATTTGCTGAATGTTTAGTGAAATCAAAATGGTTGAAAGTAATTTTATTTTTTTATAGAAGTAAGTTATGTATACTTACTTTTCTTATTGCATAAAGTTTAAATAAAGAGCAGAATTTTACCTACTTCATCAAATTCAATATTCTCTCACATTTCTGGATAAAATATTTTTCTATTCTCAAAGTAGTCGAAAGATCATGCACCTTGAAGCATTTGATTTTCTTCATTATTGAACCGGATTTTAATTTTCGCTTTTTAATGAATCTACTTTTTATTTCATATATAATATCTATTTGGTTTAAATCTATATAGATTAGATATTATATTAATTATACAGATTAATTATTATATATTTTCAACATGCTTAGATTTTGAAAATCACAGGTCGCAAATGAATAATTATGTGTTGCAAGAAATAATATTAAAAAAACAAAACACATATCCATAAAAAGGTAATAGCAGCCACAAATATTTTAATTCCTCTTCTGAATTAATTGTTTGCATTTTCGTTTGACGATCAAAAGTTTTCGATAGAAAATGAATTTACAATTTTGAAATCTAAATTTTGTTTCTACTCGTTCATGTTTGTTTTAAATACATTGCCAATTTAAATTACACGCTATTATAATATAATCGAATCAGGACGATCAAAATAACTATGTTTTGAGTAAAAAGCCTACATGGAATATTTGAAATAAGGCAAGACAAACAAATCTTTATTATTTTAGTGTGAATTATTTCAATATGAGATATTTGCTTCCTCCTTTGAATAAACCTGGAGATCATTTCGGTGTAAACACATCAGAATATTTTCAAATTTGTGGTTTAATCTATTAGTTCTATCTAAGGTGAACTGAAGGTTACATATTTTTGCGGTTTGCAATGAAAGATGATAAATTTACAGCAATGATGCTATGATGAATAACTACGGATCATCAACCTCTGCTTTATAAGGAGAGAAATCAAATACATTACCGGAGTTCTTTCTCACTAACGCTGCTGAATCACCATATTACCCTCTAATAAATCACCATTAAGTATATCCGTTATTTAATTATTAATCATTCATCAGAATAAATAATATCATGCGTAGCTAACAGGTGGGTACACACACACACACATATATATATTTTTATTAGGTAATCTACCGGTTAAGGTAGGTTTTTGGATGGACACAACTATCAAATAAACATTTTGTGACTCCCCACCTAGCAAACTAATCTATATCAGGTCCCTCTTCATCTCGGTGTACCTCCTTCCTCCCTTCATCCCGTCCAACATCCCTATCCTGTTCCTACCCTTACCTCGCTTGCCCAACATTCTCCCCTCTATTACCCTCTTCAACATTCCACTACCGCTCAATACGCCTTTCATCCATTTTTCCTGCCTCCATAGGATTTCTCTCAACAAACCCCTCTCCTCACCCACCATTTCCAGTACTTCCTCATTTGTTTTCCTTTCGGTCCATTTCACCTTCTCCATTCTTCTCCACACCCACATTTCAAAAGCCTCCAATCTACGTCTATCCTCCTGCTTCAGCGACCACGTTTCCGCGCCGTACATAGCTACGCTCCATATCAGAGTTTTTACGAGTCTTGTCTTAACATCCCTACTCAACGTCCCCGTCATCAACTCCCTCCTCCTTGAGAAAGCCTCCTTGCCTAGCGCAATTCTTCTCCTTACGTCCCTACCACTTTGACCGTATTGGTCCAAAACACTTCCGAGATATGTAAACTGCTCTACTTGCTCTATTTTTTCCCCGCCTATTTTAATATTTAGCTTAGCCTTTTTCTTTCTGGAAAATCGCATAACCTTTGTTTTATTAATATTGATTCTCATCCCATATTTATCGCACTGAACCTCCAATTCACTCAACAATGCTTGCAACCCCTTGGCTGACTGAGCAACTAATGCTTGGTCATCAGCAAACCTAACCGATTTCACGAGTTCCCCTCCGACTTTCATTCCTACCTCCAGTTCTTCCCATGCCTCTTTAATCATTTCCTCTACATATACGTTGAACAGTACCGGTGACAATGGGCAACCCTGCCTTACACCTCTTCCTAACACTGCCCATCCAGACTCTCCGTTCCCCACTCGCACCTGAGCAGTCTGAGACATGTACAGGTTGCGGATCAGTCTCCTGTCCCTCCAATCCATTCCTATTTTCTGCAATACACGCATTAATTTTTCCCAATTCACTCTATCAAACGCTTTTTCGAAATCTACAAAACAGGCAAAACCGTCCTGATTGTATTCTATATTCCTCTCGACTAGTGATCTCATTACTGCAATGGCATCACGCGTACCTCTTCCTTTCCTGAACCCAAACTGATCATCCCCTAAGTAATCATTTGCCTTACTCTCTATCCTTTTGTTGATGATCCTGAGAATAACTTTAGCTGCGTGGGATATCAAACTTATTGTTCTGTAATCCTCACATGACGAAGCCTTTGCCTTTTTTGGAATAGGAACTAACACCGATCTCACAAAATCTTCCGGCCAGATTCCTTCCTCATAGATACTACGAATCAGTCCATATATGGCCTTTTTCCCACCTTTCCCTAACCATTTCAACATTTCTACAGGAATATTGTCCACCCCCACAGCCTTATTTGCTTTCATCTCCTTTAATGCCCTTTCTATTTCATCGTCGAGTATTGCTAAAAAGTGGAGACGACATTTTTTTCACGTCGTGTCGCTCAATTTATTCATCTTGGCGCGAGTAAAATATCAAAATGAGACGATAGAAAGGCAGAGAGAGAGAGACAAATGGTAAGATATAAAAAAAGCGAACGAAACACGGGACGAAATTGATGGGAATAGTAAAAACGCAGGAAGGAAAGGGTAGAAGGAAAGAAAGTAAAAAATATAATGTGACGGTAACAATACGTACTTTCACATCGATTTTTCTTTGCATGACTAAAGGAAAGGGTGCACTACAAATTCATGTCAACTTTTTGTATTTCTAACGTAAATTTAACTCTTTTCTGAAGGCCTATGCTAGGAAAATGAAGGAAAAACCTCTAAAACATTTGCAATTAAAGTACGTATATTATTAAAAAAATTATTTTTTACCTGAGTGGAATGAACCTGACATTTGCCATATTCGAATTATGATTGGCAATGAGATATTGAAGACTTCATGACAGAGGGGAGAACGTTAGGCAAGAGAGAAAAGTTTAGGAAAAGGACAGGAATGTTAAACGGAGTGAAAGAGGAAGGAACTTTACGTAATCGAAGAGGGGTGTATTCTAGGGTAGGATTTTAGGTTTTGTTTTGTTAGGAGAAACTTGGGGATTATTTGGTATTTGTGCTGATCCAAAACCTATCATGTATGTGTTGGATTACAGGGGATTTCAGCGTATCTTCAAGCCACAGCTACCTTAAATTGTAGACTATCAAATACACATTACATGTACCAACACAAAATAATGCCTGAAAATATTACTGTTCAGTACAAAAATCCATACTTAAGAGGGGATGGATATATTTTAACATAATGTGTGGACGAAATGAAGGGTCGAATTTTGTTGGAGAAATTTTGCTGGGTTTATTGTGATAAGGGGTGTCAGGTTGTATTTGGTAAGGGAGGCGAACAAATATATCGCTGTTCAAATCGAGTAGCTTCAGGCGTGATGTTGTGGAAGTCGAACGTAATTAATAACTGATCGTAACATTCTTCCACTTGATATCAAGTGGAAAAGTGCTACGATCAGTTATTCATTGTCACTGTTCAGTCTATTTAACTAAAATTTACCTTAAACGGTGAAATATCAATGATAAATCACTCTGTTAAGGGGAAAGGGTCAGTATTAACAGCGGAAGACCTGTCTTGCTTACTTACATTTCCGCAGAATAGTATAAAAATCCTCGTATAAATTATTTTTTATCAGTTTTTCTTTCGAGATACGGTGAATGGTGAACGAAACACATATATTTAATTCTTTGCTTGTGTAATGGTTTAAGTTTTACACTAATAATTCAATTATTGCATATATCAATAAGGAAAATGAAATGGTGCTCCAAGGAAATCCGTGTCGGTTTTAATAAAATTAGTTCTCAGGTCTCACGCTCTGTTTAAATGATTTATCGGGCGATGCCTACGTGAAAAAAGAATTTCATAGTTCTCCTGCTCTCTTTAACTCTTATTTTTATGACATCGCCACTAGTACACGTTGAAAAAAAGTCGAAATTTTTGCTACATGAGGATTGTTTTCGGCCAAAATGAAATCAGTTCACCATCTCGAAGTGAATGACATTTCATTTTAAATGCTTTCCTGTTCAGGTTAATAGTTTTTTTTCAATTTACCGTATCTGCAAAGAGGAACAATTCAAGAAACAAATTACATCCACTCAGTCATAGATATAATTCGGACAATGGCCAAAAGGTATCCAGCGGGCCTCAGAAACGTGTATTTTCGTTAAATGGAATTTTTTCATGGAAACAATACTTATACCAATACGCAAGGAGAAATTAAAGAATGAGTAAGGACGTCATTGCGGAATTGCTGAAGGAGTAAAAACGAGGAAGAGTAAGGATGGGAAGAAGTGAAAAAAAAGAGTAATAAAGCACCCGATTCGGGAATAGGGGCGGGTGGGTGTCGGTAGGGACGCATCGAGTTTCGTTAGGGTGGAGGACGGACGGACGCTGGACATAAAATTCTCCCCTTCGCACCCCTTCCCATTCCCCTTCCTTTCTACCCTGAGCGTAATGAGAGTGGCCCCTAGGGTCTTCTGGGAACCCTTCCGGCGGGAAAGGCCTGGCCCTCCCATTCCCCTTCTCCTGATTGGCACGGAAGGGAAGGGGATGGAACGGTGACTGGCAGAGGGTTGCAGTGGTGTTGACTTCGGGTAGCGAGAGAGGGGGTGAGGCGAGTACGATACCCCCTAGAGGTGGAGGGAGAGAATAGAAATAGCGAATGAAAATGCGGTATGACGATGCATGTAGCGACGCAATATCGATATTTTCAGGCGAGAGGTAGTGAAAGTTCATCATTATGAGAAAACAAATTTGCACTTTTCCACAAGTTTACTGGTATTGTACTACGAGTTTCGGCTCACAGAGACATCATTTTGTGCAAGACAATATTTTGTGTAAATGTCGATTTTTATGTCGACGTTTCGTTCACTTCAACCAGGTCGGTGTGGATAGAATTGAGGAATCGAGTTATCGATTGCCGATAACTACCATCGACATGGTTTGTTTGTTCAATAGATTCAATGCTTGATATGACGATAGTGACGGTTGGGACTCTGAAGGCAAACTTGGTGAGATCTTGCGTGGGCCAATATCAAGGAGAGTGAAAATACTTGCCCTCCATTCAACGAGAGTGGACATATTAACCAGTATGTACGTGGGAAAGAAATAGGACCAACACCTGTAATGACATTAACCACTTTTGGTTAATAAATACGTTCAATCAGAAAGACTGATACACTAAATCAGAAAGGTGGTATAACTAGACAGCAAATCGTCAAAGAACGCTTCGTTAGTGAGTACCTTATTCTCAATTCAAAAATATTTTTGAGAAAAAATTGTGTCCTTCTGCAAAGTATTCCTCCAATGAATGCTCTAAACCGAACTCTAAGACATAATAATGTAATTGTAAAACAAGTGTATTAGTGTAGTTTTCTGACGTATTTTTAAAATCGCGAACATTATATATACATATCATTTACAATACATGCTGCTTAAGGCACTTCAAAACTATTTCCGTAGCACAAAGGGATAAAAATTTCCGTTATCATCGTCGATTTAACTTAAAAAGGCATAATAATATTAGTGAAAAAATTCAAAAAATCTTTGTTTTTATCCGTACCTTTTACAAGATGCAAAGGCGTACTTTGTTTCAGTCGGAAATGACTCTTTGTACATTTCATTGCATTCGTTTTGATTGCGTGTCTCGAATAGTGATGTTTACTTCAAACATTTTTTCACCATTTGCAGGTATCAGTATTTGCAAACTAAGAAGTAATAGCCATGATGAAAGGGGAGGAGAGGAAATTGTTGGGAAAAATCTAAATGAGGCTGGAGAGATGGATGCAGAGAAGTTCAATTGGCAGTGGGATGCTGAAGAGTGTGATTGAGGGGAGGACGTTGGGAAGGGGAGGAAGAGGAAGGAATAGGATAGACACGTTCGACTGAATCAAGGGAGGTAGAATATATTCGGAATTGGAGAAGGGTTTATTGGAACGTAGCGGTGCCAGGTTGTGCCTTGTTAGTCGAGGTTAAGATATGTAGGTCTGTTCAGTCTCTGTTCACCCTAAATCTACCTTAAACGGTAAAACTTAGTAGAACGGTAGAACCTTACCGGCCATGTAATATCAGTGCACCTAATAATCGGTGCATCAGTGGAAACTAAAATTATTATTATTATTAGGTAACCTACGGGTTAAGGTAGGTTTTTGAATGGACATAACCATCAAATAAATATTTTGTAACTCCAAACAAAACACAATCGAGCAACCTACTCTACATCAGGTCTCTCTTCATCTCTGTGTACTTCTTTCCTCCCTTCATCCCGTCCAACATCCCTATCCTGTTCCTACCCTTTCCTCGTTTGCCTAACATTCTCCCCTCTATTATCTTCTTCGACAATTGACGCTCAATGCGCCTTTAATCCTAGCATTGTTATATATACCATATAACACCAGACATGCCAACTTTCAAAAATGAAAAATCGGGAGGACATGCCAACTTTCAAAAATGAAAAATCGGGAGATTTTTAGAAGTGTATCACGAAGTAATCACTTTTAATTACCACAATATTTTCATGGCACTTTAATCCCTTTATAACACTTTGCCAATTTTTAATGAATGTCACACTTTATTAACATGTTAAGCTAAGTACACAATTTGAACAGTTCATCAAGAACGTAAGAAGGAAAAATCGGGAGTCTCCCGCTTAAATCGGGAGAGTTGGCATGTCTGTAACACGTATATTCTCTCTTTCTATCCATTATCTTGGATTTCGGAAAACATAATAATTTAGCAAAGAAAAATAAAAATATATGACCACATATTTCAATGTATCCGATAGTTTTCCTAGGATCTGATAGTTCGACCGGCCCCGCTGGCGGCGGAGTAACGTTCTCACTTGCCAGCCAAAGGTCGCAGGTTCGATTTCCGCCTAGTTGGGCATTCACCCTAGGCATGGGCATTCACCTAGGGCATGGATGTTTGTGTAATCGTCTTCAATATAATGCTCAGGGATTGGATGGAAGAAGGGAGTAAGTATATAGTTTCAATCTCGTATCAATAAAAGACGTTAATTAATGAATGGTATAGGTAATTTCGATATGTCGCCGCCATTTGGATATCCCGTTTACACCGATGGTCGATATCGGGGAATGAATATCGCACACCCCTACTCGATTAGTTTCGTACCCTCCCACACCCACGGATTTCCTTTGCTTTCCTGTAAGGAGGGCTGGCGGACTACGTCCAACGATTGCCTATCTCCCGAACTTCCGTTCCCCACCGTTCTGACCCCATCCAGCAGCCAAACCCGCTCACCGCTCCCCTACCAATCCTCCGGGATATTTTCTTCCCCTCCTTTCATCTCCTTCTTCGTGTTTTTCCACGGCAAACAACCGATATCGAGGTGAAGGGAAGAAGGGAGCAGCGAAAAGGGAGGGCGTGGGAGGGGGGTAAACATTCCCTTCAGGGCGTCTTCCCACGTAGGACTGCCGCTTGGAGCTTCACCCTTCGTTTCCCGCTATGGCTTCCCGTCTTCCACATTTCATCGTGCGCTACAGACGAAAGAGTTTGTGTCGAGCGATTCATAACTTTTTTTTACCCCCATAACGCTGAACGAGATCCGGATCGATTCGGCATTAATTTTTCATTCGTTTCAAGAAAAAAAAATGAGGAGGTGGAATAAATGGCATAAAACAACAGCCAGACCAGTTTTTTTCTGAACTACCACAGTTACCAAACTTAATGGTGCAACATGGGAACATCGAAATAACGAATTTTTTTCTGTCTTCCGTGCGCTTGGAGGAGATGTAAAATATTGTCTTTCATTTAAAGATGTTCCATTCGTACAATACTCTAAAAAATCTGCTTTCATGTATTGTATTTCACCACTGATATCTTGCGTTAAACTCTATTAAGATAATATATACGAACGTGGATATTAGCTTATGAGATTTCTGGTCAGAAAATGTACGGTTTTATTTCAACACACTTATTACTCAACCTACAGATATTATGGGTCTTCTCCTTGTGTGCCTCTCCCCTTGCTGAAACTAAACTGATCATCCAACAAGTAACCATTTGCCCTCCACTCTGTTCTTTGATGGCCCTGAGAACCACTTTAGCTTAGAGCGAAATCAAACTTCTCTCTCTAGTCCTCGCTTACGACTGTCTTTTCCTTTTTGAGGATGGTAACTAGCACCGATACGACGAAATCTTCCAGCCAAATCCCTACGAATTAAACCATAAACGCTCTTCCACCCACCTTTTCCTAAATCTTTTAGTAGTTCCGTGGGACTGTTGTCTACCCCCACGGCCTTATTTGATTCCAATTTCCTTAATGGCCTTTCAATCTCGCAATCAAATATTCATGGATCTAAGGTCTCCTAATCCACGTCGTTTTCTTTTTCTGTGTCGAAGCGAGTATGAATCACGGGTACACTGGATGTATACGTTGTGAGGCTCTTGATTCTCGAAGAGAGCAGGTAGGACTTGTGATTTTGAAAAGGTATCCTGTCCCTGAGTTTTCTTGTAACAGCGAGGGAATTATCATTGCTCCAATTTATATTCGTAATTATAAACCGAGAAATACGAGAGGGATGGACACATTCACAGACAGATTCCATTACTCGTTCTTCCTCCGAACGATACCTAAGCAACACGAAATAAACCCAATATAACGTTTAAATGAAATTAGCTAAAACATTTGGTTTTGGTTAATTATGCAAGGGCAATGATCATTTTTATATGATGTAACATAATTTCAAGTGAATGTACATCTATATGCTAATATTTGTGCATGTATGGTGCCCTAACATCCCCGCTACACGCTCTTGTGGCGGTTTGAGGGGTATTGTGTATGTAAATGTACGAGTATGTCTAAATTTCCTGGCTTTATACATATATCCTTGCCATATTGATCTTACATGTAAGTATTCTTTCTATCTTTCTTGAATCCTTTCTGGTTCAATTAATAATTTTTCTGGCTTATCTTTTAAATTGTGAACAAATGTTTTCCTTGTTATTTCATGATAGATCTTTTACCTTTCTGTAAAAAGAACACATTTCAGTTTTCCTTTGTGCATACGTGTTCTTCCTATTTCCTCGCACAGCGTCCTCCACAATGCTTCTTTCAGCCTGTAAATTTCCCGTCTCAATTCATTATTTATCTCTTTGCACTTCCATGTACCTAGTTCTCTTTACGTTCATTCACGACTGTTTCCTTAATTCTCACAATCATATCGTCAGTAATATACGGTTTCCTTGTCATTTTCTTAATAATTATCACTATAATTTCGTTTACGGCTTTAGATATACCTTTTTTTTCAAATTTTTTTCGAAAGATTCAAATCTTTCTTCTATTTTTTTCAATTTGACTGTCCTCTTTCATCAAGCTTTTCACTTCATCCTGATGGTTCCTTCTTTCCAATGTTTCCCGATTAATGCTTCTGTAATCTATTTATTCATCCTGTTTTCCAATTTTCCATTTTCAGTTGCATCCTGTTGAATCTAACTTTACGCTTCATTACTTCTAAATTATGATCTGAATCCATATCAGCTCCCGGGAAACTGTGCGAATCAATAACGCTGTTCATTCCTCACCTAACAGATATCACTCTGAGTGTCTGGGTATTTTTCATGTATATGTAAGCGTCTGTGTTGGTGTTTGAAACGAGTGGTTGTCATGATTAAACCCCGTGTTTTGCGTACCTCCATTGCTTTCCATCCACGGTCATTCCTTTTTCCACATCCGTAGCCTCCAACCTCACACATGTCCATTTCCCACTTCACACACCGCCGCGTTTCACCCCCCGATTCATTGACGCCATCTCTAAATTCGTTGGTGATGATTAGAAGTCGTTAAAATTTTGAATATTTAAAGTAGAACAGGTAAAAAATAGAATTTTAGCCGTTTCCACGTTTCTGACACGTTGAACAGTTTTTTCTATGCCGGAATAATCTTTTATCCGATATGGATTCACGACGCGTGATATTAAATGCCTAGGAATGTAAGCGAACCAAAATTTTTCAATTATATATATACATTATATATAATTATAAATTATATATATAGTTATATATCATATATAATATATTATATTTTGGAGTGAATATTAAAATTATATTTAACCATTGAGTACGAGAAGCCATTTCTTGAAATCATAATGAACAGAATCCTGAGGGGCAGTGGGTAGGGGGGGGGTAAGACATTGGTTTGATAACCTGGCAGTCAATGGTTCGATTCCTTTTTTTAGGTAGATCAGACCACAAAGATAAAATAAGGGAGATAGATTCCAGGACAGACAAATAAAAATACTCATTCTCTCCCAGAACAATCAGGAACCATAATAGTAAAAAACTAAAATCACTTTAGAAATATTAAAAACATATAAGTTGCAAGTCGGAACAAAATTAAAAATTCAACGATGTTATGTTTTAATTTAGGTGCATGCTTATGTTTGTTGGTAGTTTGTGTGTTTGCATGTGTGTGGAATGAAAGGGTTCTTGCATGAATGTATATTATGTTTTATTTGCGGACTGTATAAATTTGTGGCTTTTCCATGCGGTTGTTTTTTCTTAATTACGGTTTGCGCCCTAACATCCCTCGCCACACACCATTGCGGTGGCTTGCGGGGTATTGAGTAGAAGCAGAAATGATCATATAACCTTTAATTTTCACGAAAACCATGAAATGGATACCGTGAATCAATTAAAATATCGTAAATTTAACGACTTTAACACGTATATTAGACTGATGTCCCCGTATTATCTTTAAATCTTTTCATTAACAATTTATAACAGGATTCTTATCATCGTGATATACCCTCCTCGAGTAAGACCTCGAGTTTTCACACGTCCGTTCGGTCCAATCATGTCTTATTGAAGTAAAAAGAGGAAATATGATGAAGTTCTCATGGTCAGTAGGAGTACTCGCATAACCAGTGCGGCATCCTTAACACATGTAACATAAGGGCGAACTAGTTTCATGAATTAGACGTAAGTAGTTGGTTTACGACTGGAAAAACTTTCAGAAGCCACCACCAAGCAAAATCACCTTGCTACCGCCAGTCATGGCAGCGCCAAGTCCTAGAGGTTGGGGAGAGCACGTGAGGGCATCTAACCTCAGCCAATCTCATCAAGCGACGGATGATTGTTCATTCCGTCCTTCTTTTTGAAATTGCACGACCAGCTGAAATAAGAGAATAAGGCGCGCCTCATTTGTTTCGCTCATCCTTTTGGCCTCGAGGTTCATTTTTTTTCAAATCTCCTCAACCTTCATTCTCATCTGTCTTCATCAATGTTTCATCATTCTATTCCGTTTCAGATGAATGAAAATTTGAAATAACTTCGTGAATAATTACGCAAATGAAATTATAGCGTTAATTAATCCTCATGGAAGTACTCAGTCCTTCGTTAACTTAAGGTTACACGAATATTTCCTTTGCTTTACTTGAAATATTCGTATCTGTTTCCATCCTTATCCTTATCTCTTTTCAGTAAATTTATGTTAATTGGAAGACGCGATAAGTCTAGTGCGTAGAGTGTTGGCCACTGATCTGAGAGCCCGGGTTTGATTCCGGGTAGCGTATCTGAACACCATTATCTTTATTCAACCAAGGTGTGATTTTTCGGGTAACAGACATTTCTGGGATGCGATTGGCGGCACAGTGAAAGGAGCTGTCCCTTATTACCCTATGAATGTGTGGATGTGACACGTCCGTGGGCACAGTATTGGGTGATTCCTACTATGATCGAGCAAACCAAACTTCGGGGTGATAATTATACTCATAGTGATTTTCACACTTCGTTCAGGTACCTGATGATGACGCCGAAGCGTTGAAACCGGTAGTACGAATAAAAATCGTGTGGAAGTTACAAAGTGTATTCATTTTAAACGAAAATCAACCTCCACAAAGTTGAGCCTGAAACCATAGAATTCATTTTCACACTTCTCCCCTTCCTTCGTGGGTATTTTTCCGCCGTCAGGAATTTTTCTAAGCATGTATCTACTCGATTTCCATTTTTCCGGGTATTACGAATTTTTATTGAGAGAAATAGTCATTCGTTTATCTATCAAGTACTCTAGGAATTCATTTTTTTGCGTTTATTCTGCATTTCGTACTTTTATAAACTGTTTTGATACATAACAGTTTAACGTTTCGGGATAGAGACGCGGCAGAATGGGTCTGTCACACGTGAAATCCAAACAAGTTTTCCAAAAAAAGTTATTTATTATCACCCTTGTTTGTCTAGATCCTCGCGTAATCTATAAAAGTATTATCTAGAAGTAACGTGGCGAATCTGAAGACGATTAAGGTACCAAGATGTAAGAATATTGCCGTAATGCTGAAACATCAATTTTTTGATTGAGGATAGAATGGAGTTTTTTTATTCGAAACACGTGTGTGATTAGATAATGTATATTTTATGATATTTGATATTTTTGCATGCGACTAGGTGGAGGAAAAAATCTCCATAATCTCATTCTCGTCCCAAATATACGTAGGGAGACCCAGTTCCCTTTCTCTCTCTCCCTCTGTCGTTCCCTCTGCCTTTTAGAATAAATCTCAACCCTCCCGAAGTAGAATAGGCTGAGTAGATGCCACCACCTCATTCACGTCTCTTTCCCTGTCTCATTCCTCTGAGCAATCTTGACTTTCCGCTTATTATATCCTGACCAGATCTTGGCCCATCAGCCCCTCCATCTTCTCCATAGGATATCTAAATGAAATAAAGAAAATAAACCCTTCACTTTTCCCTTTTCTTCCTCTAAGCATCAAAGGCAGCGTAACTCGCATGATCTCCATCTCAAGAGGAGGGAAAAAAAAAGGACCCGCTTCTTGCTCGTTGCCACGATCAGCATTCCCTCTCAACAGTCTTGTCCCCAATACCGTTGACGGTGGAAAAGATCTTCAAAATGATTTTTCTTTTCTTTCCGATTGCCATCACCTAAAGTCTGAAAGTAGTCCTCAGATGCCCTCAGGTAATATTGTCGTGTAATAACCGTTACGCCTCCTTACCCAAATGAAAGTTCTTTCCATGTATCGCATCAACTTTAAGTGAAATTCCACCTGTACAGTATGAATGGGCGGTCATTTCGTGGAGGATTAGGAGAACCCTTGAAGAGGCTGAAAATATCTAAGGAGATAGACAAGAGTATGGAATGAGAAAAGAGAGGGAGAAGGGTTAAATCTGGAGGTAAAATTTACGTTACAGTTACCATGCCTTCAAATTATCAACAAGCATTTTTCTAGATGATGATTTTAGACATTTTCAAGCTACTTGCATGAATTTAAGCACCTTAGCAGTTTTTCCACCTCGCTGTTTTCTTTATTGATTATAAGTGTACCGATAGGCCTATACTCTTATGTTCATCCAGACTCTGTTAAGGTGTGAATCTCTCGAAAATTTTCTCGTTCCTTATAATATATCTAAATGGGCGATAACCTATAAGCATCTTTGCCTAAATGATAGTATCTCTCCATTTATTATGCCACGTTGAAGTGTCCCCCTTTTGGTCATTCTGTAAAACATGAATGAGCTCGTATTTTAAACCTTCACCTTGTATTCATGTTTTTTTAAAAGAAAGCTGAAAAATTATTAAGAGGCTATTTCACAACTCTTTTTTATGACTACCGTCCGTCTGGGAAATTTATTTCAATAATGTCGAATTTATACCTTTGCACAACATGATAGTGTCGCATATTCATGTATTGTATTGAATGGGGATCGGGATGTTGCCGTGGCTAAAGTACTGGCTTCCCACCGAGAGGGCCTCCGTTCGAATCCTGGTGTACTACTATGTATTAGAAGTTGCCAAATGTTTCATGATAGATACATAGTGTCAACCCATGCCCATTGGTTGGATGATTCCAGATCCCAGGTCAAATCGTGACGAAATCCATTCAAGCCCATCTAAACAAACTGCAAAACTAAAAAATAAAATAACATGGCTAGGACAGATAAAATTGAAACTCGGGTGCAATTGATAAATGATTTTCTTCATTTTTGTATTTTTAGAGAGCAATTCCTTTGATTCTTTTCGTTCCGTTCATATCCGTTGTTTCATATTTTAGAAAATAGTAAGGGGCTTATAGTAAGATAGCGGAAATAAAAGTTACCCAAGGTCGCATGCGAAGTATTAATTAAGAAGGAAAAGTTTTCATCAGAGTTTCTATATTATTCGTTAGGAATAACACTTCAACACGAGAAGTGGAAATACGTACTGTGAAGTGGATAACAGAATGCGTTCGCTTGACATAGACGCGGGGGTATATTGCTTACCTATTCGATTTGCTCGTCCCCACCAATAATGCGCCCAAGATTGTCAAATTGAACGCATCATTGCCGTGAATGGAACAGATAATAAGAAAAATTGGGACTCAATTTCATCCCACAACTTAGTTCCATAATCTTGGGACTAATGTCTTCTCCACTCTCACTCTTTCTCCTTTATACTCTGCGTTTGTCCGATGATCGAATGGGGCTCCTTAACCTATAGGGACCCAAAACTTGTGGAATAAAACTAAGTGGGAACGATGTTTCGAATTGCGCTAAGACCCGGAAGCAATTCTATCGAGGATGGCATTTGTTTTGTTGCTCTAATTACCCTCTTGGCCGTGGTTGATGGCATCAAAACCCAGTGCATTTAACAAAGATGAGGGCTTGTTGGAAGAGTCAAATTGATTTTAATTTATAATCTGTGTGTCATATATCAATTTTATTGTTCTTACAGTCACATGGTGTAGTAAATTCCATTGAACAATGATAAATACTACATAAGTATTCGACCTGGAGTCTGGAATTGAATAATACACTTGATCGCTTACAATTAGACTTCTAAGAAAAGTCTTGCGTGAATTTTGATAAATAATGTTAAATAATAGATATATAGTAATCTTATCACCATACCCAACGCTTGCACATTTCTGTCCCAATTCAAAATTGCGAAACTTATAAATTTGGGTATTACATGACGAAAAGAAGTTGATACGTTCATTATAACAAGGACAATGATACCAAGTGATAATATACGTAGACATATATACATCTAATCCTAAATCTCGATCGGTTTTTTCTCCGTTTCTCATAAACAGTAGGGATTAAAAATTCTTCCAAAAAAAAAGCATACTCAAAATTTCTACTTCCTTCACCAACGTTAATTCTATAAAAAAAATAAAATTCAGTACGCTTCACCTTTAGTTGAAGCGTACTGAATATTAGATGAGGGCTTGGATGAAAACCGTGGATTAACAACATATGTAAATTGACGCAACGGGAGGCTTTTTTCATATAAATAAAAACCACGGAGCTGTTCAAATTAGCTCGGAAAATTCGGTGCAAACCGATGGTGGTTGAACACGTTGGAGAACGGGAAAAAAATAGAGAGACACGTGCGTGGAAGCGGGAGGGGTAATCATTTTCCTCTCTCGTCTGTGCTAGAGGCTTAGGAGAAAAAATCTATGATAGAGCTCACGTGTTCATGTGAATGTGGGTACGTGAAGCAGCGACCGGGAAATATCGCAAGTGAATGTGATGGTTGCTGGAAGGGGAGAGAGTGTGTGGTTGAGTGAAGGGAAGGGTTAGCGATGGGCGTAGTAATTACCGCCGCTTTTGTCGACGGTGTAAACTTGGATTGTACCTTTGATGCGACATAAAGCTGACGCTCTTCCTCTCTCTCTCACAGGGAAATTGGCGCGAGAAAAAGGCACGCTATAATCCCCGTTCCTCCCTCCAGTTTTCCACAACCCCTTTCTCCCCTCCCCACCTAGCTCTCTTTCCCCTGTACTTCCATAACCTCCCCTCCCCAGTGACGCCCATTGAACTTCCGTTGTAATTAGGGCTTTGGTTTTGGTGGAGAACAATCTCTTTCCCCCTCTCCCATCAGCGCGTGTGATGCTTTCTTCGCCATGGCGGCTTTTTTGATTCCGACAACCAGTTCCGGAGATCAGGAGCACATAATGATTGGAATCAGAGCCCCATCAGGGTATTTTTTTTACAAATAAAACAGTTTCTGGCGTAACTTGGTGGAAAATCTTCATACTGACTTGACTGGACACTACTGGACTTGTCAATTTTACCTGATGATGTTATGTTATAACGAAACCTAGGTAGTAAAAATTAAAAAGTTTATGTGGAAAAGTAAAGTGGTTTTATTATTAAAAGTCAGTATTTTTTTTACCTTTTCGGACGGTGGTAATTCCTGATTTTGCATCACTTACAATAACTCAGCTTGCAGGTTTCATTCGATTTTCAATTGTTCTGGATAATGACTCTATTTTACATGAATACCCGATAAAAAGGTGAAAAATTACTCACCAGGATCTACAAAATTCTTTGGTATCGAGAAATCTTGCACCCACATTTGAACACATAAAATTTCAGAAAAACTATATTTGTGGAATTTGAAAGACAATCTGCTATTTTTTATTGACAATATTTTTAACAAACCCGGCTTTCAGAGTAGTATTCAATAGTACCATGTCAGAGCAATATATCCATGTATTCACATTACCACACATGTACACACACTACCTCAAGAGAGCAGACTGCATTGATGTAATCCATTTTTGTTGTTGGATTTGCCATATTTTACAGGGCCTCCTGATTAAGCTCAGCGACGAGGTTAGATGACTGTTCATAGGTTAGAGGATATGCCAATTAAAACGGAGTTCGTGTTGGTACTCTGAATAAAAAACGAAAGGAATGCACTTTACCGGATTGCGTGGAGTGTATATTCAGCCTTCATAAATTTAGAATGGTGTGGGGATGGTGTGATGGCTAACGTACTGGCTTCTCACCCTAAGGGCCCAAGTTAGAATCCCGGCGGCGAAAGATATTTTTCAGTGGTGTCCCGATCCCTACTTGAGATGCCTTTTGTGGAGAGCACTTGGTGGCGAGGGTGAGTACGCCGTCCGTCGGGTGGGACGTTAAGCTGCGGATCCCTTGCCACCTTTCGTTAAGAGTAGGCTAATTACGACCGTTCCTTCCACCCTTCATCCTATTCTATCCATCCCTAGTGGCGCAAATGACCTTAGTTGTTGGTCGCCTCCCCTAAAACTACAACTACTGTAAATTTAGGCAGAATAATTTACCGTTCTTTGAGTCTGTTTCATTCCTTCGGTTGGTGTTTGCCCAACGACTCACCTGGTGCGATAGGGGCATTCAAGACCAGCCTGGTCATGAGTTTTTTTTCGGAATCTAGACTTTATTTATTACTTCTCACCCATATTTTAATACCGTTTCTTATTCACAGATTTTAGATTTGTTTCAGAGACGCCTAAAGTCAAACAAGCCGCCAGGAATTTGCTTTGATGATTTTATGTTGAAAACTGCTTTTACTTTTCCGAAATTTTTACCCTAAGGGAACCCTCTGTGGCCGCCATTGCAAATTCTATATCCGAACTGTCAATCTCTGCACAATATCATCCACCACCATTTTGGAGTACCAACTGAGATTAAACGAGTAGCTGATCCGGCCCCCCCAATGCTACAGAAATATACACGGTTTGTTCAAATTCAGCAGGTGAGATTGCGTGCCCTCTAAATTCGCTAGAAACACGGCACGTTATTTATATTTGATCTGTCAATTCAAAGTTATTAATGCATGCGACAGATCCAGCCTTAAGTTAGGTGGTAAATCATCATGGTGGTAACTAAGTAGTGTCGTAGTATTTTGAAAAATATTCGAGGTCGCACTCAACCCCCTTGATAGTTATTATGCCATAGCCCCAATTTGGCGTCTTATTCCAAAATAGGTCATATCTCAGGAGTGGGGAAATTTATTGGCGCAAGGGTGAAACTTGTTCGTGCATTTTATCAAAGCACCAAGGGTAATGTGGGAAGCGTTACACTTTTAGCGGTCTGTGAAAATGTTTATAAAACTACCAGTCTGTTGACGCCGTAATCAATTGGTTAAGTACTGGTAGAAGTTTAATCTCCGCCTTCATGTTTCTCTTAGAATTTAAAATATTTAAATTTATACAATAATCATCTTAGGAGGATGTTAATCCGTCGTCGTTCATGTTTGCCTTTCGTTCATTTTTTCGACCGTTGTTGTGTTCACGGGTCGCAGGTCACCTTTTAACACTTACCCCGTTGCTCTCAACGAGGGAGTTTGCTGCTCCGCTGCCTTCATCCCCTTTGGAAGATGATATTGCACGTGTGTAGCATGGAATTAAGTAGTTCTCTCGATTGAAATACTCGACCATTTCGTAACCTCTGACAAAAGTCACTAATTAAGCTCGGGATATTGAATTTTGATCGTATTCGGACGTTGTACATTCCACGATGGCCGATTTCCTCCATTGCCTATTGTTGACAGCCATCTTGTCGTCCTGAATTTTGAGCTCTACTGCCCTGTCGGTCTGAATCACGCAGCTGTACAGCACCTTCCACTCCCTCTCCGCCATCCAAGGACGCCATTTGTCATCCGCTGACGAGAATTAGCCTTTTTAGTATGCTAACAGTGCCGAAGCGCGTCGGGGTTATTCCTTTTCTGAGGATAATCAGGGTATATGATCAGTTTTTCCTTCTGATGCTGCGGATTTACATATTTCGTTTCATTCCGTCGTTTTTATCTTTTTCTTTGAGATTCTCTTCTGATGAAAGCTTCGTAGGTGATATTAAGGTTCCTAATCGGGTCACGGTATTAGGCTTCACTCTCTGGAGTTCCTTCATCACGGAGGAAAAATAAGAAAACCCTTGACATAAAATAAGTGTTTTTTTAGGGAGATAGTTAGAGTCGAGTGTCCTTTTCACTGTAAAAATTCAGGTCCTTGATTCGTAGAAAAGATAAAAGAAATGGAAATTGGATAAAAGACGGGAGTTTTTCTATTCAAGCACCGCAATCGCTAGAAATAGAAGAAGCAAGAAGGATAAAGTAATCTAAATAGGAACGACAAAGAAGGCTTCCTATTAGAGGACACAAATACTAACGATAAACAATACCAGCATTGGCATAAGGAAGCGATTAGTCAATAGTGATATTTGAATGCAAGCCCTGATGACTCATCTATCAAAATATCGGCAGTTCATTGCCTGACGCAGTATAAATCCTGAAAAGACTTCACCAGCAGTATTCGCCGGGAGTACACAAAATCTTTCACTATATATGGAGGTTATTTCTTTGCAGACGTGAGACTTGGGGCGATAGAAGCAGGAGAGAATAGAAGATTGGAGACGATGATACTACAGAAGAAATATGAAAATAAAATGGATAAAACAAAAACTGAAGAAAAAGGCAACTATTTCAGAGTGGAAAAATCGGGATCTCGATCAAGGCGAATGATTTTTATGCTCTGATTTTATTGCACAATTAGCTGATGACTCCGTTAAAAGTTACTCTCGTGGCATATCCCTCAGTTTCTTGGAATTTGAACCACTGAAGAAGTTATTTGAAGAGTGTGTGAAGAGAAAAAACTCAACAAGGAAACTGATTTCTCCGACCACAACGTAATGCCGCAGCTGTTAAATTAAGTTTTACCACCGTTAGATTTAAATTAGTGCCAAAAGGAACGGTATCCATCTTCGTCCACATAAAACAGTACACACCCCTATTGCTTGACGGAGCCATGTGTTGAAATCAGGGAATGAGTAAGGTTAACGGATCAAATCTGGCATTCCATATTAATAACATCGATAATTAACATTGAGCACCGCAAATTCGAGTGCATGTAAACAATATTTTCACTTGTGACATGGAGCAAATATTTCTAAATTCATGCTCAATTGTCAAGTGAAGCAACAGTGTCCAAATCAGCTTTCGAAGAGATTGATTCCGGGATTTATTTTTCTCCTATGCACAATCCACGAGAAAAGTCGAATAAGGAAATACTCGTAATTCCTATAGATCAAGCAAGAGGAAGTTCGCGCGAAACGTATACATAATATATATCTACGCAATACTCCGCTACAAGGCGTGTGGCGGGAGATGTTAGGGCACCTGTACAGCTATTATTTCATGCATGCATTAGAATAATTATTAGCTATTCTACTAAAACATTCGTAGACTTATATAAGCATACCTGCGTGTACGTATCATGAGATAATAGACTAAATCATATTAATTTTTGTATTTAAGTAAATGTAAGGTTACCTGATTTTCTTATACCTGCGTTTCGTGAGATGAAAGCACAAATTCTTTGGAATCTGTCGATGGGGGTATCTATTTCTTTGACTTTATCCCGGTGGTCGAATTTACCGATATAATTTGAGGCTACAATAATTCCCTCGGTTGTGCAAGGATGCTGGCTTCGTAGTTTCTTAGACTACCTG
The DNA here is from genome assembly GCA_037158775.1 of Hetaerina titia. NCBI lineage: Eukaryota > Metazoa > Arthropoda > Insecta > Odonata > Calopterygidae > Hetaerina > Hetaerina titia. Next base: position 84,137,322 of record CM073774.1, on the reverse strand, counting down.
AGTAAATGGCAGCTTAGTTTGGATTTTTTCATTGATATTCATGTTATTTGTTACATTTTCCTTGTGATTCTGTGAATTTTGGTGCCACCTCATACTATCTGCGCATGTATTTTTAACAGTTATGATAAAAATGATACTCTCGTGTCCCGTGTCTTTCTTAAAGTGTAAGTCTTCATTGATATTTTCGTGAATCGAGAGGTTAACAACGTAATGCCCTCAATAGACTTCATCACGCTTACTCTCTTCTCCTAACAGTGATGTTCAACGAATCTTGCGGATTTCGGCCGAACCTTTCCCAATTCCTGAATTAATAGTTGTATAAACCGAATAATAGTTCTTATGGGCCGTTCAAAAGCCACAGTTAATAAGTTGATTGCCGATGATAATTGTGACGATGACAATTCACGATCATTACACAAACTGCACACTAACAAATTATTGCCTACAATCACTAGACGGTTTTCCGTCTCTATTGTCAAGACATGTATCCTAACAACCACTGACACTCAAAAGAGTGCGAGGGGCCGAGTACGATGGGACGGATGGCGCCGAGTACCACGCAATGTACATGTGGACGAGCATGGCAGACATATCACTTCAAGCGTTGGGTTGTTCCCCCAACTCGTTGATTCACGGACGGCCATAATTCGTGTTCCACTCGGCGCGCGCCGGCAATAACGCCCGCCCGCGCCGGGGGCAAGACCGCCTGACCCCACCCAAGGTCGTCGCATTCTGTCCTGCACCATCCCTACCCTCCCACACCACGCATTGCCACTCCAGTCATGTCAAGGCCATCGCGTCATCGCCAGCCGTGGTGTCGACGCGGCACAGTTTAAGTGGCCCCTCGAGTGGTTCTTGCAGCCACTTGTTCGAAGCAGCAATTTGCGCGACTAAATTTGCAAATGACCTTCCGCTCGCTTGCTGGAATGGTATCCCACACCTCCGCTTGGGGATAAATATATCGTATAGCGACTGACATGTATTGTGCGATTTTAATAATAAACTTAGTAACATATCTATATTACGAGAGGAACTGGGAGACTTTCACGCAGCGAAGGTTAACTTGCAGATTAAATACCTTAGATAAATTGGAAACCGGTCTCTTTAGCAGATAATGTTGAAAATGTATTATTAGCCACATCGTACTACGGTAGGAGAGATCATGGCGGTAAGATTAGAGAGATTATGTGTAGAACGGACGGACTAAAGATGTCATTTTCCCCTCGATCGATAAGGGATAAGAATAAACTGTTAGCGACCACAATATGGGAGGAAATAAGTATATTTCTCATTGACTCATTGTAACTCATTACTATAATTACAGTTTGAGGTATTCAAACATTTTTAAATGTTAACGCTATACGATATTAAAATGCAATAACAAGTGTTTCTATAATTAATTTATAATAATAGCTAATTGAGAAACCTAAATATGTAGTGTTTAGGGAATGATTATTGATTTTTAATACTGATATCTGATTTAAAATTGGTCGGTCAAGTGGCGATCCTACTACCTAAAACCTTTGAAATATTTATTACGAATGTTTGGTGGGTAACTATATATGTGTTTCTCCGAGTAAGTGGCGTTCACTACTAATCTACATCAACATAAATACCCTGCGAGCCACCAAAAAAGGTGGTGTGTGGCAGGGGGTGTAGCACAAGGAGGAAAGGGTAAGGGATGAGAGGGTTGGGGTTTATTCAGATAGGTGGGGGAAGGTGGGGGGAACCTGTAAGGAAAAAAATATACATATTCACGTAGAAAAATATGCATAGTCCCTAACCTATACGGTAATACTTATTGTAATTAACTGACTCCTGGGGGATTTCGACTACAAGCATTCTGGTCCCTTATCCTTCTTTGAAAAAATGACATTTTAAACCTGTCAGTCTTTCAGTCTATCTCTCTAGTCTTATATTCGTGATCCCTCCGACCGTAATACGTTGGGGTTCGTATTATATTCTTGATGTCATCGGAAAAGGGCCCATCTTTAAATGTTTTAATAAGTTTAATCTTTATTGTAAACGCCGCTGTGCTAGAGAATCCCAACCTAAATTGTCTAGCAAAGTAGATACGCTGATGCGTTGGTCATAACAATGTTTGAAAAATCAAGCCCCCCTCCGCTGAACTCGATCTAATTCCGAAATCAGATGGCGTTACTTCTCTGCTCAAAGAGCTAGCAGGCTGAACTGAGCGGTGTGTCCCTCGGCATCGCTAAATAAGAATGAACTTGGGCCATATTTTCCGGAGTGAATGGTTCCACGCGATAGCCGAGTTTTTTTTCTTACTCTCGCATTGCCTGTTGGTTCTCGAGATTTGATCTTCTCCGTAAAATCTTATACATCTGCGCAATTTTCTATAAATTCACGAGAGAAGAAGGTGGTACGGAGTCTCTACACCCTATAATAAGGAGAGCCATCACTGATGCTTAAAATAGAATGTTGGGAGTGCGGCCAACCATAAATATGATGCCGTTAATGATACGGTCAACATGGGGAGAGAAGAAATTACGTAGGGGTAGGAAGGCAGTGGTTGAGGGGACGAAGAGGAATGTTGGGGAAAGGAGATTAATATAAAAATGAAGCAAGAAAAGCGAATAACAAATTTCTATTGTTATTATTCTATTATGCATGTCTTTTTCCGTCGCTGTCAATACGATCATCCTCATTATAAATCCGTATTATTAAAATCAATGACTAGATATAAAGATCACGAGCGATAATTGTATGGAAGAATCCATCTTAAGTTAAAAACTATGCGGTCCTTTAAATAAGCTTAGTAAAGAAAAGCAGATTTCTTTTCTCCTTAAGTGAGATAAATATTTTGCACTTAACGGAAATAATTTAATGTGCTTATCGAAATCATAATGAATATGACTGTAATATTTTTGTGGAAATAACAGTATTTTTAATTTTTTTCCAATTTCTTGAGTATAACGCCGATTTCATTAAAAAATTGTGCTTGTAACTATGTATACTGTAAATGTAGGTGTTCTATTTTAAGGTTTATGATGGTCCCCTACGACTATTTACTTCTAAATATTGCAAGAATATGCTCTTTCTTTGTTCTCAACATTTCTCCATTATTCTTAACTTCTGCACGCCTTCATATTGTCTTTATGATCTAACGTCTTCCTTCCTCTCCTCTTCTTATACGTTTCCCCTCCATCTCGGGCTTCAACATACTACTGCCTTTCAATTGCTCCTCCATCATTTCAGATTTCCGCGAGGACCTTCTCCTATTCTTCCACCCTATTTTATCACCCTATGGCGTTTGTCATCCTCTTTGTCCAATTTATTTCTCCACCATACCCAGCTAACAAAAATATCCAATCGATTCCAAATCTGTTTATAAATTCTTCACATCTTTTCATAATGTACTCGTCATCAATTTTTTTCAATAAAAATTACTCTCTTTTCCAATGTAATTCTTCTCCTAAGGACCCCAATACTCCTGTCTAGTTTCCCTTAAAGTACTGCTCAAATACATTAACTGCTTCGCCCGCTCTAGTCCAATCCGCGCTACTTCAACTCTCAAATTAACACTCCCTCATTTCGTCTATTTTGCTCTCCTGTTGCCAATGTCAAAATGTTTTTCTTTAAAATGAACTATTGTCATGCCGGACGTACCTGTCCCAGTTTGTCTTTGAGATAGTGGTTCAAATTCATATTTTACTAAGGTGACGACGCTGCGTGCTCCATTGGTAACTTTAATCTAGTGAGATATTTATTTCTCTGTCGGGATGCCTTCCTTTCTATGGATATCGACATTAAGCTTTTCCTCCGGCGTGTGTCATCACGGTTGAGCCCGGATGACACGTCCCAACGGTTCCGTTTGCTTTCCTATTACTGTCACCGTCTTCCTCCTCGGCATCACCCCCAATCGCGTCGACCAAAGTTTTGGGAGTTTTCCCGGAAGACGAGGCAAGCGCGCGAACTCTCTAAGAGCATTGATCGATTGATAGGTGATGATGCATCGGGCGCAAGCGTTTCCTCCTTCTGAAGACCCACCGCCGCCTGCCATGCCTCCTTACCTTCCTCCCACCCCCACGACGCGGGGTGTGCACTGTCCGACGCCCCCTCCCTCCCCCATTGGCGAGGGCACCGTCAGGTGTGGGGTTCCGTACTGCTCTCGATTCACTCTCTTCATTGGTATCGATGAAAGAGAGTTGGATATTTGTAACATATCGACATATCGAAATCTATTCGATATTGTTTTCCCATCGAATTATTCAATTTTGAGTTAGTTTTGATAGAGAAAATTTTACGAAACCAATGCATCGAAGACTATACTACTAAATATTTGCCGGAGTTGCCAGCTCCTGGAAAATGGACGTGGGTCACGTGGCACTGGCATCTTCAACGGTGATGTTGGAGCCGTTTCGGGTGCTCAGTCTGCCTTTCATAACTCTTAAGATTTTGCCAATATGGGGAATGTGGTCGATGTGAATATATCAACGATATTGCAGATGTGGATGATATAGTCCACTACTTGATATGTAAGATAATGATCGGTATTGCTTGCTATACCCAATGTTGTTGATATTAATCAATAACCCGAAAAGTATTATAATGGCGATGACTGTATTGTTTCCGTATATACTCGTATTTATCTTTGTTATCATTGGTCGGTATTGAAAAATGAATGTTGGATCACCCTAAGAGTGCCGTCAATTTCATTCTGTGGAGTCGCCAACATGAATCAAGAAAAGTTTACTCTGGAGCCATCCATATAAGTTTAAGCATGCAGCATTAAAGAGGCGTGCTCAAGCAAACTGAATGAGTATTATTAAGGGCCTCACCCCGTTGAGAGTCTTGATTTCTCCATTGTTAAAAAACTTTTAAGCTTTTACCATTAATCGTCAAGCTGAAGATCGCCTTTTGTTTCGAAGGCAATAAAATATGCGATGCCAACGGCATATTTTGATTGGCCTGCAATCCTGGAGAGTAGTTTCTTCTGCGGAATCTTCCTGTCATTCACGCTGGAATGGAAAGAAACAGAAAACTCGTGTTTCCTTTAGATATTTAAATTCACACGATCATATTTTTCATCGCTTTATGTCATTTTTCAGACCAAAATGATTGACGCCTAGTTAGCCTGAGATGTAAAATATTTAGTCGAATTACCAGCGTTATCTTTCTTTTCCTATATCCTCAAAGAATGTTTCCATAAAGTTATGCCCTGGAGTTTACGTTTCTGTTTTCCACGTTATTCTGGTGTTCAGACTACTTTGGAAGTCTCTACCCTAATGTGAGTTTAGCAACCCTAGGGTCTCACAACCAGCAGCTGAGTGCTTCACTCAGTAGAAGGACACGACCGTTTTAAATCGTTTTCGAAAAATTTATTTTAATAAAAGTTAATGATATTTACAAGGATCGCTCTAGTTCTAAATCAATGAATTTGTTTCTCACGACTGGGAGTCGATAGTAAAATTTGGTATAGTCTAAAATACGTGGTCACTGTTTATGAATAGAACAAATAGATGGCTGCACCATAGAGTTGACATAGTTCGTTTAGTGCACTATAGATGACAGTTCTCAGACGTTTTCTTCACTTGCGTGGCTTGAAACCCATCTAAACTCATCACCAATTGAGTGAAACATGCGGTAAAGGTGTTATGAGTCCGTATAAAATGTGCGTTCGTGACGGTTCGATGAAGACCGAGAGTTGTGCAACAAAGGACACAATAAGATTCTGACCATCCGGTTTTTCTATTTAAATATTCTGTTAATCAGCGAATACAGCCAAATATTCTCCATAAGATCATGAAGAAAATTATATTTATTTATTCAACTTTCGAATATGCGAAAATGTTTTTACTCTCCGTGATAGCATTATTTTCAAAGGCATTGAAGCTTAATTATTTAAGAACTCAATCTTAAAGTTCCAATACGCACGCATACGTTGAATATATTCCAAAGTTATATGATATGTCAAAAATGAAGTGGAAAACTAAATTCTCTGGGAAAAAATCGTCCTTGACAGGGATTTAAACCAGAAAACATTGATTTTGCAATTCAGCATCCTTGGTGACTTAACTAACTTTAAATTCTGACTAGCCGATTTCGAACTAAGATTAACGCTAAACGTAATGTAAATTGTACAGCGTATTTACAGTTTTACAGTATTATTATTATACAAGACTAGTTGTAGCATTTTTTTCCTCGGAAAATTATTGTTGAGATAAATGAATGATGATGTTTTCGAAGATTCAGTTGATTGATAACCGAAATTTTTATCGAGGCAATTCGAAATAATTTTTATCGAAATTGAGGCATTTTGAAATTTTTATTGAAATCGAGGGATTAGGATTGGACTTTCGGTCAATGTGAATGATTTTTTTGCTATGGAATCATAGTATTTGTGCCCACACCTAAAGCAAAATTTCCTAAACTTACTGTTGAGAAATTTCCTCCAGTTTAATTAGTACATCGTAGAAACGTGCAAATGACACATCTATACCATGTAAATGAAGTTCACGCAAGTATGTATATAATTTCAAAACACTGAGCCATTAACGTATCTTATTTTCTATTTGTGTCAAAGACGGTGACCATAATTTATGGATCACTCAAGCAGATCAGTTACTACATGCTGTGTCAGAAATTCTGTGTCAAAGAGTAATTTCGAAATATGTTACTGTGAATTTGTCTTCCTCTTATCATGTTGGCCGTATCTCTGAGAGTTTGCGAGAAAACTCACTGAATTCCCATGCGGGATTACTTGTAGCTAACTTCCTTTGAAGACTAAGCGCCAAACTTTACACCCTAATCTACAGTTTGGAATACCATAATGTTTGCAAGCGAGTGCACAGACACTGCATGTAGGTGCCTTGTAACATTTCTTTGACAAGAATTTGTTTTACTGTGTCATGAGGACATATTTTAACCGGGAAGTAACAATGGTTTTTCTTCCGCCAAAAAATAAACAGGAAATTAGTAAATCACCATCATGTGAGAGGCATTACCACGACGCAAGGATGTCTTCAAATTATTACCGCATCTTAGATCATACAGAACGAAACGTAAATAAATAATTTAATATTTAAACGTTGTCTTAAAACCCAAGTGTTTCTAAATAGCTATTTTTCTAACTACGCCGAAACTTCAAGGTTATAATCATTTTTCTTGTCAGTTTTAATGTTTTGAGGAAGATTTTTAGTTTCATTTGAAGTCTCTAAACGAATTGAGTTGTTAAGATGTGATATTGTGGAATTGTAACATATTAAAGAACAAATAATAGTACTTTTCCACTGGTTATTTATCTTTTACCGTCCTGGTTGCGATGCATTTCATTATTTTCAAGTTTTGAATCCAATATAAGCATTTTGAAAAATGATCGGTAGTACATTTTTTAATTTAAAAATAAGTGCTACTACAGCGTTTTCAGCTGGCCTTCCACAACGTGAACAATACGGAATGTTTCAAGGCCATGGTAATATGTATTAGCCAGCTTTTGAAACATCGGTCTACGACTGCTTAAACCAGTTGTGAACCTGGCGACTCGTAACTCAATGCTCGGGGGGGAGGGGGAATGATTCTTTCGCCATTCCTTTTCGTAAAGAAGAGTAAGGGATGTGGAGAGCGTCCGTTACACTTCCGTGACTTCACTGTTGTTGGAAGGTTGAGATATTGCGTCGGTTCCGTACGGGAGGGAATAGCGTGAGAGCATTTTCTCAAACGTCTTCGGTCGGTTCGGACTTCCCTAAGTAGTAGGTGCTCCAATCGAGGCTCGTATGTAAGAAGCATTCAGAATCAACGCACGTAAGTAAAGTTCCCCCGATAGCCTTACGATGGCAGTCTTTGAACAAAAATACTTTTTATTGCATTCAATTCATTTTTAGTAAATTTTATTTATTCGCAATGGTTTTTAGCATTTAGTGGAAATTAAGAACGATTTATTTGCACAGTTCCACACTCTTGTGATTATTTTTCTTTTTTTCATCTTTGTCTTTTTATGATTATCTATTTATTTATTTATTTGTTTATTTATTTATTTGTTTATTTATTTATTTGTTTATTTATTTATTTGTTTATTTATTTATTTATTTATTAAACAAAGCAGCCAAAAACGGTACAAAGGCTTTTACATTGGCTGACAGGCAATACATATTAAATACATTAAGAAAAAGAAGGGTAAAAACAATAAACAATAATGAAAAATTACCAAAATTAAATCTCAAGAACAGCTATAAGATAGTAGGAGAGCACATACTATGCAAGCAGAGAGGGCTAAGTTAGTATCTGGCTTTTGAGGAAGGAGGTGAAAGCGGTGAGTGAGGAAGAGAGGTCCAGGAGAGGATACTGGGTTCTTTGGGAATTGAATGTAGCGGGGAGTTGATGGAATATGGAACGTTGAGAGAACAAGAGACGGAAATTCGAAATATTCATCTGACTCAAGTTACGTGTTGGCCGAAGGGGAACACGAATTAAGAATAGAGGAAAAAGGTCGTAGGTACAGAGAGTTCCGTTGAAGATGCTATGCAAGGAGATTATGAAATTAACGAAAGCTTTTGATGCAAATATGCTTATATTCCCCCGGATGATGGAGAAGGCATCATACGTTGAGCGCCAATAAAGTTAGTGAACTTATAAAAAGGCTTGTTTGTGGTTGTGAGCTGGGATATCATTGCGTGCCTAGCTAACGATTTCATTTTAGTCACTGACTTTCATTTCACTGTCTGACGTAAGAATGGCATTCCACCACTAAATTTCGATAATTATGATCATCGGTAACCATCTCGATACGAAATAATAATTATTATAAGTATTATATAATTGTACAAATAAAGAGCGATGCAGATTCTCTTCTGAAAAATTTTTCAGCGATATTCCCCTCGATGGAGTAGAACTTCATTTTACTCCATTGACGGGGCACACTTTTCCGCAATTGTAACTTGATTCCAGTCGCTGAAGTGATGTCCTAATTGATACTATCGCTGGAATAAGTTGCACGCTTGGAACGCGCTGCAGCTCTAATTTTTTAATTCAACCTGAGAAGCTCTCAAACGGAAAGCCAAAATGGCTACCATTGAAAAGGGTGCATTGTCAAGAGAAACCCCAAATTTCTATTGAGGAATTGCTCGTTCCTCTTTTGGCGCTGGAGATGGAAAATGTTCACCATTCACGCTGAAGCACTCACGATTGGTATATGTGACCATAAGAGACTTAATTAATCGGTCGGCCATCATCCAGTCAGTTGTTACCATTATAATTCCCTCTTTTCCTCCTCTTTACTCTCAATTTCTACTTATTCATTCTCCTTTTCCATCTATTATTCTGTCGTAACTGTATTTCTACTCCAGTGAGTGGTATCACATTGAGCAGGCATTCTACTATGCTGTGGCAAGTGTATAAATTGATAATTTAATGTCGACATTGAATGTTTCCGAAAAAGGAAAACTAGATGAAATGCACACATCTTGAGACATAATGTACCATATTAGTTGAAAACTTAATGGGAGGGAAAATTGAAGGTAAGATCCAGAAGAAAAAAGATCAAGAGAAATATGCAGAGAGCAAAACTAATAAGGACGTAAAACAGAGAAGATGAGAGTAAACACGGAATTGACACTGAATAGAGAATAATGGAAGGCTGAAGTAAACTTATCTTATGATTGGAATACTGATGGCGATGGTTCAGATTTCCAGGCCCGTATTGTTTAAAATGATCAAGCCTCATCTTCTTTTGACCATACTCAACTATATTTGACTCTTACTTCGCTCGCATTTTCGTAATTCCATCAGTTACTCCTGTAAATAAACCACGGGGAAATCCGGGACACTTATTGATCAAAAGTTGATAATTAAATAGAAAATTAATTGACGTGTATTAAGAAATCTGTTTGGCCCAAGAAACTTAAGCAATGAGCCTATCGCATTCAAAAAAAAGGGTAGCTACAAGAGATTTGTCTGCCAAACCAAAGTAAATAGCGATTCGAAAATTTCATTCTGCTATTACATTTTGTAAATATTTTTAGATTGGGTGGTCTCGTATTCGGACTTTTATTCGAAATCCTTATTTCGTTATAGCGATAAACTAAAAACGGCTCGTCTCGTATGATTATGGAAATCGCTGAAACTTTGATACTGTATTTAATGTAAATTTACTGGTATGCAGTTTTGATCTTTAAAATATATTATTTCATTTAGCCGCTGGTCTTTCAGGTATAAGGCAGAATAAGACGTATCTGTGCTATGGTATGGAATCTCTCTTTACACCACAGTGGAAACCACTCCTCCCATATAGCACCCATTAAGCGGTAGACTATCTGTCGATCACTGTTAAATTTTGTCTCATACATCTCCTAAATGTTTCAAGTTTCCAATTTCTAATACATTTGAAACGTTTTGAAAGAGCGTGTAACGCGGGCGAACAAATGGTAATATTCAACGCTATATTATCTCATTAATGTCGCTTTTAGGTATGACGAGTTTACAGTGTGTTTCCTTATAATGTTTTTCATCGGCTGTCTAATATTTCTCACCGGGTACCTGTTGGTGAAAGATGGACGCCAAAATAGGAAGAGGCAAACGGGGATTTCTGGAGGGGACGGGAGACCCTACGGTGGGTCATTGCTTTCTTTTACCCTGGCTCTTTCGCAGGGTTAGTTGAAAAGAGTGGGAAAACCCTTGGAGAGTGACCAGAAGGAATGAGAGCACGTAGAGGCACGAACTGAGGAGTGAGAGAGTGGTCGCGAAGAGAAAGAGTCGGCTAAGTGGTAAGGGTTAAGAGGGATAAAGGACGGATTGCTGGCGAGGATCGGAATTACCAACATCATCAAAATTTTAAGAAAATTTTCTTTAAAGGAAAGAGATAAAGACATTTACTTTATAAAATTGATGATGGAGGACAATACTAATTGTGAAATCTGTATGGTTTTGCGATATTCTCGTAATAACTCTCGAATGTTTTAAACATTGCTTAAAATATTAAATTATTATAATTAACATTGGTTTCGTTGAGATAGGGTTTGATTTCTCCAATATTCCAATACACTCTTAAATATTATTGGTTTTCTTCCGTTTAAGGTAGGTTTTTGGATAGACATTGACTATACACAAATCTCAAGTTCAATTCTTTATGTTTTTTGTTGATTGAGCTGTGATTAGATTCCACGTTGGCTGAAATGGTGATTGACCCCAGAGTTTTCCATTATATCATTATAATAAAATTTCGTGCGCGCAAAAAATTAATTATTCTGAATCCAAAAAACTTTTGAAGAATTGGGTTATGGGTAATGTAGAAACCAACATAACAGCCTCTTCATCCATTTTAGCGGATAATTTAGAGGTGAAATCTTAGTTCACGAATAACACCTGAGAATTACCATTTTTTTTCTTTGTGGCGGTGAAGAAGAATCATAATTGACACTTTCACAAAAGTTAATTCACACTTAATTTCCTTCGGTTTTATTTTCATGTTTTTCTCATATGCTGAAAAGTTCCCAGGTGATTAGTTTTATCGAATCTTAGAAAAACTTGAAAAGAAATCTTTTTTTTAACCTTGCTGTTAAAACTTGCTCGAAAGTTTCCGATAAAATGCAAACTTGAACATGACAGTTGTTGGAGATCTGGTCTGGAGAAAGTACCTCTCAAAGTATCTACGCGTGTGAAGTTGTTCCAACTTCCCTCTCAACATACACGTTGAGTTTTGTTCACGCTTTCGCTGCGTCAACCGCAGCAGTCCGTGGAAATGGTCGAAAGTAGAAGTAAAAAAAGAAGTCGTGATATCCGAATTCTTTCGGGAATAAAAAAGTCATTTCCGGTGGTTGGTAATCCTGATGGGGCGAAAGAAGGGAGACGCGGAGCACGAAATGGGATGGGACGAGTTTTTGGGAAAAGAAGGGGCACGGATAACATTTTCTGTCCTCACCACTGAGCACACCCCCTTCTCGAAGATGCCAAACATCCAGGGTGGGAAAAGTCGCGGGAAAGGGTTCGTGCGAACCCTTTAAGTGTCCTCGGAGGTACTTGAGGAAGGGTCGGATTTGGATGTTGGAACTGAAAGGGAGAGAGGGGAGGAAAGAGAGCAAAAAGACGAGTGGTCGACGGAGTAAAATCAGTCAGATGGAAAAATCCAAAGGGGGAACGCAATGGGGACAGCAAATATTTACCCATTTCTAAATTATTTCTGTTTGACAGATATTCTATTCGAGTACAGTTAACAGCACTATTTCCAAGACATGCGACGTGAAATCAGTGGTGAAAAAACGTACCAAAATTTCAGATGGCTCAGAAAAATTAAACCAAAAACTAACTTTGAAAAACTACGTTAGCTAAGAAAAAAACCAAACATGGTGTATATAAAATTCAGATAACATTGTCATCAATAGAACTAAACCATCTGTTGTATTTTATTGCTAAAAAGGTTAACAGATAAGAGCACTGGAAAAAGGGCAATAAAACTGACGATTATAGGGCAATCAGTAAATTGTAGACTACCTCACAAAATACTTATAGCCTGTAGAACTGTAAGCATATTTTAAAATGAAGGTTAAGAAGGTCTCTGTTGCAGATAATGTAGGATATCTTTATCGTCATCATTACATATCACAAAAATACCTAATTTTGAGAGAATAATCTTGGATATTGAGGGTCTGAAAAGGTAGTAACATTTACCAGGTTTGAATAAAAAGTAGTGGTTATTTCAGTTATTATTACAATGCCTCTAGATTCTTCGAAGTACATCCCTTGAGCGTCGACACATTTTTCCAGCGGCTTTTCCTTTACTCGAAGGCGCCCTGGTAGGTTGATTCCGGAAGGTCCTTAAGGGTACGGTGCAAGCTAATACTATATGATCTCACATAGTCCCATGCTGATATCCTTTGAGGGAAGATTTCACTTTTGGGCATACGAATAGGACTGACGGTGCCAAGTTGGGACTGTAAGGAAGTTGGGAAATCGTCGCGATGCCGTTGCAGAAGGTGTTTGCAAGCAGACAATAGGCTCTGCTCATGGTCGTCCGTCAAGACCTTCGGGACGAGTTTAGTGCAGGACTTTTGCATCGCCAAATTTTCAGTGACAATGGTGTGCACTGTCATGTTATCAATTCAAATACGACCTCTGATCATGCGCACTCTTAACAGTCGGTCTGAATTCAGCACTCCACGCACACGTTGCCGTCAGTTCTTGACGTCGACGGCCGTCCAGCGCGGCGCTCGTCCGCCACGTTATCGACCATGTTTGAAGAGTCTGTGTCACCTAACAACTGCAATTTGCGACAGACTTTTACTCTTGAAAACTTGGAAAATTACGCCCAATGACATTGTACTCGATTTCCCCAGCAAAATTAGATGGCGTACCGCTGTTAAATCGTTGGCTACATTTTGTGCTTTCACCGAGTCACTCGACAGGACCCACTAAACCACGATATAACCTGAACGAACGATCGCAGGCGATTGGCGCTTGGTGCGTGTTGAAGGTTAGATTCCCACCACCGAGCCTTCGCGGTGCGAGTGTGCCGAGTCGTACAGGCAGGTCAGTAAAAAACTATTCCCGATACCTATTATACAATGCTTGTATTACCGAATTTTCCGTTGATCCATCAAAAATCGGAATGAAGAATGTCTTTTTAGAAAATTTTGGGCATAATGTACTTCTAGTTGAAAAACTCACTGGAATTCAATGGGGAAAGTTAAATGAAAAGCATTAATGGTCGCTATCAGAAATGATTATTAAGGTTAATAAGTCTATGACTTCTCCTTTTAAGAGAATATGCTCCTTAAGTGGAGAAATATGGTCAACTCATAATTGTCGAATAACCTTTGAAAAACTCCGAAAATATATTGAAATAATAAATATTATATTCCACTTAGAACAAATTCCCAATACAAATTATTACATCCATTCAGTATAACTAGAAGAGATTAAGGTATCTCAGTGTAAATTCTGTTTCTGAATGACCTTCGATAAAATTACATTTCAGGTATATGTCAGGTACAAATACAAATTTAATTAGAATACATAAATCGTAGTATTTACATTTGTTCTGATTCTTTCATTGTTCAACAATTAACAGAATAAATTATATCGTAAATAAATTAAGAAATTACGTTTGAAGATCAAAATTGGCGAGAATATATTGTTATATAAACACTCTATACAATTTTAGGCATTCTGAAATAAGAAAAATAATAAACAACATAACGTTTTTGAAGAGATATTCCACTTTTTGCGTGAAAAGCACAACGGAAAGAACAGTACAAAAGATGAATTGTCGTTTATCGCAACCAAGATATGAGATGAATAAAAAAATCTCTTGACTTCCCGTAAATCACCCACAGCATCAAATTTTACAGGCCAGGGAGCAAATTACGGCGGGCTCTATCCTAATATATGGGTCAGCATCCGTGATGCCCAACCTGTCAACTTCGTTTGATGTTGCATTCATGACGCCGCGTAGTGTTTCTCTTCGTATTCCATTTTCAATCATGCAAATGCGTATAGCTGCATAATCAAAAGCTAATCGTGGGGCTAGGTGAATAGATGCGGTGAAGAAATACCCTGAGAATTAATGTACGGGGATGTTTTTCCCTCGATGGTGCTTCGGTCGATCAATAAACCTCTGTTCTCTCAGAGGCTCGATTTTGGACAACCTGCTTAGGATACACGTTTTAAGCGGAATAATTCCAAATTGAGTCAGCAAAATGAGAACAGAAAACCCAGATTGACTAGGATATACGTATCACGTAAAATAGCTGAAATTGATTCACAGTCACGTCATCAAAAATCTAGTTTTTTCAAGCAAATAATTTAGTTATGACGTTAAATCTCGGATAATATATCACTTAAAAGTGGGAGGGGGATACGTAGGAGGATAATATAAGCAAGAGGACGCAGATGTACAATACGGTGTACTCTGGTCTACTAGCGTCTTACAACCATTCGAAGAACTTCATTTGTCTTTTCATCCGTTTATATTTTTTTTCATAATCTTCCTTAAACGCAGATTTTCCATCGCTTTTCGCTATTTTTTCTTTCCTTTGCCTCGCATCCTTTGAGAAGTTTTTCCAATATCTGAATACGTGTATAAGTTTACGTGTGTTTGTGTGAATGCAAGCATATGCGTGCTTACATTTATTCATTAGTGTATGCTATGCATTCTTACGTAAAGGGCCGGTGTCCTAAAACCCCCCGCCTCAATCCTTTACGACATATTACGGAGTATTGTTTGAATGTACGTGTATGTGTACATGTTACTTATATGTTATATGTACATGTATATACTTGTATAACGCGATGCAGGTAGAAGATGCGCATCGAAGATAGCGTATCTGCGTGTTATTCGATTTCGTACCATGTAAGTACGTTCTTCCCGCCTCCTGTGACCCTGCTTCCAGACGAGAAATATTCCCCTCCCTCTATATAAGCCAACAATTTGCCATTTCCCATTTCTGCGGACTTGCCAATTTTCCATTCCTGCGGACTCGTGTGGCATTGGTACATACAGTCGTTTATCTCGGTATTTTTTATCTTAATGCACGCCTTCTCTCCTTCGGCGAGGGACCACTTCAAAACCTCCTTACCTTCTTTCCCGCCACGCCCACTTAGTCGGAAATACTCAGACAGTCGATAACGAACTCTTGTAACTTTTTCTTTCACATCTGTTTTTCTGTCTTTCTTCATGGTCGCGTTGAATATATCGGGAAAATTTTCACTTGGGAAACGTTTTTCCTTGATTATTCATTGATGGATACAGGTTTCATTACAGGGCTCCAAATTTTAAAAATAAAATGCGACTTGATGCGATTCATGGCTCTACAGCGAATCTTTGCTGGGACGCAGGCTTGAGTTTACAGAGTAAAAGTCGCGGTAATGCGCATAAATTAGATCTACGATCATACCCCAGAGATTTATACAGACTTTGGGACACACTTCTGATTCAATATGACCTGCATAAATTTTCTTACATCCTACATAATAGATATTTTGTACCAATAGTTCCAATATAAACTCCATTCCACAAACTTTGGAATTCGTTGAATACTCCTTGGTACCATTACATTCCATTGTTTCATCTATTTAAAATTACAGGGTCGAAGTATTTTGGTGAAAATCAACAATCAATTAAATTTTCCACGATTCCCAGCCAAATTAGTCTCGACATTCGTACAAATCTCGATGACTCGAAATCTTATCTATTTATTATATACAATGCAATTTGCCAATCAGCTAGGTGACAAATTACAATTTAATCAATCAATATTTAAAAATTACAGTTACCAAAAAAGTAAATATTTACAGGTACCAAAAATACAGTAAAATCAATCAATAATTTGAAGCAAGTCAGGTAATAGCCGGATCAAAGAATAAGAAGAAAAAATAATTTAGTCCAGGTGTTTGGCCATCTTCTTACTGAAGCTTCTGACGTCTACAGGGAAAGTTTTTAAAACATCTCCAGATAATCTCTTCCAACCACTAATACCCTCATTTAGATTGAAATTTTTACTTAAGTCTCTCCTTTGAGTCAGCCATTTTAGTTTATATGTATGATATCCCCTTCATTTGCAACAACAGATTTGTTTTTCCTTTTGACGTCTCCCCATTCAAATCTGGTGAGTAAAAACAGTGTTTTGTATCCTCGAAAGTCTTTTAAAGTAATTAATAATAAAAAATATAGACTACCATTCTGCCTTGTTGGCGAAAGGAAACTCGAGATAAGATAAACGTTGCAAACTACGCAGCGATTGGACGAGTGGACAAAAGGTCCCTAAAGCGAGAAGAACAAGCGTTCCTAGCGTTCAGCGTGAGTCGACTGGATCCTCAGCTGCTAATTATAGTTCAGCAGGGGATCTGGCCGGCCTTTTCGGGGACGCAAACCCTGCGGCACAGTTTCGGATGCCCTGGCCTAGTTTTCCGCCATTTTCGAGATAGTAACTTCTTCAATTCGACCGCTTCCCTCGTGAATCTCAGTTTCCTACCCTAAACTTTAGACGACTTTAGACCTCATGTTTAGATCGTTTTGCACGCATGGACCTTTAACATCGTGGTGGTACAACCATAAATCTTTCTTAAAATTTATCCCACTTAAACATACGATCTTCACGGGGGTAAAATTATTCGAGTCGGTCCGTTGTAACTGAATGATGGAAATTGATGAGCGTCCCAATTAAGTTTTAATTCAATCATCACTTCAAGGGCAAGATTTATCCTTCAGTATCACACGTGTGGAGCTTATTAACTTCTTTGTTAAGTCATGCGAAAGTCAGTCAGTCAGTTTCATATTGCCATGAATAATATTAAAAATATTCGTCAGCGGTGAGGTTTACTAGGAGTGCCAATCTTTTAGTAATAAATAGGGATTCACGTAGCTTACTAGAGGAGAAAGTAGATTTAATGAAAAAAAGTTCTGCTTTAAAAATTCCATGAACTTATCAAATTAATCTTAAGTATTTGTGAGAGATCGATAAAAAAAAAGATTTTTCTTCGCGATAAGATATTCTAATAGATATCAGTTTCTGTTGCCATGGAATGCAACATAAGTTGCCGAGAATCATATAATTGTTGAAAAGAAATGAGTATTATTATTATTTCAATAAAAGTGAATTTTAGAGTCCCAGTTTTTTTTAACTTACGGGATACAGTTTCGACTCGGGAAAACTGCAAATGAAGTATTTATTAGACCGTTGGCAGTTCATTGTTACCCGAGTTACATTAAGTAATTACAAATGCCTTTATTTAAACCTACGTGTATTTTCTTTTTTTTCTAAGATTTAAATGCTAAAATAGACATAAGTACGTTTCGTTAAAAACTATTCCTTTGTGAATGAATTTGCAACTTATACTACCGAGTGCGCATTGAAGTTTTATTCTGCTCGCACGACCCATGGTACTCTGGATTCATCTAGAATTTTTTCTGTCAATTTAAAAATGCCTCTGGAAATTCTGAAAAGCTAGTTGAGCCATTCGTCTGCAGGGCAGAGAATTTTAAGTAAAAAAAACTCATCTCCATTTCCATTATGCACTTCTAAAGTGAGTGCGAATTTCAGTATTACGGACACAATATAAATAAGTTGCAAAGCTCTTGGCTTAGCTATTTTTAAACTCCTGAACAAAATATGCCGAACTTTGAAAAGATTTTATAAACTTTATCTAATTGCATCATGTAAGATGAGGGGTAATTTTAATAATTAAAATTCTATTCAAAATGATTTCCCGTGCTCCTATGGCAGGTAACATTGAATGAAAAATTCATTGATTAAGCGGAATACGTTCCCTCTTCAAAAATGTCGTGTATATGTTTATGTGATCTTATTGTCATGACAAATGTTCGTCAACTCGAATTTCAACGTATTATAAATTATTTCATAGTAAAACTATGAAGACGGCAGTCAATTCTTTGGACGAGAGCATAACTGCAGATAAATGTTTCCGCGGTGCCTTATTTTTAATACCGGGAATGTACTTTGTATCGTATATGAATATTTTTGTCAAATAGAAGATATCTGTTTGCAATGTCATCTTAATAACTATAAATGAAATAAAAACTTTATTTCTTTAAGAGAAACCACATGTGCACTCCCCACAAAGTGTATTTTACTGCATTTAGCTCTGAGTCCAGACGTACATATCACAACTCTTTTTCAGATTTTTCAAAGCAGTATAGAATTAAAGGTTTATCCATTATTCTCTACAATTATAAATTACTTTTAGTGTAAACGAGGCTCAGTATAATATTGTAATAGGTAAAATTACGAGTACGTATGATATTTATTTTTATTTGGTATTGTTTAAGGAAGATGGCTGAGCATTTGGATGAATTTTTAAGAACTTATAATAAGAAGAAATGATTTATCATCTTCGAAAGGGCATTATTGATCCATCCTACAATTCCTGTAATCCCTATGTTAGAACTTGTGATATTTTTTACTTGTCTGTATTTTCAACTAACTTACTTTTTTATTCTGAGGTATTTGTGTGCATTCTTATGAATTTTGGACTAGACTATCAGCATATGATTTGATTTTCATCACGGTTTTCAGAAACACTGGAACAACAAGCTGAACCCTATACCAATGGTTCAGTAGTTGGGTGGATTACCAACTACACTGACTCGGGCGATATTGATATGATACAGTCACTGTCTGTTTTGAATGGACTTTAATTTAGAATTCCCTGTCCCTTACGTGTTCGACTAATCAAGTAGTTGTAAAATGTTGTATGCAGTTTGTCTGCAAATGAAATGGCCACCTCCCTACAAACTCCATAAGGTACTCTACCCATTAAACCGATCAACCCCTCCCCCGCCAACTTTCCCCTACAAAAAATCAGAGGTACTCTTATTACACGTCTATTTTAATGGTTTTTAATAACATACAATATGTGTTTACGTAAACAAAAAAATGCCGAGGCCGTAAAATTGAGTTCAAGTTTGAGTTAAAGTTGAGTTAAACTTCAAGTTTACGGTCTCGGTATTTTTTGTTTACATTGATTCACGACCGTAGCTACGAGAAATTCTGACAACTACGAGAAACTCGTACATTCCATGTATATTTTAATTTTATGTGTTTATATTTTGAAAAAAATGGCATAATGCGTATCCAAGTTCATATTAACTACATTACAAAATTGCAAAAGAAGTGTTGTCTTATTCGTAGCATCTATACTCGTAGCTAAAACAGTCGATTTTTTTAATGTCGTAATGATTGAAAATTTGATGAATACTCAATTTTCTTTGCCTTGAAATATTTCGATCAGTTATTTTTTTTCATTTACGCTGCAACTAATTTTAATGGCACAGTTTCACTCATGGCATCCCTGAGGTGACGTCTTAAAGGTTCCTCATTCATTGCCTTTTATTTAAATTTAGAGAGAAATGTTTTTCATTAATTTTACTTTTGCACGTGGCGGACATAAACACAGGAAGGAGACTGCTAGAAAGAGGAGTAAGACAGAGATGTGCATGCTTTTCGACCAAAACGTACTTGGAGGAAATGCTATCAGAGGCATGAAAAGATCTGGAGATAGAAATTAAAGTCGGTTGGGAATTCATTAAATCAGGTTTGCGGATCATCAAGAATTGTTAAGTCAGTCAGCCAGGGGGATTTACATGTACGGAAAAGGTCATTGCGATATGTATGGAATGAGAATTAATTTTAAAAAGGAATGGTTATGAGATTTCCGGGGAAGAGTAAAGCTAAGTTGAATAATAAAATAGTAGGTCATTACCAAGACCAAGGGGAGCAGGTTACCGCTGTCGACATTTTTTGAGACCAAGATGACCAAAAGAGTAGGGAAATAAGGAGAAGAATTGCGTTAGGTAGAGAAGCTTTCAAAATGAGGAGAGAATGATGAGAAGGATGCCGAGTGAGGATGTTAAGAATCGGCTGGTCAAAACTTTGACATTGTTGGTTTTTATGGAACGGAAACATGGTCATTGAAGCAAGACGATAGGCATAGATTGGAGCTTTTAAAATATGGGTGCGGAGAAGGGCAGGTGGACAGAAAGGATAACAAACAAAGAAGTATTATGTAGGTAAAAAGTGGAAAGAGAATTTTTGGAAGAAATTTGAAGGAGTTAGGAAATATGGCTGGAGTATTTTAATCATTGATGTTGCTGTTGAAGACTTTGTGGCGGGGATAATAGGAAAGCGAGGTAGTGGGAGAAGAAAATAGGCACATTGGACGGAATGAAGGGAGGAAGAAAGTAAGTGGAATTGAAGAAGCGTGTGATGCAGTGTGGCATGCCGAGTTTACTTTTTTGACGTGTCTTGGAAATTAACCGATATCATGACTTAGCTCAGGTGCTATCTGAACATGTACAGAGTGTGTTCCAAAAGTAATGCAATTAAGTTTCCCGCGCCGCTCCTATTGGTTAAAGTGGCATCAAATTACTAGTAGTAGGTGGAAATAACGCTAAGCTTTGCCACAAAACTAGTCTCAGTGCTCTCTAAGCTGTGGAAGTGGCAGGATATCAGTTATTGTAAAACTCTGCGCGCCGACGATGTCAAGAAAAAAATAGAATCGACGATCGAGCAACGTTACGTGATTACCAAGTTTTATACTAATGTGGAAAATCTCTTGAGGAGACTAACAAAATGATTCGTGATGCTTGCAGGGACTTTGATCTGCACTACTCGCTAGTTTCGATGTGGTTAAAGACCTTAAACGAAGGCCGGGAAGTGGTTCACGACGAACAATACTCTGGGCGACCGTCGGCCAGCAAAACCAACAACAATGTAGCTTGTGTTCGACAATTTTTGGACTGACCGTCAATTCGACCTTGCAAGAGGTCCTCGAAGACTCCTTCCAGGGCGCGGACTGGTCATGGTTGGGTCGCTGGAAAAAATCTGTAGAGGCCCAAGGACAGGAGTTTGAAGAATTATATGTGTTTGTGCAAATCTTTTCAATAAATTACTTTTAAAAAATAATGCATTGCTTTTGAAGCGCACCCTGCATGTGCATTAATGTAGCATTATTAGAGGATGTTTTCAAGTAAATAATTCAAGTGATTTATGGTTATGGCTTTCGGTGTAAGCAAGAAGTGCGTTTGTGAAAATAGGTTATTCTTCCTTGCAAAATGTAATACCTTTGAAGAAAACGTTAATGATTCCACCGAGAAAGACATAGGGGAATGTCTAGAAATCAGGGATTTATTAAAATGTGAAGATGGAGATGAGGGGTCATGGGATAATGAGATGATCACAGAAGAGGGGATGATGGAAAAAGAAAGGGGTTGCGTCAGTAATTGTTTATCGGTTCGAATATTCAGAGAGTAATTAGGACCTGGAAATGTTACCTCCTATTGTGTGCATGTATATATATATACAGCATATTTATATACATACAACACACGTATTTCGTTACAAATTTGTATCCGACAATGCCGTATCACAATGACACTCCAAGCCAAATAAAACCCGTGGAAAAGAACGTTCTCTTTCTTAATTGATGGACAAGGCTACCTTGTTCCAAAATCATGTTAAAAGTCGGGTCTGACTACCCGGATTATATTTTAAAGGGGACACTGACAATGCGACCACTCAGAGAAGTTGGAAAATGTTAATTTTCTCCGGATTCCCTAGTTTGGAGTTTGGAATTTAGTTTTGCTAGTTGGCACTTGAAGGTAGAACTTCAGCGCATGGCATAAAGTATGAAAAATTGAGGTTTTTGAAAAGGGATAACTAGAAGGGTAAGGGTAATGTCAGGACGATTGTTGTCCAGGCAATTGTTGATTTTCAGTAAATACGTTGAGGTCTTGGTAAGGATACCCTTTATTGCATAAGAATACATTCAACAGCATGAACCACTAATGTTTAAGATATACATATATATATATATATATATATATATATATATATATATATATATATATATATATATATATATATATTCGTTCCAAACTTCAATATCCCTAGTACATAGTTGTAGCGGCTCAAAGTTTGTTCTCTAAGGTTTTCAATTCAGATCCCAATAGCCAAAAAAGTTATTATAGTTCATGTGAGAACATCATTGCTTATATTAATTACCTGTCATTTAGTCAAACGATAACCCATGCCACCATTTTGCTTCTACTTGATGAGGAGTGACGGGGAATATTTGCATCATCCGCGTGGTGTTGGGGTGGGATGAGGGTATCACACGGCAGCCGGCCTTGCCACGGCCCATCGCGGCGAACCTCATCGGTGTCGGGCGTAAACTTGGATGAAGGATGAACGGAGAAGGGGGGAGGGAAAGGGGAGTGAAGAGGGGTGTGAAAGGGACGTCTTCCCTTTCTGAGTGTCAAGAGGTTGAAGGAGCGGAGTTTTAGGAAAGGAGAGAGGGATCGGGTGGGAAAAGGGAGGAGGAGGTGGAGGTTGAAGGAACGGGGAACTTGTGAAAGGGATAGGGGGTGGCGAGATGAGAGTTGGACGTCATTTAAATACCCTATGGGAGGACAGAAGAGAAAGGGAAGAAAAAGAAGCATCGATTAATGAGGTCGTAAATGGGGGAGGGGAATGCCAAACAGTTGAAGAGTGATAAGCGTCGGAAGAAGGAAGGGGGGAGAAGGAGGCGGATTGTAGGGCGGGGGCGACTATGGAATAGTGGGGAGAGGATCTTTAACACGGGAAGCGAAAGGAAGGATGCTTGGGTGGGCAGGATCTGGAAGAAAGATTGAGATGTTAAGCCGAGGGGGGGGGGGATACCCTTTCCTTTTAATCAAAAAAAGCGTTCCCTCAATGAAGATAAATAATTTGTGTAGATGTTCTGGTTTTTAAGAAATGAACATTATTGAAAATTATTTTCACGAATGAAAATGAGTGGAAATCTTGGGATACAGATGAAAATTATTTGCGCAACCTCTCTAATCTTTTATTCTCTTGAGTATGAATCCATAATCTCTCTTTTACAATCATTTTGAGACAAAGCAGATCGAATAATGGGATACAAATCGAAGATTCATTTTCTAATGGAGCATTATTTCTGTTTCTCCTCATTGTGTACGCTTGGTATAAGAAATACTACATTTTAATTGCAGTATTGAAAGCTTATTGACTCGACTTTTATTACACCGATATCAGTATTATCTCCTATAAAGTTAAACACACTTTAATAATAATAATTAAACACGAATATAAACGTAATTTATTAATAATAATTAAACGCAATTGTCTAAGACCTACTGATATCGCCAACGTATATACTACTCGTTATAATTCACCATTAAAGGTTAATTGGAAGAAAGAAAACGCTGTTGAATGATGAGAATCTCTAAACTACGATAAAATCAAAACTAATGCTTCGTAAAAAATATCATTTATTTGAATTATTATAATATTTTTATTAAAACTTAAACATTTTAAGTGTCTAACTAGGTTACTAATATGTATTCTTGTTTCTTATTTGTAATCCATCGCACGCACGTGTTAATTTGTAGTTTTAACTTCCCCCATTATTGTCCTCCATTTAGATGTGTAATTTCTAAAAAATCGCAATAAATTATAATTGTTGAATGATTTTATGCGACAAAGGGAATTCGCTCTTCTGTAGACAATGTTAACACGATATTATCTGAATATTAACTGTTTGCTGTTTGAGAGTTAAGCGTCAAACACGCAGAACGATGGATGATAAAAGAGAGCGGCTGCGGTTGAGTCTAGAATGTTTTGGAACAAACTGTTTTGGAGTGTTAAGGAAAGAAAAATTTAAGAGCGAAGAAACGTATAAAAATACCCCGTTATAAGCTCAATTGTATATCATAAACAATATCGTATTTTAATTTACCTCTAAAATTTTGATTAGCCTTATTATGCAAAGCCTTTAAATCATTCGGAAAATACGCGCACGACAGATCTCGGAGTTGAAATGTCGGCTGTTCACAGTTTGATGGATTTAATCATGAACTCAAGTAATGAAGATTGAAATCAGTAGTTTTCCTCTCACCTCCTGCAGAATCCTGCCAACTTACTCCTCCTAACTTCTCGCCAATCCGTCCATCTTCCTCTATTCCTCCTTTCTCATCCTGAGTTTCACGTCACTCCTGTTACTTTCACGTCCCTCCTGTTACTTTCACGTCACTCCTGTTATTTTCACGTCACTTCTGTTACTTTCACGTCACTCCTATTACTTTTACATCACTCCTGTTACTATCACCCTGTTCCTTGTTTTTTCCCACTTTATCGTCGAGGGCATCATAATTTCTCTCTCTCTCTTACACTCTCTCGCTCTTTCCCCTCAACATTCTTTCATCCCAATGAATTAGTCTTCGCCCTTTACCTACTCAAATTTCTCCATCCCTCCCTAAAATGCCACCGCCATTATGGAAGCTTTTTCTCTCACTAATTTCAAGCCGAGAGCAGCATTGACCTTTTTTCGTGTCACCTAACGAACGGACGGGTTGTGTTTTTAAGGTGTCTCTCGACAGAGAACGAAGAGAAATTCCCCGACTACCTTCCCGACACCCACTTGGTCTTCCATCAGATGAAAAACCCTTTTGACAATCTCGTAAAGAAGGCATAAATTTAATTGCAGAGGCCTGTTGAAATTTCGTTTTAAATATGAAAGATTGAATGTCGTACTGTGTGTACTTTTAAAACGAGATTCAAATATGGGTTAAGATGTCTGTCAATTCTTGTAAAGAAATATATTTCTGTGCTATATGTACCTCTTTGAGCACAATCTTTCCTCTATATTCTGCTTATAAAAATTTTTCCTCTCTTGGAGGAGAAAAATAAAGGAAATATAAGTCGCCTATAGTGATATATGAATCATTTGGTCCAGATTATTATTTGAATTTCAAGTTATGAATCAGTGAAGTAAAAAATAAAGTTACGTTTACAAACCCATCAAGACACATAATGAAGAAATATTTTTAAAATTACATTTTCCCTTCGAAAAATCCATCATGATCTGCATTCATAATGTCGCATGAATCCTAAAATAAATCACACAAGTAATAGTGCTTGTACATAATTTTAGCCCGTGCCCAACTTTGTCTCCTTGTGATTATGCAACTATGCAACCTTGTAAGTTCTGCACGGCTGCATAACTTTACGGATAAATGCCTTTCCTATGCTGTACGAGTGAACCCATTTTTTTTTGCGGCGAAGACGTTTCAATTGCCCCTGTTTAAAGGTATTGTGAGCAACTTATTAAGTTACGGTCAATATTTTAAATGACAATGCATTCATTAGAGAATTATACGCAAAAAAACCGTTAACCTGCTGCAATATTGTATCAGCCTTTCAATTGATTGTTTGACCTTAGCCAAAGCTTGAATCTAAAAAAATAATTTGAAAAAATTGAATAGGGAAATATATTTAAAGATCAATATTGGCGATGGCTTCCCAGAGATGGGTTCCTTATGCTTTTTTCACGGTAATTAACAATGTTACTGACTTCTTAACAGTGCCCATAAACCATGAACCATTTTTTTTTGTTGAAATAACATAATGGTGGGAAAATTGTATTTGATGACCTAAGCTTTACTTACAGCGACCTATTTCTCTACTCTTTATTATGAATTGTATACTAGTTGGTATTCTTCATGTCTGCGGCAACGTGGAAGGATATAAGTTACGTCGGGTCACACGTCACATTTTCTTCACCTTTATAATGCAATACATTCCATCTTTTAATAATGATCAGGTTTGCTCCTTTTTCGCGTCCTACCACAGGCTTAAACTTCTGAGATATCACCCAAATATCTATAATGGCAATAATGATCACGAGCACGGATGTGTAAATGCTTTTCTCTGTTTACGACCCTGGCGTTTACCAATTGCTATAGAACTCACGAAATATTACCTCACAGCAAAGATACTATATAAATTTAATTTATTTTCCAATGTCTTATCCTTTTTTTTCTATTCTGTCTTCACCCCGCAGACCTCTCAGTGGCGGTTCGGTGGGCAGCCAGGTCTCGGGTCGACGCCTGGCGTGGATCAGAGCGGTCAGAAAGATAACAGCCGCCTCCAGGGAGCAGAGGCAGTTGGAAGGGGGATTCATATCGCCTCCGTTATCGCCCTTCCCACCGATCACCCCCACGTCGGACGATGGAGCGTCTAAAAATAACACCAAGGTACTGAATGGCATGATTTTATATTTTGTATCGAATAATATTGCATTAGTTTGATTGTTTTTAAGAGAAATATTAAAATAAATACAGGAATTTCTAGCTACATATAAGTAAGGGCATTGAAGTATTGAAAGGTTCATCCATGATTCGACTATAAAGTATTGTTATATATATATATATATATATATATATATATATATATATATATATATATATATATATATATATATATATATATATAGTATATATATACATGTGTGTGTCTGCGCGCGCGTTCGCCCGTGCATGTATGTACGTATATATATATATATATATATATATATATATATATATATATATATATATATATATATATATATATATATATATATATATATATATATATATATATCCCCACATCCATTTATACATATATATATATATATATTATCAGGGAAAGGAACTGGCCCCCCTACCCTGATATGTGAATATTCACACGCCGTTGGGCTTGGTACATGTGTGAGCTCTACCATCACCTACTAAACCGACCTTCGGGATGATTACTTTGTTTATGGTTTTTATATATATTATACGTATATATACACACAGATGAGTTCTTCGAAGTAACACGGAAGTGTTAAATAAAAACCTTTGACAGCAACACACAATAAGAGAACACATAAAAGGAACACTCACGTTATTTCTTGATAATTTTGACGGAATTGAGCTCCGTCTTCCTCAGAAGATTATTTAGGACTTTTTATTTAACATTTCCGTCTTACTTCTAATAAATTATCTATACTGTTACTATTATCAATCTCCCTGTCATCTTCTGTCAACGTGCTGGGTCTACGGTTCCAGTGCTGTAAGCTGTAACTACCTTTCTTAGTGTCCTATCCTTCCCTTCACCACTGTTTCTCTTTTTTCCCTCTTCCAATTATTCTACATCTCAACACCCTACCGGTCTACATTTTCTTTTCTTTTTATGATGAACGACTTTGATTCAGCATCATCTTGGTAACGCCTTATCAAAAAATTCTCTCTCAAGCTCGCCCAATACACCTGCCACTCGGTCCTAACTAATCTTCTGAGGAAGACGGAGATCAATTCCGTCGATATTATCAAGAATTAACGTGTGTGTTCCTTTTATGTGTTCTCTCATTGTGTGTCGCTGTCCAAGTTTTATACATACATACATACATATATATATATATGATGATTTTTTCGAAGTAACACGGAAGTGTCAAACAAAATACCTAGTCAGCAACACACCATAGCATATGAGCACCATTGTCTAACCTCTCCTTCCCTTATAACTGTAGGTTCTAAACTAGGCATAACTCTCGTTGATTTTCAGCAGCCGACAATCATTTTGCATACAAGAATCGTTTGACAGAACGCGCTTCACAGCTGACGGGATCAACGATTGTCGCAGACATTGTTGTTTGCATGCACGGACAAGCAAACGACTTCTGAAATAAAACAAATGCTGCTATAGCTACTCAATGAATCACTAGATGGCGCTGCAGGAGGAAAACTGTGTTTTGAAGTGCCTATATTTAGATATAAGCAAACGGCTGTTGCTTATGAATACACTTCGTATTTTCATCGCTCAGGCGAATCAGTACGGTTAATGAAAGATTCTCAAATTTTTTTATTTGAGTTATTGGGAATAATTCAATCATGGAGCAAATGGAGAGGAGTACTTAAGCATATTTCAGACCGTGGAGTGTGAAATTTAAGACTAATAA
Source organism: Hetaerina titia (assembly GCA_037158775.1). NCBI lineage: Eukaryota > Metazoa > Arthropoda > Insecta > Odonata > Calopterygidae > Hetaerina > Hetaerina titia. The sequence goes on along the minus strand of CM073774.1, from coordinate 84,109,095 downwards.
CCCATACTCATTCATGATGGATCTTCGTATTCTTAGTATGACCGAAACGAATCGCGCGCGAAGGACACACTGTGGTTAATGCACATCTTCGTCGAGTGCACTCACGGTTTAATCAAGGAAGATCTCGAAAGGCGCCAACTTCGTGGGAATTTTTATGGGCCTGCATATATCAGCGCCCCAAGTGTCAACTCAGCCGCGTTTCGCTCCTTCTATTTCATTTAATCCAATCACCTTTTAATCTCCGTCGCCCGGACCGCGGTTTGTTTTGCTGTTTTCCAGCCGGCGCCGCTTCTCCCCGTCTACCCCTCCCTTATTTCCACGCCGGGATCCTCCCCCTTCCAGAGTGACCCCGTCCGTAATATCAATGCGAAGCTGACCCCTACCACGACTTACTCCCCCCACTCAGTCCCCTTTTCCTCCCCTTGCACCTCATCCCCGGACGGCGCGGCGCCCCCGTCACGCGATCCACCCGCTGACCTATATAATCCCGGTCCGCAGAGCGAGTGAACCCGTGAACTTGGCCTTGCCTCTTAATGATACCTCCCTCCGAGCCTCCGTCTCCCCACTAACTCTGCCTACGCTTCACGGCCACCACCGGGGGGGGGGGGTACTCTTCGGGTGTAGTCAGGTGGTACTTGTGTCGAACGGCGCCCCCGGCACAAAACTTTTTTAGCTGAGAGATCGGATTCGGACCGAAGACGGGGCGTGGTCTATACCCCAAACTTCTCGCTTGCGACACGATAGCTCTTTTCAGTTTATGTTTCTTAATCATTCTCTGATATTATCAATGGTATCAGCACTTTAGATAGGCCAGTCTAGACAGCTGAGTTTTTTGTTCAGAAAAAAATTCTCTGGTTTTTCAAGTGGAATTTAATGGGCTTGTGCCAGGAATCATTTTTTTGTTTTAATTACGCTGTACGTATTGATGATAAAATTGTAATATTGCAAAATTAACTGTAATATTGATAAGTGTAGTATTGTAAAAGTGTGATATTCTGTATATGTATACTCAGTGATCAGTTGTCCAAACTCGTTCGTGATCTTCGTACTTTCTCTTTGAAACTTGATTCTATTCGTATTAATGAGGTTTTGCTCCAGCTATTTTGTATTTATTTTATTATGATATTTAATCAAACACCATTATGAAATCAGTATACGTGCAATTGTAGGAACAAAGGTAACAATTGGATTCCAAGATAGATGAAATACGATTGTGAATAAAGATTAAACCACCTATTTCTTACAGAGTGACAATTACAACTGCTTTCTCGGCGTGGAGGGGGGTCCAGAGGGGGATCTCGGACGACGTTACTTTCAAGTAATTTCCCACGGATAACCAATCTTGGGCAGCGCTAACTAACTAAGATGGTAGGCATCAAGAATATTAGTCACTGTGTGTTCGTAAACAAAACTTGTACATGTCTCATAGGATCTTCAGTCATGACCGCTAATACCATGGAAGTATTTGAATATAAGTAAGTTTTCGACTAGCCCTCTCTCCAATTTGTCGTGAGATGACGGTCTAGAAGGTAAACTTGGTTTAAATTTATTGACTTTACTGTTTCACTGATCTCAAAGTAATGGCAGTTTATAGGCCAATATTTTATATCCTTCATAATATCACTTTTTTTAGACCTTTTTCCTAGACCGTACTAGTTTTCCTTGTTATTTATTTTCAATTTTACCTCCACTGTTTCAGAAATAGCTCGATTTACAGATATATCTCTTTCTGAGGGGTCATATCTCTGTAAGGCTTGCGGTTGATGATTTTAACAAATGTCACGACATCAAGGGGTGAGTTTCACGGCTCAGTTTTTGTGTATTGACGTAAATATTCGGCTATATAATAAGATGCATGCTTTTGCTCCACGCTGCGGAAAAATGTCAAGTGATAACAACTGAAGAGCGGATCCGACCCGAGTTGCTTAGGTCTATTTAATCCATGTTGGCATTTTTAATTTAAATTATTTTCGAGAAGATCGCAATGTCAAGGTATTTTACTGAAATTCTAGATATTTGTACACCTACTCATGAGTATCCATACCAGGGCATGCATTTTAGCCATAATGTAAGTTGACTTTTAATAATCAAACCACTTTACTTTTCCACATAAACTTAAACATAAAGTGATTTGATTATTAAAAGTCAGTATGAAGATTGTACACCAAGTTACGCCTGAAACTGTTTTATTTATAATGTCAGTTATTAATGTGCTGCTAACATGGAGAAACATTGTGCTATTATTTGAACTCCAACGGTAAAGTATTTGGGCACAATATGCACTCGTCAAGTGTCTGAAGTTTTTACTAGTGTCGGTTTAATTGATGGTATTCGGCGTAACTTTGTGAAATCGATTCATATTGGAAATGAAAAGATGATAACTTTGTAATTTCACAGAAATAAGAAGAGATTTCTGTGAAATTACAAAGTTATCATCTTTTCATTTCAAATAGTGTCGAGTTAGAATCATTTTAATGCTGGATAACTTGGATTATTATGAAAATACTGATGCTATGCTATACTGAAGGATATTATTGCTGTTAACCCGTCTTTCCTTCAAATAACATGTAGTTTTTAGAGAGGTTACTAATTTTGATATTTTGTTTCTGAAATAAATGCTATAAGTTTTTTGCCGAGGTGTTGAAAGTCAACAAAAATGTGTTCGTTCCGCATTGGAATAGACTCTCAACGACTCCGATTATTTCCGATACCCGCTAAATATCAAAATACGTGATTTTATTGCTAAAAACGGAGAGTAAGTAATTATTCATCATGGAAAATTCTGTTTAATGGATACTTCACATAACAATATTGTTAACGTTGCTTTTGAGATTTGGGTGTGGAGAATGATGGAAACGGTAAATGGACAGAAATTAAAACAAATAAAGAAGTACTAGGCTCAGTGAAGGAGGAGAAAGTGTTATTGGCAGAAATCCAAATATGACTGAGATATGGATGTAGATCGTTTCGATTAGCAATGGGATAGAGGGGAGGACATTAGGCAAACAAGAAAGGGGTTTAGAAATAGGATAGGCATGTCGGACGGAATGAAGGGATGAAGGAAATATACAGCATTAAGGAAGAGTTTAACGTAGAGTATTGTGTCAGTTTAGATATTCTACGAAGCTAAGAGGTTTAGCGATGTTATGCTTTAAGCCCAAACCTGCCTTAAACGTTAGATTACCACTAAAACGATCAATTAGAGTTACAACAAATTAGTTTACTCATAATTTCAGCAATAATTTGGTAAATGTCATTTTTATTTTCATTATTATAATATTTTCTGTTTCTCGCTGTGCATAAGGATGACCACAATCATATTTTATTTTTTTTCTAAAACTAAAATATTAATTTCTAATTGACAATATTTTCATGTCATCTAGGATCGAAAACAGTATAATAGCAAATCTAGTTGCCATTTTTCTCGTACAGTCATGTACGCGAATGTATTTTATTATTCTCATCCAGTACTTCTTATCCATTCTAGTCTCACTTCCCAACCGTTTGTTTTAAATGAAAGCCAGTCCCACTGAAGTCAAGTCTGATTTCATTAGACCAGCAAACTTTGTAGTTTTTCCAAGATTTTTATTTCATTTATTTTCCTCCGTCGAAAAAAAAAGGATTGAAGGAAAGAAAGAAGTAAAACTCTTGTTGGTGCTGGAGCCGCCGACGGAATGTCTAACTACTAAAATATACTGGATCATTTTTTTATCCTCTTACGCCGGTTTATTTCCCTAAAAAATTGGCCATCCACCGATTTCTCTTCTACTTAACTTTGATTGCTAACCATTCTAACTACTCTTGATCACTCACCTGATTTCCTTCATCCCTTGCGACTTGGATGCAGAGGTAAGCAATATCTTTAAGGGAAGGGGAGTAAGCTTTTTTCCCCCCTAAATGTCACCACAATGTGGACAGTATGACTCTTCAATCGGTAGGTGAATCCCACGATTTTTCCTTACGTGTGCCTCGACGTTCGTGCACATGAGCGCGTCCCATACAAATCTTCCCTCACATTCATATCTCCCAAACCTCACTCATCCTTTCTCTCTCTCTCTCTCTCTCTCTTACTCTCTGCCCTCCGAGAATCGACGACTTTCGCTGTCAACCTGGGGCGCACACTTGTACCCAATTTTTTTTTACCATCCCCTTTCCCATTTCCTCTCCTGCCTCTCTGAAGAAAAAAAAAGATATTTCACCTCATCAGTCCGGGAGCGGCATAAAACCGTAGCTCCCAAAGGCCGTAGACCTTCCGTCAATAATGCATGGAGGTCGCGAGGCACGAATGGTAAAGGGGAAACGGGCACTCGTTCTGGGAAAAGGGAATGTTTGAATTTTCTAATAATAGAGCACTTCGGTCTTCGCGACAATTATAACTTTTTCATGGAATGGTTCAACTTTACTCGAGGGGCACAACTTTCATTGAGTTCGTCAATGACAAGATGGCGTGAAATTAAATATCCTTTCTTTAACTCTTCTTGAATGAGTAAATGTTAATTACAGCGATGATATTACGTTAAGATTTAATTTTTCCTGTCGCTGGTCATTCGCAACTCATTGGATATTAGAAAAGGTTTTTATGCAGACTCTCGCACCAAAAATTACTCATAAGTACAACTACACTACAAAATACTTATAAGCTTTAATTAAAATCATACAAAAAATCCCTAAACTCCATGCTACATATGACATTAACACATTCTGCATCCTTTTCAATCCCCTTAGTTCCATCCAAATGCCCATTCTCTTCCTACTTCTATGTTTTTCAACATTCAGTGTTTTCAGCATCCAATTAACTCTTTAATTATCTCCTCTATCCGTTTGTCCTGCCTTCGATTTTTTTCCAACGGCCCTCTCTGTTCCCCTGTTTTTCCCATATTCGTGGAACTTCATCATTCGTTTCCCTGTGTGCCCATTTTATCTTCTCCATTCTTCTCCACAAATACTTCTCGAAAGCTATCCTGATCCCCTAGCAACCATGATCATGTTTTCGATTCATAAAAAGGTACGCTCCGTTCTAAAGGTTTCTAGTAACAACTAATTAAACGAAGGTTGTAAAAAGCTTTATTCGCAATAGATTTCTTTTTATCGCTTTTCAGAGAAGTGACTGGAGGGGGATAGCCTTAAGCTATTTAACTAAGGGGTCCCGGGGTCAGATGCATACGCATCAAGAGACTGTGTTCAAAACGTAACAGGAACTTTGCAGTTTCACATAGTACTTAGTGTACGGCATAGTGCATCATGAGTTCTTGCCACAAAGTCAAAAGATCAATAAATAGTACTGCTGCCTAGATGACGCCGTTTGTATGAAGCAATACGAAAAAACGCCCGTTTCCTTGGCCAAACAATTCATATCTTTTTGCATTATCACGATACTGCCCCTGCTCACACTGTTCATTAGTTTTTCGTGAAATGTTGGCAAAAACCTTGACTCTAATGATGTTCTAGCCTCCACACTTGCTCACTGTAACCTTTTTTCCTCTTCCATGAATATGGAAAACCCTAAGGGACCTAAGTATATGCGATATATCGAGATGTTCGAGAATAATACACTGCTGAGAAAGCTAAAAAAGCTATACAAAAGATCGAGATCCAGAAGTGTTTCGAGGATTGTAAAAGCGCTGGCATAAGGTTATAATAATTGATGAGGACTACTTCGAAGGGGATAAAATTGATTTTATTAAAATTATTAAGTAAGCTACCGGTTAAGGTAGATTTTGGATGAACACAACTACCAAATAAATATTTTGTGACTCCTAACAAAACACAATCCAGCAATCTACTCTACAACAAGTCACTCTTCGTCTCTGTTTTATCATTCCCAATATCAATTATCATTCCCAAGAATATAATAATGGACACAATATAAATATATATATATATATATATATATATATATTATATGAGAAGATATATGAGAGGCCTTTTTACTCAATTTGAAAACTAAAAATCCGTGTCCCTTTTCCTTCATTCCGAGCCATCCATTCAATAAATGGAGAAGAACATAATTAACTGCCGAATATATCGACTAATTACCGATCTTTGTTTAAGTGAAATATAATTTGATCTTAATGTAGAAGATATAGGTAACCTAAGAAATTTTTTAGATGTATGAACCTAAATGGTGTAAATTGAGGGATTTGTTTCTATGAAATTAATAAATTGCCGTGGATTAATTTTAAATATTGTCATTGGAAAGTTTAAGACATCATAAGCATCTTAGGCTATGAAATATTCATTTTTTCAGACTCCTCAAAGCACATGGCAATATCCTCACCTACAATTCTTTAGTCAATAATATAACTTCAGTGGATATTTAGTGGATTATTTAAATTGGCTTTTTCAGAAAACAGTGTCTTTTATTTTGGATATTAATATACTTTGTTAAAAATTTCTTGAATATCCATGCCTTTCATTTAAATATCAATATATCTTTGAATATAAATATGCATATTATACAAAAATGTAATTTTTCAGGAAACTTAATTTGATAAAATTCACGCTTATTTCTATCATAGTTTTGATTAAAAATATATTTTTATTCATGAGTTTTTTTTTCCTTTTTGAATCAATGTATAAAGGCGGGCATTTTTTTAATTCCCAATCTGGAAAACCAACGCGTAGGAATTCCAATTTTTTTTTCGGTGTTTATTGGTTCAGTTCGATGCACCTTTTCATTTTTCGCTATTGGGCTCTTTTGTCAGTGTGCTTAGCACGCAACGCAAATTTTCAATGCATTCAAAATGAGTTCGTCCGATGAAAGTATGAATAATTTATTTCCATAGAATGTCATCAAACGATAGTTCATGCAGAAATTGCTTCAATCGGAAAGGGCCTGCTAGGTATTCGGGAGAATTAATTCCCTAGATTCATAGGATGTCATGCGTAGTTTCAACTTTGCGTTGAATTGCCTATTAAGTTCAGCGTTTAAAATTAATAATTCTGCGCACTCCACGAGCTTGTCGGTTTCAATTCGGAAATTAGCAAACCTGGACGGAGCCTATTACATTGGTTTTTACAACATATCTTTTTGGCATGATGTTTCCATCAATCTAAACTCTTGATTGGTGATATGAGATATTCCTTATAAGAAAGAAACTGTCAAATTACGGCTATTCCTGTGAAAATTTAAAAAAAAACATTGACAGTATTTTTGTGTTATTTTACTTTGATTAAAAAACAAATCATCCACTCCACCACAAATAGGCTCTTTATTTTACACTATAATTTTCCTTCTTATTAAATGAAAATGATAAAAACTAAAGCGTTTACTAAGTACGACTACATTCCAGAATGCAACTACATGCAATACAAGGAACAGTTCTAAAAATAATAGTTCCCAGTGTAAACGTTGATTTATAATATATATATATATAAATATATATATTATATATATTATAAAAATATATAAATATATATATTATATATATTATAAAAATATATAAATATATATATTATATATATTATAAAAATATATAAATATATATATTATACATATAAATATACATATATATTATATTATATCATATTATGTATTTACCTATATTGTATAATATAGGTATGTGCATAAAAATTTATAAAATATTATAGATAAATATTAATAGATTTTTAAAATTTTATTATTCGCTCAAATAATTGAGACATAAGACATGTTATACGTGATTTCTTGACGAATTTTCATCATTCGTAGCATCACTGCTTCTCTTTGGCTTTTTTTAATTTTTTTAAATTACTATATGTTCGATATTTGGTCGCCGCACAAATGATAATGCCTTAAAGTTCGCTTCAATATAGCAAGATTATCGCCTAAGGATAGCGAGGGCCGTAGTGAGCGCCGACTTTCGAAAATTGCGTTAGATATCGTTACGGCTGCATTGTCACAAACTGTTATTCTGTTACAAAGAAACGGAGTCCCACCCCAAAGGGCCCCCCTATGCCCTTAAGGGAGTTTGAAAAGAATTTCTTCGGTTAAGGAGAGGCGAGAGAAAAGTGTAAGGATAGTCTCATAAGGAGAGGTACACGACAAAGATCATACCCTGGGGAGGTGTGCATACGTACTCCGCGCTTGTGTGCTCTACAAGTCTATAAGTCAACTTGTTTACTTCCTTTTTTTTTATTTTTCTCCCATTCTTACTGGAAAGCCTTCCAAGGCGCATTTTGAATGTAGGTCAAAGCATTCGACTACGGACGGATTTTAACAATAAATTAAATTGATGATATTGAGACTGAAGTAGTCCATTTTACCATGTCACCCCGAAATAAAGGTTTAACAACTTTATTTCTATGGAGAAACGAATCATCCTCCTTACTCACTCATCTCCTTGTAATCAGTTTTATCCTTGGTTTACGATATCGAAAGAGTTTATCGAGTAAACTTTATTAGGTAAAGAATATTAAAAACACTGCAGAAGATTTACATTGCACAGTAAACTTCGTAGGGTATTTCCCACAAAATAAGTTTTAAGTATATTTGCATGTATGCATGAGATGCCTGAATGTATATTTAATATGCTAACCATCAGGAAAATAAATTATTATTATTTATATTGTACCGTTAACTCTAGATTTTGGATGTACAAAGACTGAACAAAAGTATGTTTCTGAGCTTACCTTAACAAAACACAACCTAAAATTCTACGTCACAACTGAGACCCTTCTTCAAATACGCGTACTTTCTGCCACCCTTTCCAATCGTGTCTATCGTTTTTCTAACCCTACATTTCATTCCCTCTACACTACAGTCTTAAAAATAGTACTGCCAATCAAAATGAGTAATTTTAAGGGAAAGGGAAAATACTAAATAATTTTAAAAATTTGCGTTAAATTTCTCTTGAACGGAAAATATTTTCTCTGTTTGATGCATTTCTCTATAATTTTGTACATTTTATTTGTTAACACAGTTAAGCATCAGCTGATTTTACTAGGGCAATGTGAAATATAATCCTAAAAGTCAGCTGCATAAAAATACGTATCTTGACCGTAAATATTCCTTGCATTGTAGAAAAATGCAGGCATGCAGATTCCTTGAAACCTTGTCGTACATGTCAGTCGAAAAAATAATTTTACTTAAAATTTGACAATAGTCAGGCTCCTTTGAAACTTTGAAAAAAATATGACAAATGGTTAAATAATGTGACGTGTCTTAATATAAATTAAGCTGCTCGGCGTTTCGTTGCCTCCGGTTGACGGGTTTCAGCCATTCCAGTTCAGAAGAAGCTCACTTATGGGTGGCTGGAGAAGCCATATTCAACCAAAAATCGTGGAACCCTAAATCCAGACAGTAATACACAACGCAGACTCCTAAGAACTCCGCAGACAGCTAAGTGGAGATTTTTATCAGCAGAGAGTTTTATTTTTTAAACATTATTTTTTAATATTATTTTCATATGATTCTTTCATTTTATTTTTAATATCGTTTTTATATAATTTTTTATATTATTTTTTAGATAATATATTGATGTTATTCTTAATATTATTTTTTTTTAATCTCTACTCAGGTGGCCGCGGAGTTTCGATGCATAAATTTATGGAATTTTGATTTGACCTGCCGAAACGACTGGAGAAAAGTGTTCACACGAACGCTTATGTGCTTGCGTTTACATGCAAACACACCAGCTTATCAACACTGGGTAGAGAAATGACCAAAAGTGTCAAAGGAAATTTCACTACCTTGACGATGTACAGCTTTTATCGTCAAAATATTGTGGCAAACCAAAAAAAATAAATACCAAAAATGCAACCATTTCAGAGAGTAAAAATCATTCGCCTTGACCGGGATTCGAGTGTAAGAGGACGTCTCGGTAGCTTAAGTGGTTAAAGCACTCGGCCGGATATCGAGGGATCCGGGTTCGAATCCCGGTCAAGGCGAATTATTTTTACTCTCTGAAATGGTTGCATTATAATGCACACATAGTGGGTGACTCCGTTAAAGTTACTATTACAGTTTCTTGAAATACCAAAAAACTGAAATAATTATAGAAAAGACACTTCTATTCTTAATTTCCGCTGCTCCCTGGCTCCCTGTCATCTTCGTCAGTGCGAGAGGAGAGATAGTGAAGTAAGAAAGAAGATCATTATTTAAAAATTACCGCTATTTCAAAGATGTTGAAATGGACATCAGCAGCATAATTTAAGCGGATTTTTCGGTTTTCTCTCCACTTCCTGCGGTATGAACAACCAAACCACGGTCCCTTCGTCCAGAGCTTCCCACCGCACGCTCTAGAAACTAATCCTCAAGTCCCACACTCCCCTCCTTTAATTCCTCCCACGCTCCTTATCTCCCCGTCGCTATCTCGCGGGAGACCGCTCGAGCAGAGCACTCGCATTCGTCACCGGGGAATCACTTAACCCCAGTAATCCCTCCATTAACAAACAAAACTGTTTCTCCCCCCACCCCCATACCTCGTAAGGGGGCGGGGCGGGAGGAGGACGGGGGAGGAGGGGCAAAAATGGCGGCCGGGCGAGCGCTCGGGAAAAAGCCACCACGAAATGGGGAGTTCCTCCTCGCCCTTCCGGGAGCAACGCGCGAAATGTCATTTAACGACGCGACTCTGTAAGCACCGTAAACATCGGTACCGAAAATGAAGATGAAGGGCTAATCTTCACCCTCGAACCCATTACGGGTTTTCCTTCTGTCAGGGGGGACGGACGCTATGGTTTCAGTGTTAATCGATGTTTATTTTTCCGTGGAGTCAAGCGTACCATTCATTCACTGCTTCTCCACGATTTCGATATCCATAAAGAAACTCCTGGGAAATGCTCGATTTTCCACAAATTTATCGATTGTCAGCAGTAAGCATTTTGCTATACTGTAGCATACAAGTTGTGATCAAAAAAATACAGGACTGATTTTAAAACTTATCTCGACGGATACAGCTTAATCAAACTTTTCGCCCTCAAAGTAAATCCCTTGGCTGACGACACACTTTTGCCAATGTTTCTTCCACCTCTCGAATCCTGCCTTGTAATCCGCCTTAGGGATCCTCTTCAGGTCCGCCGTACAATTAGTTTCAATGTCCGCAATAGAGTCGAATCGGCGCCCTTTCAAGGTTGATTTTAACTTTGGAAATAAAAAAAGTCTGATTGAGCCAGGTCTGGGGAGTAGGGTGCCTGCGGATTCACGGAAGTTCCGATTCTGGCGAAAACCACTGTCACGATCAGAGCCGTATGTGCTCTCTAGCTCCTTCATTACTGCCTATGCACGCGGCGACGGACACGTACCGCTGCTGCGTGACGACTCGGCGTAAACAAACGCAACACCTCTCGTTTTAGTCGTCGGATGTGTCCCTAGATGGCGCAATGTTTCTCGTATCGATGCGTTGAACGGTTTGCGCAGAAAAAAATCAGTCCGGTCTTTTTTAATCACACCTTGTACTCATGTGCAGAGTGACAGACTGTTATGAGTATTGACATCATAGATATAATTATAATATAGTATGTATGTACATTATGTAAATGATCATCACAGCTTTTCAATGCGAGCATTGTTTTGTGGTAACTCTCAATATCAGAATTTCGTCATAGCATGTACGAAATTTTCTATTATCCATTCTCATAGATCATCCTAACCCCGTAATTCTTCCACTTTATGTTTTTTTCGATTATGGTCATCAGTGAGCCTCCGTGCCTCAGATTGTGTCCAATCAATTACGCTCTTTTTCTTTTAAGTATCCTCCGTAAGCCTCGCTCTTCACCTGCTCTTCGAAGAAATAATTCTTCATTTCTTAATCTACCCATCCATTTTATATTCGGCATCCTTTTATAGCACCCCATTTCCCTTCAACCATCTTTTCGCTGCTGAAAACATCATCAACGGCTCATATCGATAGCAAAATTAATCCCTATATGTATTGTTTTAATTTTATTAGGTAATCTACCGGTTAAGGTAGGTCTTGGATGGGCTACCAAATAAATATTTTGTTTTATCCTAATAAAACACAACCCAACATCCTTCTTTACAACAAGCTCCTCTTTATCTCCGTATACTTCCTTCCTCCCATCATCCCGTCCAACATCCCTATCCTATTCCTGCTCCTTCCTCGTTTGCCTAACATTCTCCCTTCTATCGCAGTCTTCAACGTCCATCCCATTTTATGTATACAAGGAACGTAGCTACGGTCGTGAATCAATATAAACAAAAAATACCGGGACCGTAAACTTGACGGTCCCGGTATTTTTTGTTTATATACGTCTATCCCACTGCCGATCATTACGCCTCGATATTTTCTGCATCCTTATGATTTCTTTCAACTCCCTGTATAAGTTTTAATAAATCGCTTCCTTATGTCTAAGCAATAAATGTTTTCCATGGAATTTGCTCTTATGATAGAAATCCTTTTCCACCATTCCTATGCTGCTGACTACATAGTCTGCCCCAAAAGTAGTAGAACTGATTCGATTAAAAAAATATATTGCCAGAATAGAAAATATAATTGTACGTATATATTGTCTCTTCTATTGCTATTCATCCTGCTTCCATCACATCAAAATTCTTCCTCTTATTGCAGCATGCTTTTTCTTAGTGTTACGTGTTATTCTCTTCCTTACTTTGGCTGCAAACCATTAGCTGAGTTTTTTATCTTTTCTACATTGAGATTGTACTTTTTCATTCACTCCTTCAAGGTGGCTAGTATACTTGTCATTTTCTATTTATTCGTGTACTCATGGTTCATTCAGGTTAGAAAGGAAAGGAAGGCCCAGGGATGGGCTTGTGGGGGATGTAGAGGATTGATGGGGAGGAGTGCAAGTTTGAGACCCGTACTTACAGTCGCCCCCTCTCTAGCAGCCTCTGAGGGGTCTCCTACGTCATGGTTTCCCATGTGGTTTGCGACTCCTCCACGAATCTCTTGCTCGGGAGGATATTACATAGGAAGTTTTAAACGCATAAAATCCCCTGAGAGACTCCTAGAGCTAGAAGGAGTCCACTAATAATCCCGAGTCTTCCAAATCTGCCAGACGCTCTGGTCATTATTCTTCTCAGAAGGTAGCGATGTGTGAATTTTATTGAACTTGATCTGTACTTAATCTCTCGAGTGGAATCGGGTCATTGCAAGCGTCATTACACATCGGAATTGAACTTACCAAGAGATGAAACTTCTCTGGGATAATGGATTTTTGCTGGTTTGTCTACTTAACTTTTATTTCTTTATGTTTCCTGTTAGCGTGATGGCTTCGGTAATGTCTGGAAGGCTGAGGGACGGCAGTTTCAACCTCGATGGACTTAATACATCGGAGGTGGAACTGATGGCGGTCAGAAGTCAACTAAAGCAGCGCCATTTCGAAATTATAAAAAATAATTCGGAGCATTGTAGCTATCTCTTTTCAACAAATTTACCGTGGATGGGTTTTTAAGGATTGGTTACGTAGTTCTTTAGCCATACACTCGAGAGATTGGACAGTTCATACAGTATGATTTTCTGGGATACCAATCAAGTACAATGTTTATCAAAACTTGAAGGATACTATGGTACACTTCCCAACCATGTAATACCTAGTTGACAATATTTGTGACATATACTATGTTGAATACTTTCATACTATGGTGGGGGGAATACTATGGTATGGTTTGTATACATATATATTTTCATATATATGCGTTATATATACATATGTATATATAACGCATGTTAAGTTTTATATATGTATTTATATCGATAACTTGTATGTAAGAATGTACCTTTCTAATGTAGTATATGGTAAAACTTTGTCTTTTGCGTATATTTATAGTTTATTTCAAAATGTATGCTACTTTCTGGACAGCCCTCGGTGAAAACTCGCGGAATTTTCTATTGCAGCGCACATTTTTACAGTTCGAAGTGAGCAAAGTAGAAGAACTACAGCTGCAAACTACTACAGTTGAATGCGTATGAGTGTAGGGACGTTTAGACACCAAGATGGTGGTCCTAGGCCTACCCACTGCCACGCTAAACCAATATATATATATATATATATATATATATATATATATATATATATATATATATATATATATATATATATATATATATATATCAAGTACTGGGGAATGTACAAGCTGTTTTTGTTTAACTCATAGGTTTAGCATTTTTTAGCGTATGAAAATCTGTATCCAAGAGGTGGTATCAGAAAAATATATTTGCAATAGTAAGGAACTATAAATAACCCAAATTGTTGGGAAAAAAGTACAAGATAAATGGGTAGTGCGATTATCAATGGTGAGAAAATAAACTGTGAATTAATATTAATCAAGTTGATATCTCACTTTTGGGGGGTACATTTTTTGACAATCTTCTCTTGCGACCCTTTTTTGTGTATCCAGCCATTAGGTAAACCTTGATAAAATCACCCATTCACTTATGAGGTAATTTCTTATTCATAAAAAAAATATATTCACTAAAAAAATATATTCAGGCCATCAGCTACTTCGAAAAAAAATGGTGCAAAAAACGTTCCGCCAGACGCGTGGCCTCCCGCCCCATTGACGCACTTAACGGCCGCCTGATCTACTATTAAGTGACTGCCCTTCATATACAGCGCACCCTTGCACTTACGCCCAACCATGAATAATGCAAGGGTTGCATGTCATTCATCAACGCCCCTCGCCATCGTTCTTGTGACGCCATGGGAAGTCCATTCGTTCGTCGAATCTCCTTCTAACTCTTCGTCGCCGTTGTGTAGTACCCATGTAGTTTAGTGTAGTTTAGTGTACCCATGGGCCCTTTCAATGAGTGTAGGTTAGTGTATATTAAAAAAATAAATTCTAAATAAATAATCCAATTGCCAAATCCAATCTCATTCATTTTTTTAATATTCACTATTCAATTTTTTCAGAGTATTGCAGTCATGTTTACTGACCAAAATTGTTCTGGGCATTGCTACGGGAACATTTTGATTTGGAGTACTTTTGTATGACTTCGAAACTTAGCCGTCAAGGCAAGACGATAGGCAATGACTAGAGGCTTTTGAGGTACGACCGTGAAGGAAATTTTAAATGGTTAAATGGATAGAAATGATGAAAACAAACGAGGAAGTAGGGGACTGATGGGAGAAATCTAAAGGAGGTAGGAGATGCGATGGATTCAGATCGTTTTGATTGACAATGGGATGTTTAAGATTGTGACAGGTGGGAGAACGTAGCCCGGTGGCGTGTAAAATTCACACATCAGAGGAAGCGGGGGAATTTATTCTTTCCCTGTGCCGGTCATGGTTTTCCAGTAAGATTTGGCACCCGAATAATCACATATCTTGGGTGGAGCTGCAGTTTCCCAGGGAGGCTTGCCCTCCGGTCAGCAGTCCAACGGTCTACCCCTCGACTACCGCGACCCACATATATATGTTTGTGTGTTTATATAATATATATATATATATATAACGGCGCAATAGAACACAAAATAAAACAAAAAATACGTAAAGGATACTCACATTTTAGATTGTTTAAGCGTTCGGTCTATTAGTGATTGCTTTCGTGAGAGCTTCTATATCATCGAAATAAATATATATATATATATAAACAATTGTACTCACATACTATAATTCTCTAGAATATGCAGGCTTGCATTCTGCAGTAAACCAATCCTATGATATAATAACTGATGATGGCGATGACTATCATGTCTCTGACGATGAAGTCTCATAGTTTCATGAAAACCCTGAGTAATTTGATAATTAATCATATATAATTGAATGTCCCGAAAATATCTATTAACCTTTGTAATTATGCAAGAAAAAACTGAATTATTTAATGTGTAGTGATAATAATGAAAAATATTTTATTTTATTTTCTAACTGAAGTATTTATTACGTCACGTTAATTTAAAATATGAATTGATATATTTAGTGCGTCCATCATATTTTCTTGGGAATGATAATTGAGGTGGTTTCCCGTTGCCTTCCTCAATAGTGTTTTTAACGTGACACCATCACTTAATGGCCGCCCCACTGGGGTCAGACGCCATTGCAGCCGCCTCACTGAGGAACAGACGCTGCGTGGACTACCTTTCGTCTGGCTCCTAACCTTCGACCTATCTGGCATGGGTGACCCTTCCAGGAGTAATTATTATTACTCCCGCCAGCACAGCTCTAGGGGTCATCGGAACACACAAGCCCTTCCACCACGACAAGGTTGTAGTCCATGGGAAGGGAATTCTGCAGGAGACAGGGGTTAGTCATCACTAACACATGGTTTAGACACCACAAAAGGCGTAGGTATACATGGAAAATGCCAGGTGACTCAGAAAGGTATCAGTTAGATTATATTATGGTTAGGCACAGGTTTAGGAACAGTGTGATAAATTCGCACAGTTTCCCAGGAGCGGATGCGGACTCTGACCACAATTTAGTTGTTATGAAATGTAATGTTCGTTTCAAGAAGATAAGGCAAGGGCGGCGGGTTAAAAAATGGAATTTAGAAGCAGTAAATGAATTAACGAGGAAGGAGTATCAGGAGGCTGTAGAGAAAATGATGGATGACGGTAAAGAACTGAGTGCTATCGAAGAAAAATGGGGATGTATCAAGAAAGGGATATTGGAAGCCGCTAAAGACACTATAGGAACCATTAACAGGAAAAGGATAAGGAAACCATGGGTAACGGATGAGATGATTGCGAAGATGGATGAGAGAAGAAGATGGAAAAATGTAAACACAGAGTTAGGCAAAATGAAGTACAAAGAGTTAAACAATAAATTGAGAAGGGCCACAAATAAAGCAAAAGAAGAATGGTGGAAAACGCAATGCGAGGATATGGAAAGTTTACAGAAGAAGGGTGAAATTGGTGCTCTATACAGCAAGGTTAAGTTATTATCGGGAAGTAAGAAGGCAAGAGCTGTGCTAACAGTTAAAGATAAATGGGGTAAGATAATAGTTGAACCAGGAAAAATCAAAGAGAGATGGAAGGAATATATAGAAACACTGTATGGTAAAGAACTTAGGCCGACAAGGTTAGACATAGAAAAGGAACATGACGTAGAAGAAGATAGCTTAGGTCCAGGCATACTCGACGATGAAATAGAAAGGGCATTAAAGGAGATGAAAGCAAATAAGGCTGTGGGGGTGGACAATATTCCTGTAGAAATGTTGAAATGGTTAGGGAAAGGTGGGAAAAAGGCCATATATGGACTGATTCGTAGTATCTATGAGGAAGGAATCTGGCCGGAAGATTTTGTGAGATCGGTGTTAGTTCCTATTCCAAAAAAGGCAAAGGCTTCGTCATGTGAGGATTACAGAACAATAAGTTTGATATCCCACGCAGCTAAAGTTATTCTCAGGATCATCAACAAAAGGATAGAGAGTAAGGCAAATGATTACTTAGGGGATGATCAGTTTGGGTTCAGGAAAGGAAGAGGTACGCGTGATGCCATTGCAGTAATGAGATCACTAGTCGAGAGGAATATAGAATACAATCAGGACGTTTTTGCCTGTTTTGTAGATTTCGAAAAAGCGTTTGATAGAGTGAATTGGGAAAAATTAATGCGTGTATTGCAGGAAATAGGAATGGATTGGAGGGACAGGAGACTGATCCGCAACCTGTACATGTCTCAGACTGCTCAGGTGCGAGTGGGGAACGGAGAGTCTGGATGGGCAGTGTTAGGAAGAGGTGTAAGGCAGGGTTGCCCATTGTCACCGGTACTGTTCAACGTATATGTAGAGGAAATGATTAAAGAGGCATGGGAAGAACTGGAGGTAGGAATGAAAGTCGGAGGGGAACTCGTAAAATCGGTTAGGTTTGCTGATGACCAAGCATTAGTTGCTCAGTCAGCCAAGGGGTTGCAAGCATTGTTGAGTGAATTGGAGGTTCAGTGCGATAAATATGGGATGAGAATCAATATTAATAAAACAAAGGTTATGCGATTTTCCAGAAAGAAAAAGGCTAAGCTAAATATTAAAATAGGCGGGGAAAGAATAGAGCAGGTAGAGCAGTTTACATATCTCGGAAGTGTTTTGGACCAATACGGTCAAAGTGGTAGGGACGTAAGGAGAAGAATTGCGCTAGGCAAGGAGGCTTTCTCAAGGAGGAGGGAGTTGATGACGGGGACGTTGAGTAGGGATGTTAAGACAAGACTCGTAAAAACTCTGATATGGAGCGTAGCTATGTACGGCGCGGAAACGTGGTCGCTGAAGCAGGAGGATAGACGTAGATTGGAGGCTTTTGAAATGTGGGTGTGGAGAAGAATGGAGAAGGTGAAATGGACCGAAAGGAAAACAAATGAGGAAGTACTGGAAATGGTGGGTGAGGAGAGGGGTTTGTTGAGAGAAATCCTATGGAGGCAGGAAAAATGGATGAAAGGCGTATTGAGCGGTAGTGGAATGTTGAAGAGGGTGATAGAGGGGAGAATGTTGGGCAAGCGAGGTAAGGGTAGGAACAGGGTAGGGATGTTGGACGGGATGAAGGGAGGAAGGAGGTACACCGAGATGAAGAAGGACCTGACATAGATTAGTTTGCTAGGTGGGGAGTCACAAAATGTTTATTTGATAGTTGTGTCCATCCAAAAACCTACCTTAACCGGTAGATTACCTAATAAAAATATTTAGTGCACCTCATTTTCTTGTGATCCAACAATTTAGTGACTACATCCCAGAGAACCTCTGAGAAGATTTCGTGAGTGTGAAAGCAACGACAATACTGCTTACGAATAATGGCAACTCATTGAAGGCATATCATTTATATCAATTAATTTAAGGATTATATGTTAGCGACACTAATTTTTCATGTGTATGGGTATTCATGGGTATCTGTATGTATTTTTCATGTGTACGTGTATGTATGTGTAGGTGTTTAATGTGTAATATGTAGTGGGATTCATATACATGGGATATAATAATTTACACTCTTCCTTTTTAAATCCATTTTTTTCATTCGTAAAAAAACAGTTAAGACAATTTGCATCTAATAATGTGCGATTATAATCGCAGTGGTCCGAAAATTATTAATTTAGGTAGTCATAAAAGGATAGTTTCACTCTGCACTTTAGTTTTCTTGCAAGCAGTCTGCAGTATTTTTATTATTTCTCAAACAGCGAGTGACTTGAAAATTCAATTCGCATTTTTTTCCATTTTTATCTCTTCTGACACAATTTTTTACGGTAGTCGCGTGTTTAAAATTTATTAAACAGATCTCCTGCCCATTTTCCATAAAATCCTTCACATTTAATCTAGTTCCATCACTAGCACTCTCGATTTTCCCGCGCATAGCCTTTCGGAGACAATTCCTCTGTGCAGAAAAGTTCCAAGGACTTTCGTAAACTATTGGTTGGGGGAGGGAGGGGGCAGGGTGAGAGAGACGTCTTGTCAGGGTAGTTGTCTTTTAGACCAGGGTTGAACAATTTTACGCTACCCCTACCATTTCATTTCCAGCGGGTTAAACCGATCCCGATTATATAGTTTGTTTATAAACCCCAGATCAAGTAGCGTCTCCTCGTGTTTTGAAAGGGGTAATCTCGTTGCATTCGTATTCCTAAAGGAATTCGTCTATCTCACGCTTTGAATGAAGGGTTAAGATCAGTTCTATCTCCCAGTTCCTCGCATAATTGTGACTTTCAAGTTCCCTTCTTATTTCTTTCGGCTTTGGGAGTGGTTGAAGGTACCGCTGTAGATACCAACTCGATCTACGTCCAAGCTTTTTGCTCGAATAACTAAGAGGAATGGAGGAGAAAATTGCACTCTCAAATTCAAACGTAAAATAACCATGATTATAACTGGAAAACACGGCAAAGGTGCGCGGGGCTTTCGAGAGCTTGACCTCTAGATTTCCGTCTGCGATACCCACCATTGTAGGGCACGCTAATCCCTCGACTCCATGGTTACTTCAGACCGCCTTCTTCTGCACTGATACCTTCATTCACCTCCAATTATCCCTCCTTTTCCCTTGTCTAAGGCACTGAAACACTGCAGATAATCGATTTTAGCTCCAAAACTCCCTCGCAAAAAGAGGAATCGCTTCTTCCACCAGCCTATGAGCTCCGACGCTCCAAAAGGATAACTTCATCCTCGCGGTCAACGAATATTTTCTCGATTTGATGAATAAAAACGCTCATTTGTGTAATTTTGTAAATGTTACATGCGCTCTGGATCAAAACAAAAAATGGTAGCGTGCAAGAAATTGATTTTCGGCTATTTAAGACTTCCGTTTTGATAAATTCAAAAGACAATGCCAACAACATCCACGGTAAAATTACCCAGTAACGTTTCCCAAATCGATTTTAATGACCAGTATTTTTAACACTAACAATGATGGCCATTACGTATCTAACGCATAGTGAACATGCGGAAGATAGCTTTATCTTTTTATCCGCCATTCGTGCTGTGTCGTTCTAATTTCTGCAATAAGCATGAGTTCTCGTATCAAACACCATTAACTTTTTCTAGGATCATTTATGCTTTCATAAAAGAGACGTTTCAGGCGTGATGTGGTAGAATTATTAGGTAATCTACCGGTTAAGGTAGGTTTATGGATGGACACAACTATCAAATAAATATTTTTCAACTCCAAACAAAATCCAATCCAGCAACCTACTCTTCATCAGATCCCTCTTCATCTCATTCATTGTGGTGGAATATCATAGTTGATCAAAAAGTTGTAAGTACATCATCAGGTGATGATGTAGTTTCATTGAAACCGGTCGTATTAAATTTTATTTTGTGGAACATTGCAAATGTGTAATTAATATGTTTTCATCTCACCAAAAATTGAAGAAAAATGTGATTGCTCTAAATATTTATGGAGTTTTACAGTTATTACCGATTCCTTCATTTTATTTTGATGCGATCCTAATTTCAAACTTAGGTCAATGTACCATAGCATCCTCCAAGAGGGTCGGATTTAAAATAATGCTCACCAATTCAAATGATAATTTCCGTATAAATTATTTCATTTTTAAAAAAAATGCAAATTCTATCACTCAATGAGGACACACAGGATGACTGAAATTGGTTTCAATGCAATATAAATAGTTATTTTTGCAAATTAACTCACGCCCGCGGTCAGGGCAAGTAGAGCCTGGCAGATCATTTTTTTTCGGTTCAACCAGAGGTAGAAGTGAAAAAAAAATTGCACCAATTAAATTTCCATAAAGGACAGTTAAGAAACACTCTCCCGAATTATTTCATCTTTCCATCATTGTCATCCCTTTTTTCAGTTGTCGAACTTGGTTAATAAAAAAACGAGTCAAGGAAAAAATAAACCACGAGAGTTCGACCGGGGCCATTCCTGTGAACCTCAGGGCGCCAGGAACGCTTGAGGGAGCTTACCGCACGTCTTTGTAAACATTACGAGCAGGGAAACTTCCAAGGTCGAGAAATCTTCGTCGACTCCTCCCCCGTTGGGTCAAACACCTCGGGGAGGTTGGGTGGGGGGAGGGAAGTTTTCCCCGAAGTAGAGTGGAGGAAAAGGGGTGGCGGGAGGCTTATTCTAAGTCATTCCGAAGCGCCACCCCTCGTCCACCTTCCCCTCCCCCCCCTCACCCCGACGATAAACGGCCAGGTAGTATCGACTTCAGCTCCGCGGCTCGTCAAGAGAATCCAGCTCCTTTGTTTGGGAGGCATTCAAGGGCTTAAAGAAGAAGAGAAGATTCATTCACATCGGCCACGCAAACTCTGTGGAAACTGATCGCAGGTAATTCACGCGGGGAAGCCTCGATGAATCAACTCACGTCGGCTAGTTAACACTCTCAAGGACAGATAAATGCGCATATTTTCACGCCTTCTCTACCCGTTTCATTTATAAAAAGTAGATCGCCTTGCGAAGGAACAACTGAGGATTGGCCAGTCACTAAGCGAGACGCAAATTTAATGTATTACATATAATAGCGATGGGTAATCGGCTTTGTTCTCCCCGAGCTGCCTGCTCTCTTCTCTTAAGAAAATTCTGGAAAAACTCTTTAAGTACTTAAAGAACTTCGCGCCTTATTCTACTCCTTACCTATCACTTGTCACGGCTTTCCTTAACTTTTCCTTCTTTGTTCTCCGTCGAACAATCTTACGAGCACTTCCGAGAGTTCTCCTGCACCCACCATTTGGTTTAAGAGTATACGATAAAAGTCCATTTAAGCTCGCACGTAATTAAATGATAATTAAAATACTTATTTTTAAGGGATATACGGTTCCGAAGCTGCTTCGAACTTCCGGAAAATATTAATCAGATAATATTATAATTATTTATTACCACATGATATTCAGTGATATTGCAATTTAAAAAGGAAGGAATTTCTCGTTGTAGATGAACGACAGAAATTGTCATCGTCAATAAATATTCTTGCCAAATATGAGTCTTATCCCTTTTGAACCAGAGTGAAGTGCTGATAGGTATGAATTTCTGAAAAATAATGTTCCTGGGACAGCTTAAACTGTAAAAATTATAACGTTCACTGCCTACACACTTTTAAGACGTAAAAATCAATTTTTAGACTTCAGTCCGTGACAGACAAATATTGAAATGTCGGGATTCACTCAATGAATTAGCACGTGTTAGTAGTTGTGTGCGTGCATATATATAGATACACACACAACCACGTCCTAACAAAGAGATGTTGGGAATATACAGAAAAACTGTATGGTAAAGAACGTAGGCCAACAAGGTTAGGCAAGGAAAGGGAATATGACGTAGAAGAAGATAGCTTAGGTCCAGGCATACTCGATGATGTGATAGAGTGGGCATTAAAGGAGATGAAATTAAAAAAGGCCGTGGGTATGGACAACATTTCTGCAGAACTACTAAAAGGTTTAGGAAAATATGGGAGGAAGAGTGTATATGGACTGATTCGTAGTATCTATGAGGAACGAATATGCCCCGAAGACTGAGATAAGTTGTAGTTCCTACGCCGAAAAAGGTAAAAGCTACATTATGTGCTGCTGTTCATCGTATATGTGGAGGAAATGATTAAAGAGGCATGGGAAGAACGGAAGATAGGAATTAAAGTCAGGGAAATTCCTAAAATCAGTTAAGTTTACTGATGACCAAGCATTAGTTGCTCAGTCAACCAAGGGATTTCAAGCATTGCTCAGTGAATTGGAAATTCAGTGTGATAGATATGGGATGAGAGTCAATATTAATAATACAAAGGCTATGTGATTTTCCAGAAAAGAAAAGACTAATCTAAATATTAAAATAGGAGGGCAAAAACTGGAGCAGGTAGCACAGTTTACGTAACTCGGAAGTGTTTGGGACCAACACGGTCTAAGTAGTATGGACGTAAGGAGAAGAATTGCACTAGGCAAAGAAGCCTTCACACGGAGGAGGGAGTTGATGACGGGGACGTTGAGTAGGGATGTTAAGGAAAGACTAGTAAAAACTTTGACATGGAGTGTAGATATGTACGGCGCGGAAACGTGGTCACTGAAGCAGGAGGATAGACGTAGATTGGAGGCTTTTGAAATGTGGTTGTGGAGAAGAATGGAGATGGTGAAATGGATCGAAAGGAAAACAAATGAGGAAGTACTGGAGATGGTGGGTGAGGAGAAGGGTTTATTGAGAGAAATCTTACGGATGCTGGAAAAATGGATTAAAAGTATATGGATCGGCAGTGGGATACAGAAAGCTGTAATAGAGGGGAGAATGTTAGGCAAACGAGGAAAGGGAAGGAACAGGATAGGGATGCCGGACATGATGAAGGGAGAAAGGAAGTACACAGATAAGAAGAAGGACCTGATGTGGAGTAGGTTCCTGAATTGTTTTTGTTAGGAGTCATAAAATATTTATTTGGTAGTCGTGTCCTTCCAAAAACCTACCTTAACTGGTAGATTACTTAATAATTTTTATTAACCGAAGGCTATTCTCGTGGGATATTTTCTTTAAAAAGTATAATTTTATTCATCTTATCGATTGGTTACAATTCAACGAGAAATTTTGTGATTAATCAGCTCAAAATGGACGACTGACAGTTTTTTCATTGAGCAAAACGGCGCTTTCGAATTATGAAAAATTTTAACGACGTCCTTTCAAAATCACTTAAGGGGAATTGATTGCAGTCCCCTCACTTTCAGCATAATGTGTAGGGAATGTGACATACCTCTGTAGACTGCGGACGGCGTGTGGCGTCCCCCCCACTGATAACGATGAGGGATGGAAGGAGAAGCTTGAAAACAACTAAGCAGGGTAAGACATATTGTAATGAGCACCACATTTATTAAATGGCAGTCCCATGCGTTCATGCAAGAAGGGATTTGAGACTTGTAACCGTCACTGTCGCTCTTTTGTATTGATCTTTTGTCTCATCATCATGGGTTATCAATCCAAGAAATGGTTGGCGCAGCTCTCCAACTTTCCTGATCTCTACTAATGACTTCATACCGTCACAGTTCCCTATAATAGTTAATCCCTGATCCTCTCTCTTTCTCTCCACCTATTTTTCCTTCAGTGATGATCTTCGCTAAGTTATCGTACCTAAGGATGTGTCAATTACGAAATTCCCATAATATTCCTGTAGTTGTCCTCTAAAGGACTTCCCACATCACCCACTGTTATTAATTACATTCTCCTTCATTTGTTACTCTTCCTATCCATTTTATTTTTATCATCCTGCCATAGCACTGCATTTCCGTCCCATCCTGTCCCATTATATTGTAAATGTGTGACGAGGGGTTGGTTGTTAGAAGAGACTCCATAGTTTCAATCTCGTCCCAAAATTAAGACAAATATCTAATTGCCTATCTTCATACATGTTCTGCTATCATCTTCCAAGTCGGCTCACGTCCGCGGAAAAGTTGACTTGGTGAATTTTATTTTAGCGTTTTTTATGCAATAAAATTCTGAAACCAAGTGTATACATTGTACGTTGCTTGCTTTCATATTTTTTCCGGCACTCCTACAAATCTATACACGTATAAATATACATATATGTATATATATATATATATATGTATATATATATATATATATATATATATATACATATATAGATGATTGTCCCTGTGCCCCTGGGTTTGTCTAT
Source organism: Hetaerina titia (assembly GCA_037158775.1). NCBI lineage: Eukaryota > Metazoa > Arthropoda > Insecta > Odonata > Calopterygidae > Hetaerina > Hetaerina titia. Next base: position 84,084,198 of record CM073774.1, on the reverse strand, counting down.
GCACCTATCAGACCGAAATTTCATACTTTTTGTAATTCTTTAATCGAAAAGCCGAACATAGACATCGATTTTACGAGGAAACGAATTAGTTGTTGAGTTTAGGAATTATTTAAACGATAAAACTACTTGAAAAAATATTAATATTTAAAATTTCACAAGAACGTTGGGGAAAGAGACCCTGCAACAGTAATTGGCTCGGTTTGGCAACAAATATGACAATGGCCATTTTTCACCCAAACCCGGTGAAATTTTTCGGTGGTTGCACCACTAGTGAACTAGAGAACTAGTGAGTCCCTCATTTATATGTTTTAGTTTCTGTGTTTGCTATGACTATTTATTGAATTTTATTGTGCACGTTCGTGGCTTTTCCAAGAAAGTGACTATATATATATACATAAGTATGTTCCGCGCTCCGAAGTGTTGTCCGGTTTTGGAATATATATATATATATATATATATATATATATATATATTCAGATGATTTCTTCGAAGTAACACGGAAGTGTTGAATAAAAAACTTAGACAGTAACACACAGCACGAGAACACATAAAAAGAACACTCACAATAATATCTTGATAATTTCGACGGACTCGAACTCCGTCTTCTTCGGAAGATAAGATATGACTCATATGTTCTCGTGCTGTATGTTACTGTATAAGTTTTATATATATATATATGTTCCGCGCTCCGAAGTGTTGTCCGAAGTTGGCCAACGCTATAAAACGGAATTCGAGTCCATATAAAAACGCCAGAGGGAAGCGTTATTTTCTCGGGGGAAGTTCCCTCTCGGAATCATGATGCATCCACGTGAGACACTTTTCAAACTCCTCTGTTTCTCTCTCTCTCCCTCTCCCCTCCCCTCACACACATATACGAGCACGCGAAGAAGAAGTAAACATTTCTTTCCCTTTGTTCCATTCGTCCCTCGTCGACGGAACAAAAAAGAAAGAAACGGTGTGCTCGTTCCCTACGCCACTCTGCAGATGACGTGGGATACTTCACGCCGGGGCACGAAAGCGAAGCCTCTATTATTAATCACACTCCAAGGAATGGGGAGAGAATCGTGATGGGAGAGATGGGGTTGACGAGGTGAGGCCAAGGAGCACGAGGAGGGAAGGAGAGAAATGGGAGGTGAAGGGGTCGAAAAAAATCCGAACGAAAATAATAATACACCCCCTTAAAAACGCATTCACCCACCTACTACCTCTCTCCCTCCCTCTCTCTCTCTGCCTCGCCGTGATGCTTCGCCCCCCTCCCCACCCTCCTCCTCCTGCCCCGGGGACACCGTCCCCTGCACCCTGCTTCACAGCCTTTGTTCATAATTCCCGTCCTCCACCGAATGAGAGTGGGACGTTCTCCCATCCCTGTGACCTCTCCGCCGTCCCCCCTCCCGCCGTTCGAGAGGAGGGAAAAGTCGGAAATTTCGTAAAGAGGGAGTTCCGCGGGCGTCCTGGAGGGACTCGCACGCGAACTACCCCTCCCGGTCGGCAGGCAGTCTCGACCAGGTCTCTCCCCATACCTACAAATCCCTCGTCCCACCCCCCCCCTGATCGCCGGGAGGCAAAAGTAGTACATGCGTCGCGTTCAGCCGCGCTGCAACAGCATGAAGCATTTTTGCCTCGAGGCGAAAGCGGAGCCGTTTCAATTACAAGTTCCACCTCGTGTTCCGTTGAGTCCCGTTTTCTTTTATTGCTCCCTCGGATCTCTTTCCATTCCAATGGGTTGGTCAAAAAAAATACAACGCGCTTTCCAGTGGCCAATCGAGAATTTTATTTTAAAAAACCTGATTATGCCTGTTTAGTTCGAGGGAAGCAAAATAATTGAGGTTGGATGGCGTAGCGGACATTTCTGCTCGAGGGGGCCTCGGAACGAGATGGGAGTCGGATGAATTTATATCTGAAAAGAGCATCCCAGTCAGAGATGGAAAAAAGAAGGTATTGGTTAAAATGGTAAAAGCGCCATTTTCTCGGAGTAATTTGTTTCCCATTAACGGAAGACGACCAGTTCGAACGAATATCGTAGTCATCTCAATGACGCCATCGTATCACCTGTACTATGGCTGATATTTTTCGGCGGAAAAACACATAGTGATCTAAAAAAAATACGAATGTCTCCACTTTTTGATGGAATACCACAAAGTGAAGGCCACCTCAGTAATATATTTTAAACGAATAGAAGTTTCACAACGTTTTCCATTTGATACCCTGTCGTTTGCAAATGAAAAAAACGCCTTTCGTTGCCTGAAACCGATGCAAGAGTATTGAAACGCTTTGTTTAACAAATAAATGTTTATTAAATTGACAGCACCAGGAAATGTTAGCTCTAGATATATTCAAAGAAAATCCTCTCAACACTACCAGAGCTTTCATTTCGTTTTAATTATTTCATAATAAACCATTAATTTAATGGCCCTAAAAAAACAAAGAATCATGGTATTATTTATTAATGAAGGACTTAATAGTTTTTGTAGAAGTATTCCTTAGAAATTAAACTCTTCCGCAAAAGTAATATTGATAAGTGAGTAATCTGTGAGAATTCATTAATATCGACTGAGCAATTATTAATCGCTTAAACATAAAACACAATTTAAACATTTTTTTATAGTGTTTAAAAATGATGCGATAAAAAAACGTGTATTCAAAACCCTCTTTCCTTTTGCAGTCACCCGAATTCCGTATCTACCCACCAGAGAGCAGCACGTCCTTTGGAACTGGTGACATTGCCTTGAGGACATTTCTCACGGGCGCGACTGTTGATCCGACGGGAAATGGTGCCAACTTGAAAAAGGCCGAGGAGGTTAAGAACCATGTCACTTCTCCAAGCGGTATGGCTCATCCAATTTGGTAACAACATATGCCACTTAAGGTGTACCGAGTCATAATTCAGTTGCATTCTTTTTGTTATAGCAGGACTTGTGCCCTGACCAGATTATACATAAACGAAATAAGTTAAGAAAAATTCGTGTATTTTGATTAATTAATTTAGTTAAGCTCTTTAATTTCATCTGTACCTATTCTCCGTATTTTTAGAGTTGAGTATTAGTGAGTCACACCACGAGATAAGCACTTGGGTGCTCATCGGATGTCCCGGATTCGATTCCGGGTGATTTCACTCGGAACCCATCTACTTCACTAGATCTTCCCGGGAAATTTCATTACTGTGATTTATCCTAAGTTCAACTAAGACCAATACAATAGCTCGAAATGGAATTTATACTGGGCACATAAATATTAATTAAATTACACAGGTAAACAATGGAATCAAAATCATAGTTTAATAATGAATTATTTTAAGCTTTATCATTAAAATTGTCATTAGTTATTTTGGTATCAGCCCCATCATTTTTTTTACAGAATTTTAAATCCATATTAGAAGAGTATATGAAAGATCCTTTTGAAAAATAAAACATTTTTTTATTCCCTGCTTTTCTCATTTGTTTAAGACTTTTCAGTAGTTGTTCTTATTTCTTACCACATGTACATGTACCACATGTGACAAAATTTCCCCTTGCATCTGCTTCGCATTGTATGAATAACGATTTCGTACATAACTACTGCTTACTTATTTTCGTGGATATCTTCTAAGACTTCTAAGACTCAAGCAGTAAAAAGTGGAAATCCTTTTGAAGAATGCTCTCGGTGATGACTACGTGAATATTTAGACGTAAGAGTTAATTTCCGTGGGGAAAAGATTTATTTTGTTGAAATATTATTTATTTTTGGTGAACCTTAATTCCTCTTTCTGCTGGTCGAAATTTACGAAACTTAACTAATGAAATACGGAAAAAAATCAAATTTTTAACACCATTAAACCTGACACCAGCTGCTCAATGCCCGTCTTTTAATGTAAGTACCACATCTCTGTGATCTTCGAAATAATCATCGTTGCATATACTTCTTTCACAAAAATATATAATGTGCTATTTTCTAAAAATGTTATGGAAGGATTTTTTTCGCATGAGAAGTCCACTTCGTCTGAAACTTTTCAGGACCGTATGTTATTCCGTCTAAAGATCGTGAGAGCAGCATGTTATATCTTATTCAAATTTCAACACGCAAGGAGAATTATTCTGGTCACATAGGCAAGAGCCTGTTAGGGTCCTTAGTTCATAGTCCTCTTTGGCGGTTCTCTAGAGCCACAAACCCTCGCCACTGGAAGAGAGAGAGGGTAGTGGTTTTCTGTTCAGTTCTCAAGTTAACGAACGCTTAAAATCGCCGCCTTAAGACCCTGCATGGAGCCTGTCCTCTTTGAAGAGGCGCCTGCTTGCGGTTCACAACTTTCACGGTAAAAGGATGGTCCTGCATGACAATTTATTTAAATTTGTAATAGACCGAACATTTACGTAAATTGAACTTGGTTTTATGGTGAATATTTTGGACGTTAAGCTGATGGTAATTTTTCGCCTTAACTTTTCACCTTGTAATAATTTCTAAGTAACTGAAACGGTTAACTAGATGAAAAGATGTGCGTGAAATTTCGATTCATTCAATGAGGTAAAGAGGACACAATTTATTTATGTCTTCGCGAGATAGTAAGTGACTAATGTTAAACAATGTATTTAAATGTCTGGCACGATTAACGGGACAGGTACTCTCTGGATTTAGGTAGTGTTTTGAATGAAAGTGAAGGACTTTCTAAAAATGTTATAATAATAGATGGACTTTTAATAATCAAACCATTTTACTTTTCCACATAAACTTTTTAATTTTTACAACCCAGGTTTCGTTATAGCATAACATCATCAGATTTTCCACCAAGTTACGCCAGAAACTGTTTTATAATAGATGGATTTTACGAACGATTATGGAAGTACGAAAATGTTTCTATTTACGTTGATTTTTTTCTGAGTGGTTTTTTTTAAATTTTGGATCAATATCCAAGTGATTAATGCATATTCCTCGCATTTTGAAACGAATGGGCGAAAAAATAAGGAAATAACGAAATATTCTCTTCCCAGAAATGATTTCTTGTTTAAGAAAGTATAAATTTGGATTTAATTATCCACGAAAGGGAGGCTCTCAATGCAACTTGAAAGTATTCCAGCAGTCTCTTAGATAAAGAAATCATTTACCTTCAGAATCCATCAAATACCGTCCAGTATTCTATTCACCAAGTCCATAGGCACTAGGGAAGCTAGACGAAATATGCCTAGCATGAAACGAATATTGGCGGAGTGATTTTTTTCTATGCCTATCTGAAATTTTTCAGCTTTTGCATTTCCTATCAGTGCAAAGTTAAGTAACTTTAGGATTTCTTTACGCAGTAAAAAGCTTCTTTATTCACTATAAAACCAGCTAACAGCGATTTTATCGTCTCATTGACTTGTGATTCCGCGATCTTCTTGTTACTCTAGGTTGAAGCTTTTTGCCCTAATAATATTTCCGCAACTTCCGGTTTTATACGTGATGGATAGCAAAAACATTAAAATCGCATTTGTTTTTAAAAAATGAATTTATCCTGTTTAGTAAATGGAAAACTGCATGCAATATTTTATCCAATATATGCATGTGAATAGTTAGGAATAATAACGACCCTTCGGTCTGAAGTATTCCTTCCGTAATAGTATACCTTTATATTTTTTTTTAGAGTGCTTCGATTAATAGCTAATAAAAATTTTCCATAATACATGTAAAAATAATTGGCCTGGTCAGATATGACTGTACAAAGGGCAAAGAAAAAAGACAGCAATTTTTAGTCCGGAGCATTTTTCGATATATTTATCTATCGCAAATATGACGTCGGCGTCTGTTGAGGTTAATTGGCGCTCCCGTCGTCAAGGATGTGAAAACAAATGGTGGAATGAAAGAATAAGTTGCATAGGTTACTTTTGTTTCCTAATAAAGGTAATTACACTGAGAAGAAGTCATTTTGTGCCGCTTGACGAGATAAATAAAAGCCTTTGAAGCCAATTTGCTTTCACTGCGAGGATTTCTTTAAAATAAGGATTAGGGAATTAATTGGAGAACGAATAAATGTCGACCGTGATAGAGCTTGTGCATGACGTGCCTAGATAGAGCCGTTTACTTTACTTAATTGTATAAACGTCGTTTATGGTGCGAATGGGAGAATGTTCAAATTTTGCGAGGGCAAGATAATAAATAACTCGCAAAACATTAAAAAATTAAGTCTCTTGTTTGCTGTCACATTCAATGAGTAACTTCATGGGACCACGGCATCATCATTTTCACAACGCCGGCCACCCAAATTATTTTCTAGAGGTCCGTACAGATGAAAATCACTGGGAACTAAGTCGGTACTGTATGGTGGATGTTCCAAGCGTTCCCAATTAAATGTTTGTAACAGCTCCTGCATTTGTTTTGCTGACTTTTGCGCTTTGTTTATTGACTTCCCCTCGTAGGTTTAAAAAAATGAACCTCTTTAATGGCTAACTCAGGAACAAAGGGAAGAAAATAACTAGCTGTGGATAACTAAAGTCATCTTTGGTAGCTTACCTATTACAGCTAATTATTTACGATCTTCGTGGACTTCTTTCTCCTCTCTTTCTCAACTTTTTCCTCCTTCCCTACCGTCTTTCTTCCCATATTTATCCCCTCATTTAGTTCTGCATACTTCCCACCCCCCCCCCTACATGGAGTTCAGAAAGATTATTCGCTTCCTTCATTTCCCATGCTTGCTCAATATTCTACCGTCTTTCCCGGGCTTTAGCTTCTTCGAGTCTCTCAATATCTCTTTCATCCACTACATCTCCTCCGCTACTATATACTTCTCCTTCACCATTAATTTCGTCATTAGTCTTCCGCTCTTTCCAACTTACAATCTACATTCTTCTCTACGCTTAGATCTCAAAAGCTTCTACATTCACTATTGATAGCAAGAATGCGAAGCCAAATGTCTTCTAAATTCCACATTCTTCTAAAGTCCACATTCTTCTGGTGTACTGTAAATCAGTTGTGAAAACCTGGATATGAAAATATTAGAATGATAATTGCGCTGTGGATGATGGGATTAAAGCCATGGCTGATGAACTGGCATTGGCTATTGAGACTACTTGAGTGTTTCTTTAAGAGATTCACTGAAGACGTAAGCCCTGAGTTCCAATAAAACATTTCACCCAAGGTTGGGTCATTAACCTTTGGTTCAATGAAAAGAACAGGAATGAGTTTTTTACATGCTATGAAAAAAGACAAAGAGAGCACGTTTCGTACCATTATTTCTTTTTGATCTAGTGGAAATGAAACACAAATGAGCTTGAATGTCCACGAATCGCAAAAGTCTTACATTAAGTAATTGAATTTTACGACAGACCCATTGGCTGAATTTATACCTGATTAGTTGTGTTGCGGAAATCCTTTTCTAATTCCTCCATCAAAGTTTTTGGGCCACCAGAATTATTCATCTGAGGAGTCCCTTTCTGAAGATGAATTAACTTTCTACGTGCCAAATAGTACATTTCATTTTTTTCTGGTGCAATAAACACGTTACGTTTAAAAGCTGAAGGAAGAATGCATTTTCGAATTAAGTTAACAGTTTCTCGAAACGTAAACGTTTTGCAAGTAACATACTATATTAACGCCCTAAAAACGACTCTCGTTTTTACTTTCCTATCTCTCCTCCCTCAACGACGCAAGAGAAGAAGATGGTGACATCGATGTGTTGAGTGTCCCCTCTCTATCCCCGTCGCCTCGACACTGGAAACTGATTTCTTATTTCACATTCTAAAACTATATCGCATTAACGCATTGACGCGATACTTCATTGAATGGTGGCATCGCGGGATGTTACAGCCCTACGGACAGAGCATAGTTGGGGGCTTTTTGTCCTTCACTTTCTGTTCTCTTCCTTTACAGGAGATGGGGAGACGGCTGGAGGCGGCGAGGGGGCAGAGAGCGCCAAGCCAAACGGGGCCGGCGCCCCCGCCGAGGGCGCCAAAGTGGAAGGGGGTGCCCTGGAGGAAACGGAAGACGAGATGGGTTTCGAGTCGAGTCTCGTTTTCAAGAGGGGTATGGTGTACAGGGGAATATACTTCCCTTCCCTCACCAACTCATTCCGGGAAAAGAGATTGGAAATGGCTTACCAGCGATACTCTCACAGGCAGCGGCAGAAGTCCCTTATAATCGTCAATATAGTTGATCTCCTACTCAAGGTATAGTCAAGCAAATTAATGTTCTCCCATCGTAAGAATCTTATATTGTTTTTAATTTCATGATTGCTTTTAAATAAGGGACATGATTGGTTCACCTAATATCAAATGAGAACGTAAATTCAATTAAATGTATAGATTACAAATTGTCCCACAAAAAAGCAATAAAGGGATTGATCCTACAGAGAAAACATTTTATATCAGAGAAGAAGTATTTTTAACATGGAATTATTCTGCTTTCTTTCCTTTGAATGTGTATATTCAGAGGATGATTCTCCACAAGGGATATTATGAATTAAGTTATATCCTTTATATTTATATTGATTATTATGGATTATTTTTTGTTTTGTTCTATTCCAAGTGTTTTTGAGATGTAATTCTGAAAATATCCACTCTCTCACCAGCAATCATTCAGAATACATTTTTATCATTCGCTCAAACTGAGGAGATTCATCATTCGTCTTTGCAATTTATTTACCTTTAAGATGAATTTAATATGCTAAAAAATTATAGTTTCACCTCCAGGAATATTTGTCCGATTCATAGCACTCACTATATGCACTTAGTTGTACTTATGTTTTGCATTGACTTTTTTTAATCATTAATCTAGACTATAGTCAACTTATTTGAATTGATCTCTGCCATTCATCTTAACCAGAAGTGGACTAATAAGTTTCAATTTTGGATCCCTTTTCATCTTTCCTGCCATAATTTTGGCTGTTAAATATTTCACTCACTGTTCACAGTTCTATTACTACAATCAAGTAATAGGAAAATACACCCATGTAATAAATTTTTCATAACAATTTTGAGAACACAATATAACTTCAGGCCTCAGATCCAAATTTTAACAAAAGATTTTATCTTTCATACATTACAGGATTTCAATATCCTGTGGAAATCTTATACAACAATATTGACAATATCAACTAAAGAAAAAATGTTTGAATTTTAACAATATTGCATCCAAATTAATTATAAAAATATTCATACAGGCTAATATGATAAATTTTCTGTCTGATAATACAATGGAATAAATGATTTTCCAGTCTCCAATGGCCACTTTTCCCTTAAATGCTAATTATTACGGTGAGTTTCCAGCAGCATAGCACCATTGGGGACATTATATATCCTTTGTTTGCAGCTGAAGTTCAGGAGTAAGGGATTTAAAGTGTTTTTTTTTGGCAAGGGAAGTTTCTCAGGCAAGAAAGAGGTTCATTGACTGAAATATACTGCATATGTACACATATATTATAGCTCTTGGCACCCTAGACGTTATTTAAGTCAGTTTATGTTAATCTAGCTCTATCTATCTCACAGTACATCCCATGTATATGCAAACAGTTTATTGTTTCACCTTTAGATGGCTTTACTTTTAATGGTGGTGTTTCAACCAGCCTTTGGGTTAATTAATTTTTCTGCTTTCCTCTTTCTTTCTCAAGTGATTGACACTTTAAGGTCTGTGAAAGATTAAGTGAGATTTTTTTCTTGCAGATTGCCCTTATTGTAGCTTTTGTGGCATTTGAAAAGAGCTGGGAGGGTGTCCCACCAAAAGGAATAGCATGGACTACGTGTACAATGGCTGCGAATATTTTAGTGTGTGGACTTGGCTGGTGGAAAATCTTTGCCAACAATTACCTTCATTGGGGAGCATTATTCACCTGGATTCTATTTAACACACAAGGTGAGCAGTTTGTGGCATTACGGCGGCTATGATCATTTAGATCACCTGTGAATGTTTCCTCATCATATGCATCACCAATAATTATAACGCTAATGTATCTGTCCCAGTACATATGTATATATTTTGCTTAAATCTCTGGAGATACACTCTATGTATGCTGTATACAATTTGTGTACAGGATGATTCAAGTATAAGGTCTAATATTTTAAGGAACTATCATGAAACACTGGAGGGAGGCACAGTGATCTAGCGGGCGGAGTGATCGGCTAATGACTGGAGGGACTGGGTTTGATTCCCTTTGCCCACCCAGCTACATATATCCAGTCTGCTTGATTTTTTGAGTGACAGATATTCCTAAGAAATAACAGATGGCAGAAGGGAAAGTAATTGACCCATTAGCCCTGTTGATATGTGATTCGTACACCACGGCTTAGTACAAAGCAAGCCATTCATCAAGTCCATCAATAAGTGAACATTTTTGAAAGGAATGCCCTTGACTTCACTGATTGGTAATGATTTTTGAGCTGTAATTTGTCCAGCATTGAATGAAGAGTTGAAGGTGCAGTATTAAGCGATAACTTCACATTAAAATAAACATTCTGATGCTGGGATACAAAAGCTGGAGCATTAGATGCAAGGGTGCCTAAAAGAAAAATCAGTTTATTTTATGTAGGCATCCCTGTATGTATTGTTGGCTTCATCTTAAGTGTGCTTTTGTTCATGCTCTTTCTAAGAGTAAAATTCAAGCTGGTAGAACCAGTTGGCAAAGGGAGCACATCCAAAGTGGGCAGAAACAGGAAGAAAGCAAAAAACTTGTATATAAATTACAGTCATTTGATCAGTATATACTTTTGTTGAAATAATAAGAACAAATAATCTCATTTAATGTAGCATAAACATATACTTGCTGATTTCAGGCATTACTTTGTACAATTTTAACCCTTTTTGTCAATCCTGTTACATTTTCAGGTTTCATTGGAGAAGGGATTGGTTTCTGTGAAAGTGAGAGCCTGGTGTGGTACATTCTCTTCATCGTATTTGTCACTTTTGCAATGCTCCCCCTCCCACTTCGTTGGTGTATCATGGCTGGGTCAACCACGGCATTGATTCATCTCATCATCACATGCGTGCATAAGTTCACAGATGAGCAGGTAGGCCACCTGCATGCAGAGATATTTGTGAAAAAAATGGCAGGACTCAACAGAAATTGCAATGAAAGAGTTCCTTATTTCAACAGAAAGCTTTTATTCACCTTGCGATGGATTTCTACAGACAAAGCCATCATCAGAGCTGAAACATGACCTAAAAACTTCTTTCTTTGGTATCTTTTATTTTTCAATTCTGTACCAGTCAGAATAGAGTATCATAAAAATTAACATCTTTCTATGGAAGCATGGAACATATTCACTGAAGTAGTTTGGTTCTATTTATGGAGTTAATTAATAGTAGTCTACCATTTAAGATAAGTTTGGATGAAAACACAGGTTAAATACTGTTACATTTCTAAGCATCACTGAACAGGACACAATATGATATCCTACTCTACATTTCCACATTCCATCTATCTATAATTCTACATAATTTCTCTCTCCCTTCATCCCAACGAACATCTCTACCCTTTTCTTCCCCCTTGCCTATCATTTTCAATCAAGATGCTCTGCATCCAGCTTTCCTACCTCTTTTGCATTTCTTCTTACAATCTCCTCTCCTCCCCATTACCATACCTAGTACTTTTTTCATTGTTTTCCTTTCAGTCCATTTCATCTTTTCTGATCTTCTCCTCACCCACTACCCAAAAACCTCCATATGTGTCTATTATCTTCCCTCAGTGATCAAGTATCCAACCTATACAAAACTTTTTTCCATATGTTAGTTTTCAATAATCTTTTCTCAACATTTTCACTCAAGACTCCTGTCATCAACTCTCTCCTACTTGTGAAGGCTTCCTTGCCTAATGCAATTCTTCTTATTATGTCCCTACCACACACTTTGACTATCTTTATCTAATGCATTCCTGTATGGGTGAACTGTTAAAGTTTATTACTTTAGGATGATGAACATGAGCATAAGGTTGTGATCTAAGTAAGGTGTAGATTTTGCTGGTTCTTGGTATCCTGATTCTATTCTCATACATGGCAGGCTTACGAAGGAGCTTAAGCGGGCCTTCCCTAAAAGTAAAAAAGGTTCATTTCTGATTTAATTCCAAGTTCAAGTGACCATTTATGGCATAATCCCTCAGAAAACACAACTATATGCCCATGTTAATGTTCAAACATTTCTATTGCTAATTTATGTCTCCTTGTGTGATAGTTGTTTGTTTCATAATAATTTATACATCATCATCCTGCAATAATTCCATGATTCCCCAAAGTGGTATAAGACTGCACTATAATATTTTCTTTGCCAATTTTCTCATTGTTATTCATTATTCTGCTTCTGCTACAGGATATCAGTTGTATTCTGAGGCAGGTTTTTGCTAATGCTCTCTTGTATGGTGCCGTTAACTTTGCTGGAATGTACACCAAATATCTAACTGATCGAGGTCAGAGGCGTGCATTTCTAGAGACTCATCGCTCCACAGAGACTCGCTACAGAACTCAAAAGGAGAATGATCGCCAGGAGAAACTTCTGCTCTCAGGTATTATTTTTTATAACTGTGTAACATCATTAGTGGTTTATAAATTTTTGTCATTGATGGATAGGGTAGAAGATGATGAATCAAATAAAATAACGAGTGAGTAATTGTGAAGGAATGATATTTGTTAATAAGGTAATCAACTGACAGCTAAGGTCATTTGAATCACAAGGAATAGATGCAGGTAGAGGTAGACAGCTCAGGGAATGGGGGCAGAAGGGTGAATAGAAACCCAGTACCAGTATTACCCCACTCTTAACAAAAGGGGTCAGGTTTAGCACCCAATTTTGCTGATACTATACACTCCTTGAAGTGCTCTCCACATAGCACCCAAATAGGAATTGGGATTTCTCTGTGAAAAATTCTTCTGCCACTGATACCCAAACCTGAGCCCTTTGGGTGGTAAGCCAACATTCATGTCTCTCGAGTTTAAGTTTGGTCGGCACAGCTTAGATGATGATCCACATAGTGGTCAACCAAAATGTACAACTACCCCAGAAATTATTACAAAAGTGTATGAAATGGTCATGAAGGATTGCCAACTGAAAGTGCAAGAAGTTGCTGAAGCTTTAGGGATGTCATCTGAATGGACATATCGTGTTTTAACCATGGAATTAATTGGACTAGAGAAAATTATCAGCTAGATGGATGCCACAGCTCGATGCAGAATCACAAATGCATCATAATGGAAAATTCCAAACAACGTTGATCCTGTTATAAGAACAACCAACAAGATTTTCCACACTGCTTTGGGACCACAGATAAAACTTGGGTTCACTACCATGCTCCCGATACAAAACAGTAGTCAACGCAGTGGAAACATGTTGATTCACCACCACCAAAGAAAGCAAAGGCAATGAGGTTGGCCAGAAAAGTGATGGCTTCAGTTTTATAGGATATGAAAGGATTCTGCTGATAGATTATCTTTCTATTGGTGGACAATTACTGGACAATACTACACTAACCTCCAGAACCAACTACAGCAAAAGATACATGAAATAAGGCCAGGTTTGGCAAGGAATGGAGTCATCTTTCATCAAGACTAGGCTCACACACAAGTGTCATTGCTATGGCAAAAATACAACAACTAAGGTACAAATTGTTGCCACACCCACCTTATTCGCCTGATTTGACTCCATCAGATTTCCATCTCTTCCCCAACATCATAATTTTTCTCGCTGAATGCAGATTCTCTTCCAACAAAGAACTGACAGCCAAAGAAGATGGGTATTTTGCAGATCTGAAGCAATCTAATTTTTGAGATGGGGTCAAGACATTGGAACATCACTGGACCAAGTGCATAAGTGATAAGTGTACAGGGAGACTGCATTGAAAAATAAAATAATTTCACTGAAGTAAGTCATCTAATTTAGGACCCAGGAATTAGCTTGCATCTGTTTAAATCTTTCCAACCTCCCTGATTAAACTTTTCCCATTAAGTAACACCTTCTTATTCTCTTCTCTCAATAACCAATCACCATTATATGTCTCATTAGTTTAACCCTCCCCCAATATCCTCTTTTCTCCTTATCTTCCTATCAGTTACCCCTTTGCTTGATTTTCTATGAGTTTTTGCCTTCAAAATAAAATGTATGGCATATTTTAATGCCACTGTTGCGAGGAAAAGCTTCCTTTCATGCATGCTACATAGTTGATGGCAAAATCGTCAGGAAAGAAAAAAAGAAGAGAAAGTTAACATGCACGAGGGGGCTGCCCTAAGTACTTGCCCATAGAATGTTGTTGCAGTCAAATTGTTCTTGAATACAGTCAAACTGCAATGCAATTAAATTGTGAAATTACAATTAAAAGATTTGATAAAAAAATACTCTATTTATGAAATGAAAAATAAGCCCATAATCATAATGTTGGCTGCATGTAATCGAATTCTTAATATTTGTGCCCTTCTTGTCTTCATTTCCTCAGAGTACCGTTCAAATTGCTCTTAAAATGTTGATTCAATGAGCAACCATCAAAACAAAGGTGAACAATAATCTAATCTTATTCATACAGTGAATTTAAGCATTTGTAGATAGAAACATGCCAGATTTCTGGATGAAATGGACTTAAATGTGAAATATTTTTCAGTATTACCTGATTTTGTTGCCAAAGAAATGATACGTGACATTGCCAAAGAAGAGGAAAAAGGAGCCTTCACACCATCACAGTTTCACAAGATTTACATCCATAGATATGAAAATGTCAGCATTCTTTTTGCAGATATTAAAGGATTTACAGGTTTGAAATATTTTTAAACTATCTTCTGAAATATATTTGAGTAATTACCTTTTTCATTTTCAATGCCAATTCCATCCAAATTTTATTCCAAATTCATCAATATTGCACTAACTCAAACGCTGTAGCCACTGACATTTTTGTTGACTGTCAAAAAGTTGTGGGCAAAATGATGGCCAATGATAGATGTGTGTACACGAAC